>CM057809.1:7426731-7755311 GCA_030067965.1 Latrodectus elegans
ATAAAATGTTTTCTATTATTTCGTCATATTTTTATTATATGATAAAGTTTAAAATTTTTAAGCATTATTTGTACAGCTTAACGAAAACTCAATTACTTACAAAAAAGGAAAATATTAAATTGAACAATAATTTTTTTCAATACGTAATAAAAATATTTTACTGGAGATATTTTAATGAGTGCATCAGGATATTTAAAACGTTACATGAGAAATGGGAGTACTACAGAAGGAAGCAAAAATATTAGCAGGAGATCTTAGTTTATGTGCACGAATAGGCAATGCCAAACTGCATATTGTTGCCACTACAACAATTACACTTTACTTTGAAAATAAATTTTGCACGAAATGTCTATTAGAGAAGAGTTACGCCATACATTCGAGCTGAATTTTCAGCTTTTATCGCATGCATAAAGGAATATATTTCTCAAAGACATTAAATTTTTTGAAGAAAATAGTGTTGAAACGATAATAACTATTAGAATGAATTGAATGGTTCATTTATTACTTCTACACACAGTTTTATAGATTGATGATAGAGTCTATATTAAGCTATATCAAACTATTTCTAAGACATCAAAGATACGTTCAGCAGATTTTCCTTCTATATTCCCCTTTAGCATGTTTCAGAATATGATTATATACCTATCAAAAATGTTTATTTTCTATGTATAGTATTGTTGTGTAATATTCTGCATCACATTTTAAGACTGAAATCCATAAGATTGTTCTTAAATTTTCAAAACTCTTGTTGCTAGGTAGAGAGGAGTTCTCTATGCTTGGGTGAGCATAGATAACTCTATCTTGTTATCAACTTATACAAAAAGTTTTCATTATTCTTAGTTAAATGAAGTTTAGCATTTATCTTGCTATATTTTTAGTTTATTTAACTATGTGCTGATGGTCCAAAGTCTAATAGTTCCTGTTATCATATCTAAACATAACATGGTCAAGGAACACAATCAAGCAATATTATCTGTGCATCTTTTCAAAAATGTCATTATTGAAAAACCTTTTGTCTTCAGATAATTTATAAATTAAAAACTGGCAAACACGTCAACCCGTTTCTGTTCACAGTTGCTGAGCAATGGCCCTCGCTGACTGGTTTCGAGCTCCTTTTATTTGGAGAAGGAAAAATCGATTTTCATCTGCAGTTGTTTTCTTAAGGCAGCCACTACCAATTTTTTTAACAGATGTACTTATAATTTCGAATGCTTTTCAACCAAGCGAAGTGATACTTTCGTTGATTCCAAACTCTTGAGTTACTCTACTCACATTACACCCTACAAAACTGCAGTTAAAATTACAATAGTCATCTGCAGTTAAAATAATCATCTTATTACAATAGTCATCTGCAGTTAAAATTACAATTGTGCCATATTTTTTTTGCATATGTGGTTCTACTATAATAACAATCTATAATGCTGGAACTTATAGATAGTAATTATGAGACCTGGAATAGGGGTGTAAAACTTACGCAAAATAGTCTTGTTTGCCATAACTCTGCAAGAAATAATCTGATAGACCTGAAATTCAGAAATTAAATATAGTATTTTGTATTGAAACTCTAACAAAAGCATAATTGAACAGAGATAAATACAATGCAAGTAGTCATTTGTTCGTCCAAGAGGAAGAACAAGGAGCAGATGTTTTTTAGCATGAGATATCTCCTCCACTGACTGAAATGGTTGCTTCATAATATCTTTTCATAATCAACGCTTAATTGCCAAACAGTTATTGAAGTAAGAGTGCCTATCCCTCAATCAGCATCTATTTAAATTTTTAGGTGTTCCTCGTAGGATTTAATAGTCGCGCAATGTGTTTTTCAAAACATCCCATTCATTTTTATGGGATTTAAATCGGGATTACACTGTTCAATCCATTCAAGTGATATATTCCCTTTCCAGTAGCTGCTGAGAGCAGGAATCCAGTGTGGTCATGAATTGCAATCTATTATAATGAAGTCTGATTCAATGGCCCATTACATGGAAAAGGATCCTTTAACATTAGTGATCTCCGATTATGTAACGTCGAATGAAAACATTGGCACAATCCACCCGTTCAGCTTAATTGGTCCCTAAACAACTCCAGGACAACCATAACGTATTTTCCGTGATGTAACTGGCGTCAAAATGTGTCTCGACCTCTCTCCAAATCAAATGGCGTTGAGAATCACCTGTAGCACTGAAACCATTCTTATCTGTAAAGATTCATTGATGAGATATCTCGTTTTTGTCCTTCTTGCACCATTCTATGTGGTTGTGTCGATGGTCAACTTTCAAAGAGATGCAGTGTTCAGAATGGCGGATGAATAAGCCATCTTCATGAAGGTGTCTGAACACAGTCACTGTACATCTGTTGATTCCAAACTCTTGAGTTACACTGCTCACACTACACCCTACAAAACTTTCGGATCAATCTTCCAAACCTGAAGTCTTCAGGTAATTTCTTCTAACCATATTTCATGAAAAAACTCACTTACACTTTCAGGTAATGTCTTTAATTGCGTCTCCGCTCTTTCTTTTATTGTAGTCTTAAGCTTCAGAGCTGACCGCACGAGTTTTGCGTTCATTCACCTCACTTGTGGCATTTTGTTTCCCTAACAATTGCATAAGCACATGGACTATTTAAGGTATTATATGTTCATTGTACTGAGAGGAAATCCCCTTTCCTGAAATTTCATGTTTACATTATTGATTAATTTAGTACATCTATGTAGCCATCCAATATAACAATTCATGTTCACTCAGGTTTTCCTAACTTTTGTGGCTCGCGGAATAAATTTCATTCCTTGGTTGTAATCAATATGAATTTTATATTTTTACTTGAGAAAAATTCTCTGTATTTTATTCAATCTTACCTTTCCAACCAGATTAATTAAGTCTTAGCTTACATTTTCTAATTTGAAACATTATATAACAATTCACAATATCTTCCTAAACTCTTAATAAAATTCCAGTGATAGACTGTGTGCACTTTTACTTAAACGTGAGATAAATTCATTTTAAGAGGACTATAAGCTTAAAAGTTGTTGTTGTTCTCGTGTGCCAGCTAGGCTGGCAAATTGGGGTGCGCTGCTCCACCCTTCCAACTGAGCCGTATTTGGTGTGGAGTCCGACTTGTTCAGTACACACACGTACCATAGGGACCCGTTTATAGTGTAGGCAACCATTCACTCCTCATTCACACACGGAAAGAACAAAGACAGGACAGATAGAGTGAGGAAGTAAATCCATGCCTGAACCGGGATTCGAACCCAGGACCTCCCTATCCGTAGTCAGGCACGCTAACCACTAGACAAGTTGGCCGGCATAAGCTTAAAAGTAAAATACCGAATAGATTTTATCAAGTTTTCGTATGTTTTCATTTGTATAATAAATTCATAAAAACTATTCATATAGATATACTTTCTTGAGAGCACTTTTATAAGAAATCTTACTTCACATTTAATAATATTTAATAATTCATTTGTAGCTGCTGAAATCAAATATTAAGATATATTAATTTAAAAGAATTGAAGAATATTTATTGTGTGAAACACCAGCTGTAAGAGATTTCACAAGTGCTGGTCTTTTTCAGTCACTCTAATTTTCAAAAACAGAACAGTGTAACATTGCAGCAATATAATTCTGCAAGCTAAATGGAACTGGTGTTGAAATTAGTATAAAAATGCATGAAGTGAAATTTCGTATTATGGCATTAGTAATTTTTCATGAATTTTAGATGTTTGGTTTGTCACTCTTTAAAATTACCGAATGTTTGCAATGAGCATTTATAATAGTACTATGCAATAGTACAACATTACTGAACATTTACGATAACAAATGGAGCAAAATCTGTGATTTTGATTGTTCAAAAGGTCAAATAATCTCGGTTTCAAACTTGCGGATCGCAACAAACATGCTTGTGCCGTTGCCCCCCCCCCCCCCGTCTATGTATCGACAAGCAATAATATTTAATAAAATAACCGACGCAGAGTAAAAATAAGACATTAAGAATTTTCGAAGTTTTTTATTTTTGATTATCTTCTTGTTTTTTGTTTTTATAATTAAAATTCGTGCATTTATGTTGAATTTACTATAATTAGGTATATGCGTTACTTATGCGTCCAAAATATGTCAAAATATTTTTTAAAATATAAATACAATTTTTTACGAAAAGTTAGCGCGCGCGCGAAATGCTCAATTCTTTAATAATCAACATGAATTTGTAGTTTAACGGAAAGCTTACAGTATAAATTATTAATAAGATATCTAGTAAAAAATTAATCAGCAGTGTAAGCTGGAAAAAATTATTTATTTAAATTTTAGATTGCAATAATCCACAACAAACTTATTTGAGCCCCCTCCCTAAAGCTAAACACTATTTGATTGGCCCGAATTAGTTTGATACCATTGTCATACAACATACTGTTGGAAATTCTAAACTGATGTTTGCACGAACTTTAATGTTGGATAGGTAATTCCAATCTTCCCCCAGATGTTCGCAGAATTACCCCTATCTCCAGAAGTTTCCATTTAAATAACTTTTCATATGATAAATGATTCCTTGATTGACATATTTTCTGCCATCGTTAGTTTTTTAGGAAAATGTGTTGTTTCTCTTGTTAACGTGAAATATTTACGTTGGGAAAACGTTGGACACGAGATTAAAAATAAATCCTATCGTACAAATGTGTTTATTTTCCCAAGATTCTGTTGATTTTTTTCCATCGAAATACTTATGAAAACAATTCAATATTTTTATGTAGTTATATAGTCAAATAAAATGGGAAATTTTATTTTTCAAAAAGAGCAAAGGAATAAGAAATTGAAGTGGAATTAAATTTTACTAAGAGAAAATTTTTACTATAGTATCTTCTTTTTAGTTACAGAAATTAATGTTAACTCAAGCAGTTGAGACGTAATTGTAATGTAAATGTAAAGGAAACTTTATCATTTGCACAAGAAAATGTTTATACTGATTAAATTAATTAACTCTATCAATTTGCTTTATAATTCAGTTGGTTCAGAATAATCTTAAGTTATTTCTGTCAACAATCACAACAGATAAGTTTAATGTATTTGTAGGCGTTATATATTTTACTGTGTGAAAGTTTGTCATCATAATATTCATTTATAGACTCCGCTTGTCAGGCAAAAATTTTTAAAATGATCCTTATATTTAAATCCTTTCTGGAGCATTTCAGTGATTCTTAGCCATATAATCCATGTCCAAATCTACATACGTGACAGTCACGTCGTAGAAACAAGGGAACTTATGCATCAGAGCCTATTGTTTTCAATTAATATTAAGCGCTGCTGAACAAAATTCCGCGCAATAATTTTAAACTTACAAGAATCGTAGTAAGTAAAACCTGAACTGTGCCACTTGCCATCATAATAAATACTGAATGACGTGATCATAAGTTTTAGATAAAAGTGCTTTTCGCGAAATCATTATGCCTAAAAACTGTAATGAATAAAAAAAATATAAAAAAACCTTATATAACGCTTAGTGATTATGGTGACTTTGCGAAACATTTCGAGGATAGAGTGTAGTGCTCACTTTTAACCAGTTGCTCGTATTTTGTAGCCGAATTGTCAAGTCTTTCTCCTTTAGTTAATGGTTCAACAATCTAATGACATTGTGCAATATACTTTTTCACTTTTAAAATTAAATCGCAAGTAAAATTTACAGTATAAAATTTAATCTGCTAGCAGCTAAATTAAAATCTAGAATTATGAAAAAAAAATCACTAAAATTTCTGTGGTCTTTTCGAAACATGAAAGTACCCGTTAATTTTTTGCCCTACTACCCTTATTAAAAGCCATAATTATATATATATATATATATATATATATATATATATATATATATATATATATATATATATATATATATATATATATATATAAGGTTTTTTTATATTTTTATACACGCTTTTGTCGCTTTTATTGTTTGTGTCAAAACTCTATTATATACATTTTTTTCTCAATTAAAATGTCTCCTTCAAATTAGATGTCCAATTTTTTTGCAATTTCCTCTGCAGAAAAACGAACCTTTATTTTGCAACTATATCACTTTTACGATCCTGGAAAAAGGGTGAAGAATTATTACATACAATGTAATGGAAGAAGTTTAAGACCTTTTTCCTTAATTTATATTATTCCAGTCCAATCTATTCACACGTGCTTCTAAGATTACAATGATATGAAATTATCCTACGTTTTAAAAAACATTGACATGGAGATTAACTCTTCGTAAACGTGTCATTGTCCTACTTAAATCTTAATAACTAAGTACTTATGTATTATTTTTTGACCATTTCTACAAAATAAAAATAAAAACCAAGTACATAATAGTCACTCAATGGAATTACTTATGAAAGTAGTTAAACAATGAAATTTTTATGAACAATGACTAAAAACACAAATAAATAATAAATGAAATATGACATTTTGTTAGACAATATTGTCTAATATCATTTGAAATTGCGTTGAATAAATCACCCATTGCATAAATTCCACATAATTCCCATAGATCAAAATACTCATTCTTTAATTATTTCTCAACTTTGCTGACTCCATAGTATTTTATGTAAATCATGGCAGTAAAGGATTTTTTAAAATGGTAGAAACTTAAAGCTCTACTCATTTTATACACAACATAGAAACATTTATTGCTTAGGAAAATTTAAAACAAAGACCACACACATGCTTTCAACACTTCTTCTTAGTTGTACTCTTAACAATGATTTCTTTATTGCTAAAGCATAAAAGCCAATTATTAGAAATGTTACTCTAAAATAAGAATTCAAACACTTTTATATGACAGCCTACTTACTGTGTGTGAACAACAGCAACTGATAAACATGTCTTTTTTGTAGCAGAATGCTATGAAAGAAACTTAGGTTTTCGGTCAAATATTTAGCAACAAATTTCTAGAATGATGCTTTTAATAAACGGCATAGCAATATCTGATTGCACTCGAGAGTATGGAACTTTAATTGGTCACACCCATGTCCATGAAAATATATTAAGCAATAAAGCAACTTTTTATTCAATTGGTTGAATTGAGAGAATACCGTTGTTTAATTTCAGTAAGCAATTTTATGATTGGAATGTTGGGAGATAAATAATTTTGATTCGCAATATATAATTATTGGAATTTTTTCCTAAAGTGATAAACTGAATTTAACGATGCAACACTAATTAATTGAATGTATATATAATTTTCAAACTTTTTTCTTTAATTCTCTATACCATCCGGAACTGTAGGTAATTAAAAAAAATAAATTTTAACTTTTATATGTCATGTTGTATTTACTCTCATTCTAGCAATTTTCTCAGACACTTACTAAGAAAGAATTTTTATCTATTTTGAATATGTTTATTAAAACTATTTGCTTAAAACTTCTAATTGTATTTCTTTATTAGATGGTTGAAATAAAAGATTATTTTCACCATGATTTACTTTGAATCTATTATTTTGCACAAGGAAAGTATTTTTTTCTTAAATCGATTTATAATGCTCAAAAATATTTCTAACACATAACTAACTTGTAAAGGGTGTAACTTGTAAAGGGAATAATATACAAGTTCTGAAAACAATAATGTATAATAATAATAATTATGCAGGAATGTCTAATAGAAAGAGGTTTCTTTCTAGCTTAAAATGTGTGTTCTTTGTAAACTAAAATAATTAATTAATAATATTATTTAGAAAAGTTTTATGAGAGTTCCCAAGCAAATATATATATAATAATATATAGTATATTTTTTTTATTTATCATCACTAGGAAAAAAACTTTTCAACATAGGATGCTAATTTAGACACAAAATTAGAAGTCAAATAATAATTATTTTCTAAAACATATAAATATTAAATAATTTTATTTTAAATTTATAACTCAAGAAAAATAAGTAGTTTTACTTTAAATTTCATATAACGCATACATGCAGACAAATATTTAATACTTTTCTGATGGGAAACCTTAATTTATAAGGTAAATTGTAAGTATTTTACATACAGAATAAAACTTTTATTTTCCTAAGTTAAAAACACAAAAATTCCTACTGAATAAAAATAAAAATTTTGGAAAATTAAATGAAACATAGAAATTTCCTAGTGTAGAAATGAATGACATTTTTTACAAATAATACATAAAAAAAGAAATTAAGTTTATTTTCCTAGTAGATTTTGTAGTAATTCCTTTTTTTTTTTTTTTTTTTTTTTATATCCTAAGTAGCGATTTCTTGTTTCCGGGAAACGAATTGGCTACCTAAGTTTGGCTTGTTTATCACTGAAGCCTATGTGGACTTTTTTTGGCACACGAGGGATATGTGGATTGGGACTTACAATTTAAAGTGAATTTCTGAACCATTACAAACATATAAGATTGAAAGGGAAGTCGACCCCAAGATCAGTTGTACCAATGGCCAGGGCAATAACCATTCAGCTGCCAGCTCAATGCTCTGCAAAAGATACAAAGCCTGCGATGAAACTTGTCTTTTCTCTATTCATATCAATAACTTATTCTATTGACTTGGAAATTGATCTCTTTAGATATTTTTATTATTTAATTTTTGTATTTTGTTATATTTTTCCTCGTCCTTGTCAGGTGCCTTATATGCAATTAACACACATAAATCAGATGAAAAACTTAAAGTCGAAATCATTAGAATGTTCTTGCTTCAACAATTATTTTATTTATAAAATAAGATAATCCAAATAAAGGCTTAGGATTGATGTTGCCTAATTTACCTATTGTAATCGGATATTTACATTAATCTTCTATTGATAAATTTTGCTCTTTGGTTGATTATGAGCTGTTAAATATGTATTTCGCAAAGCACATGTTGAATATGGTAGTTTAAGGACTCATAATTCAGGGAATTTCTCAAGGTAAGATAGAGCTTATACATATTTAAATCATATTTGAATCCGACAGGAATTCAGATCTCATAAATACATAGTACATTTTTATATTATTAATGTAGTATTGAGTGCCAATGAAAAATTGCTTTAAAAGTGATTAATAAATTAATGCTTAGCTTTTGGATTATGTCGATTTCTTCACACACACACAATGAATAAAATATAATATTATAGTTATGATTTTAAAATAACAATAGTGATCACAGAAATGGTATATGAAAATATATAACATGAAATACACATAACATAAATTTATTTATTTAATCTGAAATTATATATATACATATATATCCTGATATATATATATATATATATATCCTGTCGTAATAGCAAAACTGTGACTGGGTCCTATACTCGGGGGGGGAGGGAACGAAGTATATAGAGGTAAAATGTTTCATAAGTGAAATAATGTTTCTAAAACCTTTGAACATAAGGTTAAAACTCCAAAATACATTATGTGCAACAATGATTTTCATTATTTAAATTAATGTCCTTAACTAAGCATCTGTTGGTGAAAAAAAATTTGATGTAGCTCAAGAAAAAATTTTATGCTGTAATTATTTTTTGAATCAAAATACCTTTTCAGGTAAGTCTAAGCTACACTGCGGATTTTTGCAAAAAGAGACACCGCATCTATTTACAGAACATTCGGTTGATAATCGACATGCCTCAGTGAGTGAGAATTGTGTACTACAATAAGCAACAGTTTTGAAACCCGATGTTTGGATGTTTGTCTAAGGGAAAATAATCAGACTGAAGTAAAAACAATGCTGTGAAAAATGCTAAGGATTTAGGTTCTAAATTAGTTTACTGGATACCAGTACGATGGGAGTGGTGTACTAAGTATCCTATCATATAGTTTTATCTAATACAGAGAATCATTTGTTAAATAATATTATTATAAATAATAATATTATAAATAATAATATTATCTGTCAAATATATTATTAACAGACACTTATAATAAGATTCCAGGCTCCTATTTAGTTAATCAAGTTTATTACAGATTAACTTGGACTAACAAATACTAAGTTAGAGATTAATTTGGAATAACATAAATAATAATTTGCAGAGTAATTTGGGATACCATAAGTAATAGCTTGCACAAATGAAACTTGTGAAGTAGACTGAGAACGCCTGGATAGCTCACGTGGGCAAGGCTTAATGTCGCACCGGATAACCAGGAAACCTCCTTATAATGCTAATTTGGGTTACTCTGCTGCCTTCTTTTCAGCTTCTAGGGATTTTGCAGAAGTGTCACAGCAGCCGTAGAAGTATCATATAACTTGGTTCGCCCCTGAAGCAAATCTCCCGTATTTTTCGAGGAAGTTCCTTCGCACTGCTCCAGTCCAGGCTTTTCTCCCTGGCAACTCCACGTGTCCGGCACAGGTCTCTCACAGTTCCAGTCTCGGGTCTTCTCCCTGGCAGCTCCACGCAATCGGCCCCGGTCGGTTCAAAACCTGGACCTTTTTCCCTCGCTTGCTAGCCAAAACCAGTTCCTGGCCATCTCCTTACTTCACTTCACTTGCCATCTCCTTACTTCACTTCACTTGCCATCTCCTTACTGCTCTCCACATGAGCATACCCGGCGCACCCTCACAAATAAGTCTCTTTGCCAACCACAGGAAAATGAAATTATATTCATTTGTGGTCAGCACAGTGGTCGATAAGTTTCGAAAGTATCACGCTGAGTGAGCCCTATTAGATAACGGTAGTCAGTAGCACTTTGTATCTAAACACTACGTGAAAAAACTTAAGTAAGCATAGTAATAATTTCTGTATTGAATTATGCTACTTCTATTGTGGTTTTACCTAAATAAAAATAAGATCGCTAATCGAGGTGATAGCTATGAACAAATAGAACTGATAATTGTTCCAAACACAATGGATTTTGCTCTCACGCAACATTTTGTAATAATTTGTAATATCAGTAATAATTAGTAATATCATTTTGTAATAATTTTATATATATCGCAATGCATTTTTGCAGCCATAGTAGTAAAGGCTGAAAAACTGCATTTTAACTTATTAATGATTTAGAAGAGATTAAGGGAGCTTAAGGTATAACTGATTAACCTGTTAAAAGCTAGTGATATAGAACTTCACAAGTGAAGTTCAAATGAGCCCTTTTTCCTCAATCAGTCATACCAGGAATGATTGGTTTTCTTTCAACAAGTTATTTAATGACACCATGAAAACTTGAATTTAAGTTAGGATCCAAAGCAAGATCACTTTGCCTTTACAACTGATAGTTCTTTTAGTGTGGTTACCAAAAGATTTATCCTTTCCCAGATTCCAGGCCGTTTGATCCCCATTGCGTTTCCTAGAACCATTTTTCCCAAAGCTAAAATATTCATTCAAAGGCTTTCGTTGCTTAAACTATTCTCGGATGAATAATTTTCACCTGAAACGCAAAAGGAATGGAGTCGTTCTCGGAATCATTATCGTCATTGGACACGATTTACATTATTCTTCGAATTCTATTCAATGATTCTTAAGAAATTCATCTGACTGGATTTTGTTGATTCCAGCAAGGATGAATTGAGTGCTATTATTTATATCCGACTCTTTAGTCAGTATGGCGAGTGTAAAGTTTCATTATTCTGCAGTAAATCATCGGCGTTGCAAATTGCCAAACAACTGAGTATTCCATGTTTTGAGCTGTGTGTAGCGGAGTTCCTGTCAAGTTTTGTTCTGAAAGGAATGTATTCATTGTCTCTTAAATTTAATCAAATATTTCTGCACTGTGACTGTACAACAGCTCTTGCGTGGATTCAATAATAGCCTAGTTCCCATAAAGTGTTTGTGGCGAACTGAGAGTCTAGAATCAAGTTCTCTAAGATATTCGTTTGGTACCATGTTTGCACAAAGAACAAGACTGCCAATTCAGTATTTTGTGATATCTAGATAGGACAAATACAGAACCTTTCTCTGGCGGAAGGATCCAATATTTATATATATTAATAAGAACGAACATACTGATTAATCATCAGTAAACTCTAAGGTACATGGCGATGAGGAATACAGTAGAGATTTGAAAAAACATTCTCAGAAAGAAGATAGAATGAGGTTACCCTAAAGTGTTTCATTTTTAAGAGTGGGTGCGGGATTTTATTTATTCGCATATTTCTTTTATACTCGATAAATATCGGTAAACTCAATTTTCTTAAATAGTGAGAGAATCACTGTATACCATTGCTTAAGGCATTACTTTTGTGACCAAAAGTTCACCCCTTTTTTTGAATATTGAAGAGTAAAAAATGATTTCCTGGTTTTTTATGGTATGTCTGTCACCATTTAAAAAGTTACTCTTTTAATAATAAGAGTTCAATAAATTGCGTTTGAAATTCAATTTTATCATAAAGGAACATGGAACAAAATCAAAGCATGCCAATAACTCTGAACTGAGAAGAATTTACTTTGACCTTCAAAATAAAATTGTGTGTAAATTTATGCATAATTTTTCTTTATTAAAAATATGACTCAAAATTATATGTAGAGGAAAACGTTCCTTTATTAAAAAATTCTATTAGCAAGAGTTAAAATTGAAGGGATCATTGAGTTTAAGTATCAAGTTGCAAAAAAGATAAGGGTATATTTTCAATACTTTAGAAAATTTCTAATTGTAGAAAAACATCGAGGAAATACATATGTTTTTCGTAGGGTAGAACGTTTCGGTTCTCAATCTACTGTCATCTTTTCTGCATAGAAAATGAATGCAAGTTTTCTTAACGGGAAGACCTAAAATGAATAAATAGCATGTAAATAGTTCCTAAGTAATGCATAAGTAACACTTTATGCAAGAATTTAAAAATTGAAATAATCAAAATGATACGGGCATATATATATATATATATATACTGCTGGAAAAAAGTAAATGGACACTATTTTTTTTTTCAAATAAGTGAATAATTTTTTTTCAAATAAGTGAAAAACTTTGAATATTTACAAAATAATTCTACTACAGAACTTTTAAAAACTTTTTCACAATCAGATAATTATATATGTAACATGAAGTATAAAATTACTTGCTTACTACAATTAAAAATTAATTATATTTACATTATACTCTGTGAAAAAAAGTAGAAAGACCGTTCTAAATAATGAAAATGAAAGTCGTGTTAATAAGGAATTCTTCTGTTATTTGCTTTAACAACTTCAAAGATTCTATTTGCCATTGAATCATATAAGTCTTGAATTTCAGTTTGACAAAAATTGTCCGAAACACAATTTAAAGCTTCTCGAAGTTCGATCAAAGATTCATATTACTTGCCTCTAGTGTAAACACGCCGAAGAGCTACTGAATACATGTTTTTGACAATACTAAAGTCTGGACTTTTAGCAGGTTATGGTAAAACCTGAATATCATTTGATTGTAATTAATTTTTAATACCGTTATTAGTGTCAGTTGATGTCCCCCATATTGATGAAATATCCAACTTTGTCAGTCTAGATCAGTGCCAAAGGGAAGAAGCATTGAATTTAAAATTTAAATGTAATCTGAGTTCTTCTGTGTTCCGTCCAGAAACACCAGATTAGTCTTTCCACAGTACCCAACATCTATCCAAACCATTAAACTTATCTGTCTCGTAGAATAAGTTTCTTCTTGTGTACACAGACAATGCCAATAATATTGACAATAGCCTGAGCCCTCTAAATTGATTTTTTTTTTCATCCAAAAAAATATATATATTACCTGAAGTCCATTCGGAGATCCAATACATGTTGTGTGTTATTACATGTCATGTGTTCTTTGACCCACTGTATCTGGTGCTTAATGTCCCTTTCATTCCATTTACGATGGTGCTTTCTTTTCTTGAATATGAACGTAAATGATATTTTATGTAGTTGTTAAGTGTTCTGGTTACACGTTTGATTCCAGAAGGGTCTTGTATTTTTCCAATGCTTCCATGCATTTTATTAAGTTCTTTAAAAAAACTTTCTTTGATTACGTAGTGTCAATTTTTTAAGTTTGCCAATCTTCGCTTTTCTCTAACTCTAGATTTTTCAAGAAGTTAGTAACGGCGTTTGGACTATTGTGTAGATCTGCAATAACTCTTACACTTTTGCCCACATCTTTACATGCCACAATTTGGCCTTTTTGAAATTTACTTAAAGGTTTTCTCCTAGGCATTTAACTGTCCAAAAATTGAGGATTTTTTCAACAAAATATATCTTTAGAATGAAAAAAAGTTTAAAAGAACAATGTTTTCAGCATATTAAACTGATATAGATCCCAGAAATGAAAATACTTTTCAATGTGTCCTACTTTTTCCACATAAAAAAATCCTTAAGTATTATTTTATAATAATTTGTTAATGGTAAATAAAATTCTTGAAAAGTAAAGAAAAATTAGTTTTATAAAAGAAAAAAGAAAAATTGCATTGATTGCGCTAAAATGTAAAACATAATATACAATTTATGAGTGCCCTGCTACTTTTTTCTAGCAGTGTATATACATACAATGAGACAGATACAGTTACAGTTATTGTAATCTGACATAAATTTAATAACAAAGTTCTTTTTTAAAACAAAAATGCTTTAAAAGCAAAATTGAGAAAAAACTTACATTAAATTTTATTAAATTTCAGAATACTGGAACCACAACAGAAGATGATATGGGAAAATATATTAAATCAGGTTCAAAATTTAATCCAATATTAGATTTACAAAAGTAAGTATTAGAAATCTTATATGCTCTATTATATAAGTAAACCACACACAAGTTATTGATTTCTAATTAAAACGAAGTATTTCATTAACTGTAATGAAACTGTGTTCCTTTAAAATGGCCTATACAAATAAATATTGAAGATAACGAAAATATTTATGTTAAAAAAAGTTTTGAAAAAATCTCACAAAATCATACTGGACTTGAAAAATTTATTTCAAATGTAAAATTCTAACATTTGGGATATATATATAATTAATACTTAACATATATTTTAATTTTAAATTTTTTCGCCCGTACTGTATGTATTAGCTTAAAGTTTGTATAGCTTAATTTGTTTTGCTATTCTTGTAGTATATTTGTTCTGATTCTGCACGTAAACGTAATTTTATGTGACACAGTTCCTTAACCATCTGTTAAATCTATACTATAATACTATAAATTTTTCAGATATATTTTGCAAAATTTGCAATTTTTTTTTAATTCTGCAGTTATGCTATTCTTGATGGAACTCTACAGAAATCTCCGGACCAAGATTTGCCAGACACACTGAATTAGTATCGTTTCTATCATTACATTTTCGATAAGGTGCATGCTGTAAAATCCTATAATTGTTATCTACACTCGAATAAACATATTTCTTAAAATTTCCGTGAAGATGCTAAATCCCATATGTTCCACATTTGGTAATTGGTACTTTCCATTGATACTATCACCCATCACTTCCAAAAAGTTTATTCTTATTTAATTGATTAGAAATATGTCATTATAAAATTTATTTTTTATCTGTTTAAAATCACATTAATCACAAAAAATTATCCTTTTCTTAAATTTCCTTCTTTCATGAAATTAAGAATTATTTTCCCATACGCACTTCTTGGTTTTCTGTACTTTTTTTCTTTAAAGTCACCCAACTACTAACTGTGATAGATATAAATAATAACTTTAAAACTACTAACTGTGATAGATGTAAATAATAACTTTAAAATATTCATGAACAATTTGAGTGCATCAAATTAATTTGAGACAAATATTTTTTGGTTTACACAGCATGATTTTTTTTGAATTTTACGTAACACCATCGGACATTTTTACATCACTTTTTTGTTTAAAGATAATTAAAACAATATCTAAGCAAACGAGATATTTTTGTCTTTCGTTATAATACTCACTGAGCAAAACATTCTCCTTCTTCCAACGTATCTGGAATTTGTCTATCCTTTGTTTCGGGAAGCAAGAGGGCCAAAAAGCCACTGCTAAAGGAAAGGCATCCGTAAAGAACTCCTGGTAGCCATGGGTACGTAGCTTTTTCCTGTAATCCCAAAGTACAGCATTGAACTCGGATCTTTTTGGAGTAATTTAAACTAGATAGATGTAAATATCTTAAAAAATATATTGGATAATTATTACAAATAATAATCGTAACATAATTTTAGCTGAAACTTTAAAACATTTTTGTACACTATTTGACATAGTATTTTGGTCACTCCTACATAAGCTCATAAATAAAAATTACTCAATTTGAAATCCTAGAAGAACAAATAGATATCTATACGAACATACAATGTACAGTTAACATGAAAAGCATAAAGCATACAGACCTTGAAGAAAATTAAAACAAAAGAAGGTAATTTTTTTTATAAAAAGGAGAGAAATTCAAAAGAAAAATGAAAAGGAGGTGTATTGTTTTGCATTAAAATTACAGAATATCAATAATTTTAGAATATGAATTATCGAAACATATGTGAAAAATATGAAGCTATTGGTGAATTATAACTCAAATGGAAGGAGATGTCATTCAATCGAATACAGCTGTTGATGGAAAGTGTGAAAAACCTCATGTGATTATTTTTGTTTGTATTTTTTATTTAATCATCGAAAAATTGGCTCTGTTTCCAGACAAAATTATAGAATTAACTAATAAAACTCTTTTGGGACTCCTTGATAATACAAAATGACCTGAACATAAATTCTGGCTTACCGTAATTGGCTTCCGAACATATTTTAACTAATTTCAAGCGAAAGTAAAATATAAAAATAAAGATTTTTTATGAATTATACTAAAATATAATATTTTAAATTTTTGTGAGAAATGATTATGGAAAATTTGGGTGTAAAATGATATATTAATTTTTTGTACTCAGCTCTAAAGAATAATAGTTAAAACCACTATCGTATCTGAGATTCTCAAAAAGAGTAATACTCATAATAATGACAAAGATTCATTATAAGTATTTTCTTATTTAATTCACACACACAAATCATGTTTTACCTAGAAATATTAATCTATTTTTACAACACATGTTTTTTTAAAGGAAGTAAAGCGTAATTAGGAAAAATATTTAAGGTATTCGATTCGAGATAATGTGTCCTGTGATTTTCCTTCGTGTGTTCTTGAAATAGATGAAACTAAACTATATAAGGACTGTTTAATATGCAATCTTCGGTCTAAATTCGAGAGATCAAAATATTGTTACTCATATCGTAAGTATGAATTATGAATATAAAATAATATAAAACATAACATAATGTAATATAATCAAAAAATTGTAAAAATATTTATTCAAAAATTATAGAAAGTATTCGTCATAAATATATAATGCTGTAACGATCGCAATTAAAATAGAACCGTAATTCATGCATACCACATATATCAGATATAATAACTCTAAACAACAAATCAGGACTAGAGTAGGGGATAGAGCTTTGTTTAATCTACTGTCTTGGAGTTACTCGCCATTCTTTTGTTGGAAAGTGGTTAGTGACCTTCGCGACAGAGATCTCAATGTTTTCTGTACTCACTGTCTGCCCCCATGCGAAAGGAATGAGTTTCAAAAAGTAAATGTCTAAGTACAGCATTCTCTCACATTTTCGAAGATAGCAGTATGTGAGCATTTTGAAAGAACATCGCATGAAATGCTTTTAATTGATCAGTGTTGTGGTAAAATAAATTCAATTTGACACTCTTATGGATTGTACTATTGTTGAGAAATTTGCTAAAACTATTAAACATATGACTTCTCAGATTTTGGAACATTTACTCTCACAAAAAACTAAGAAGGTGATTAGACATACTGTTATTCTCTCCATTGCATTTCAAACATAATTTCAAGAATCACGGAAAAATAAGACCCTAATAAAAAGCTGAAAGGATTTGAGTAGTGTATATTTACCCGTATTAGTTCACAGTTAATCATTTATTCATAACTCTTTTTTGAAAGTTTTGGTAATAAAAGACAATTTATGAATACAAATGAAATAAGTACAATAAAATTCTAATTTTTTCTCAAAAAGAGTAATCGTTTTTCGAGCAAAAATTGAAAACATAATATAGTATAATCGAATTAAATGCTTTATTATTGATTGTTTGATTTATTTGTCATTAATGTCTTATCATAAAGCAGTTAAAGAAGGAATCTGTTGAAAAGAGTACTATTTCACTAATCGTCTATTACTTGCTTATTGGGAAGCCATAATTTAAAAATAAATTTAAAAATCATGTTCTGTTTTACACTTTTGGGGAACAAAGATTTTATTTCTGTTAAACGATTAATAAAAAAACATAACATTTTAGAATTATTAGAAAATATTCTGACTAAGTTTAGGAAAAAAATTTAATAAAATTAATTTTCACCATGTAAAAAACTTTTCTAATGAATTTACTAATTTGTAAACGAAGCATATAGTGAGAAACATGCAAAATAAGAAATAAAACTTCTCAGAGTTAAAACATCTGTTACTTTAATTTCATGGTCATATTCTTTATTCTTTTATAGTAACTTATTTATGTATTACCAATTAATTAAAAAGTAACGACGATTTAAGAATTGACTGAAATAATGGTCCCAACACATGTAAGATATCAAATAAAAACAAATGATTCAGAATTAAGAAAGATTAAAAGTTAAACGTGCATTAAATATTCAAAATAACGAATTTTCGTAATTTAATAAACAAATAAGAGCTCACAAGGGGACATTATATCTATTTCTCCTAAAAATAAAATATGCCAGAATAATACAATTTTTTTATCATTTTACTTAAATTTAAGAAACAAATTAAGGATTTTTTACGAAACTGAATATTAACGTCACTAAGATAAAATTTTGAAGAAAGTTTTCTCTCTGTTCATATACCGAATTCCCATTTAAAAATTTATAAGAATTGATATATAAATAATTATAAAATTTGAGTATATAAAATAAAATTTAAACTGAAGATACTTTTGAAGATTCTATTTATGCAAACATCAACCTACAGTAATGGTCCGGACAGCAATACAAGATGGTATAAAATAGATATCATGCTTTAATAAGAAACCATAATATCTTATGTGTTGCAATTACACTAGCATACTGTTTCGTAATAATTTCAACTGGTTAGAATAAACAAATATGGATATTTGACTCCATTCTAATGTCACCAGCTTAGCAGTACATTTCGGAATGCATTCTCTTTGACTTTAAACGTCTCTCTAACTCCTCTAACGTCTACAGATTTCTGATATTTAGATCATGACGCTGAGTGAATCCGGAAAGATTTTGTACATTTATACCGTAACTGTTTGATAGAGGCTAAATTACAACTTGGCAAATTGTCGTCTTGAAAGTTACATTTTTCAATTCGATATGATTTCCAAAACGTAAGAAGAACCCGATCAATCAAAATGCTCACACAAGCATTTCCACCCAATTTATCAACAACATGCAAAGGTTTTAAATCGTACCACGAAAAGCCTTTTCAAGCTTGTGTAGCTCCAAACGTACAGTTGGTACAAAGCACTCGCGTAAAAAACATTCACCTGGTATTTTACTTTACATAATCTTGGTCATCCGATTGTAATAGTGTGCAGCATGACTCATAACGTCACATAATACTTTTCAAGCGGTCTACAGTTTGGTTGGGACTTTACAAAAACTAAGATAATCTGCCTACTTCGTTGGATAGGATATTTAGAATGTGCACGGCAACACATACGTGAATAGAGAAACTATGCATTTCTTTATGCTATCTATTGGAACTCATCGTAAATCGGTTGCATTTTGAAAATCATGATAGAGTGGGGGAGTATCCACCGTAAATACGCTAAAAGATATGTTGCTGATCTAACAACCAATTCTAACACCTTTCCGTTTCAACTTATTTTCAATGGCATTTCAACTTGGTGTATTATATTTAACCTTGGAACCCTCAGTATTTATATTAAATCGGATATGCAGTTGAATAATATGCATATCCATTGGTATCCAGTCTATTATTGAAAGTCAACGTTTGTATGATTATTACTGAAAATACAAACTATATAAAAACATTATCCAGCTTGCTCAATATTTCTGTATTCTTACATTATTTAAAAAATTTATTTGCCATTAATATAATTTATGATTTAAAAGTATCAATAATTGTTTAAAAGTATCTATTTAATTATAATTTTGAAAATATTTCAATTTTCAAACTTTAACGCGTAATTATATTCGAAATATAAAAGTAACAAATGAGTTCAGTCACATGCATATTACTGTTACTTTTACCTTTCATTAAATTCTAGATATTTTTAAGAAATAAATATTTAAAGCATTAGTTTAAAAGTATTAATATACCATAAATACATTAATAGTAATGCAAAAAGTACAACAGTTAAAAAATATCTAAATAGTTCTTTATTTTGGGAAGTTAAATACTTATAATAATTGTAAATTTTAAAAAATCTCCCATTAAAATATTTATGACAAGCAATAGTTTGAAAGAAATCAAAATATTTTTTGTTAATAAAGATGTGTCCTCAACTTTATATCAGAAACAATTTCCTTGATGACATACCAAATTTCAAAGCTTACAATGAACTTGAAAGGGAAATATTGACACATTCTAGATTTCCTTAAAATTATTTTTAAAATAATGTGTGTTTTGAAAAAATTAATAAAAAAAGGAAAAATATAGTGAAAATTTTTATACGACGTACTTAATATCTTTACAAATCTAACAACAAAAATTTTGGATAAAGCAAACCTTCCAAGAATTTGAAGATTTCTCGGGAATGTTTAATCAAATACCAGGTTCATTTAGAAAGTAAGCCAATTTCTATAAAGCTTAAGAGATTTAACAAGGAAATATAAACACTCTGTTTTGTAATTGTCTAATAATTATAAGAAATTTAAGTTAGATTTATTGAAAGTATTCTGTTAATTGTGACAATCTTACCAGTTGTTTAATGAAGGGAGCTAGAATAGATCTGAATCTAGCAATCATGGAGCAAAATCCAAGGGCGACGTTGCGAACTACCGTGGGAAAGAGTTCACTAGTGTACAGATAGAGGATGCCAAAGGAACCCAATATGCAGAACTTTCCAATCATTGCCAAACTTGTTGCTAACCAAGACATATCTATAACGTGTATATTAAAGACTTTTATAATCTATTACACAATTATAAATATATATATATAAGAAAAGTAATTTAAAAATTCAATAAGAAAGTTTACAAAATATTAAAAATCTATCAATTTTCAGTTTTTTCTTGTAATTTTAAAATATTTTTAGAGTTCTCTTTACTATAAAACTATATTTTTATATCTGATATAAATTACTTAATTAGAAGATGATAATTTTAATATAATATCTAAATTAATATTTTAATGCAAAAATGTGTTTAAAAGAATTGTACTAGTAATTTTAATATTTATATTACAGAAATTTGAGTATATTTTGTCAACTATTAGAGTAGTACTACTTTGCCAATAAGTTACACTTTTCCAAACTTATACCAACATTGTGTGCATGTGTGGGATGAATTGATTGATTTAGACTTCTTTTAAACAATGAAAATGAATATTATTGTTACAGCCTGATATCTCATGCTCCTGAAAATTTACTACAAGAGGAAATTAATACAACTTCATCTATATTTTAAAAATGAATAATAATACTAAAAACTCTGTGTTAAAAACAAGTATAAATATCTGTCATGTTGCTTAAAGGCATCTCATTTACTCAAAATCTTTACTTAAGAAAACCATAAAGCAGTGTTTCTCAACCTTTTAGTATTTACGGCCCAATTTACAATCATAATTTTCATCACACACCCCTCCTCCCCACCGCATACAAATGTATGCAATAACAATGTATTTTCAGTATTTTGGCACTAAGCCTACACTACAACCTTCATTTTAAACTTTACAAATTACCAAGAATACGGAAATTTATAGACATTTTGCAACACCGAACCTCAGAATTGAAGAAACAAGAATCCTATGCCTTTTCATTGCTTTGGCGTCCAACCATGTTGGGCATTCTCACGATTTCGCGAGAAGTTTCGATTTTTGGTCAGCTTAAAAGTTAAGTTAGAAGCGTGCGTAGATGTCAACAAATGTTTTCTCATACGGAGAAGAAAAAAGTTCTATGACGAAAATTTCAATTCCAGGCAATTTCATTCGAGTTGATCCTTCTATCGCTATTGAATCTATTCTGAATGTGTATGTTATATATATTTTCGTGTAATTGCAATTCACCGTATTAAATATTCACGGCAGCAGACTTATGCAGAATCATGGATAAATTTTTAAGCGGGCGTAAGCGAACATTAGACGATAGACATGCATCAATAAGTACACAGACGAGCGTGGTTCCTAAAATAAAATCAAGAAAATAATCTCAAGAATACTTAAATTTTAGGTTCACTAGTCTTCTTCTTTCTTATCCCCTGATCTGAATCAGACCAGGTCCAAGACATCCTTAATTAAGGACGGACAGCTCCAGGGCTGTACAAAAGTTCACGTTTTGAAAAGCCAATGCAATTCAGTAGGTGTTCGGAACTGGCTGGGTTCACTAGTACTGGAAGTAAATGAAAAAGAAAAAAGCCCCTGTGGATCATTCCCTCAAAAATGTTGGCGGCAGACAGCATGGAACCTAATAAACTTAAACGACATTTGGAAACGCTTAATAGTAAGTACGTAAACAAACACAGAGAATTCTTCGAATTAAAATTAAAATCATATGAAAAGCAAAAATCTTTGTTTAAAAAAATTGTGTCTGTAAATGAAAAAGCTTTAATTGTTTCTTACAAAGTTTCATATAAAATAGCCAGATGTAAAAAGCCTTACACCATTTATGAAGAGCTTATTTTGCCACCCGCAACTGAGATTATAGAAATTATGTTTGGCCATAATTTTCAAAACAATTGCAGTCTATATCTGTTTCAAATTATTCTGTTGCCCGTCGAATTGCTGATATAGCTGAAGATGTAGAGTATCAGCATTTGCCGAAGTTGCATGACAAATTGTTTTCAGTACAACTCAATGAGGCAACAGATAGTAAAAAAGATGCTCATTTATTTGCCTATGTTAGATTTTGCGATGATTTGTCAGTAGTAGAAGAATTATTTTTCTGCAAACCAATAGAAATCACAGCAACAACACTCGCATTATTTGATATTTTAAATGATTTTGTGAACGAGGCAAACAATGAATGGAAAAATTGAGTCGGAATATGCAGCGATGGTTTTCGTTCTATGTCTGGGAGATTCCAAAGTATTCAAGCATACACAAGAACAGAGAAGCTTTGGCTTCCAAAGAAATGAGTCCTGTTTTGAATATTGTGTTAACTACGGCTGTAACTGTAGTAAACAACTTAACAATGTTTGCAAATTTGAATGATTGTATTAAAACTTACAAGGCTGAAGAACAACATGTAAAAGTTGTTTTTGTAAACATTGAAAATCATTTAGCAATGCTATCAAAGAATTTTAAAAAGTACTTTCTTGCTGACTACAAACTGATATCAAGCTACAAGTGAGTGAGGGATCCATTTCAAAATACTCCCGAAGGACTCTCAATTGCAGACGAAGAAACCTTCGCAGACTTCACGGCAAGCGATGAAACCAAAAGTCAATTGAGTAAGAAATCACTCTTTGAATTTTGGGTAGAAGTGGATGATAGGTTTTCTGCACTAAAAACTGGGGCTTTTCGCATTCTACTACAATTTTCAACATCTTACCTTTGTGAAACTAGATTTTTTGCGGTGGCTTCTTTGAAGACAAAATATGGATCTCAGCTAAATATAGAAAGAGAACTGAGAGTGTCTATTTCTAATATTAAACCCTCCTTCGAAAAACCTTGTTCTGAAAGACAGGCCCAAGGATGTCACTAATAATTATTAAATTTGTTTTTATTTTAGTAAGTTGTTTTAATTTAATAAGTAAATTATTAAATATGTTGAAATGTATTTTGTTTCGTATGTGTGTGTGTGTGTTCTTTCCTTTCAGTCTCTTAATCAATTTTATTAATAACATTTTCTCTTGGATATTCTCGCACCCCCCATTAGTGTTTTCGCGCCGCCCTAGGGGGCATGCCCCACAGTTTGAGAATCACTGCCATAACGTGTTATTTTGTTTCAAATTAATTCCCAAATTTCTGTTTCGCAGTTTCCGATTTTTTGTTGGACCATTTGATCATAATCTTTTATCACTAATTAGAAATATTTTTATAAATTTCAGTTTCCTTAATTCAATATTATCATATATCTTTAATATTACTGTGTTATAAGTCTTTCTTCAAAAAAATTTATTTTCTTCTTTCTTACATTCTTCTGATATGTATGATTTCCTTTCTATTTATTAGATTTGGATTTCAAATAAAAGTTGTAAGCTCTTTTGAAACACATGAAATTTTGTTACTGAATCTTTTCTTGGATATTAGCTTTTTACCAGAAGAAGTTTCATAAATATATTTAGTTTTTAATCAATAAAACATAAATACGCTCTATGGTTCACATTTCTTAAATATTACATTTGTCTTAAACACACAGTCTTAGGTAGTGTGTTAGTTCTTAATTTTAAATCAGGTATAAAGCCGATAAAATACACTTTTTATTTGCATTATATTTCAAACTAAACAAGTTTGAAAGAATGTATCTGATTACAAAACTGACTGTACACAGGTTATTATCGTAAAAACGCATAAGCTCTTGATCCTACATTTATTGCCACATTTTATGAGAATTTATTGCAAATAATCATTTGCTGTTATGTTAAATCTACGTTCCAAATATAAAAATTTATCTAAATTTTTATGTTTGAAAGATAGATTTTCATGAAAAGGAATATTTATTAATTATAATATTATTCAATAATTGAAACAAGCAATATTAACTCAATATTAAATTCCTTTCCAGGTATTATACCAAAATAATTCACACAGTAAAAAAGGTATCCACAGTTTATATTCATGTAAAGTACAACTAAACAGCCGAAATTGGTTATAATGTATTTTTAGTATCCACCACCTATTATTTCAGAGAGAACCTTTTATAGACAGGAGGAGACATTCATGAGTTGCAGTAGTGGAAACATAGAAAACTTCAATTCATTCACCCTGAAATATGTGCTTGAAGAAGCTAATACCTTTTTCTGGTTGTTCAACATTGTCCGATATCAAATCCGAAGCTTCATATTTCCAAAAGAGTGGTAAAATAATTTGGCCACAATGAGCCCTTAAATTATTAGTATTTATGACTTTGTTCAAATCGCAACAGAAATGTAATTTCAACTTATTTTTCATCTACGTTTTTTCTGTCATAGGAAAGAAGCATCATCTGTGGTGGTACATAGAAAATAGATAAAATTTGTTGATTATAAATGACTGATATTGTGTGGCTTGTTTATTTCTGCTAAATGAATACGGATTTGAATTGGGCAAAATGTCCTGTAGAAACATTAGAGATCAAATGAGTACTTTTTGTCTGACAAAGGATTCGTAATCACTTATAGAGTTTTTGTATGGAAAGCAATATCCTCGGTAAAGTTAACATGAATTTCTTAGTGAACAGACATACAATAACCATATACTGCTTCTTATTATTCAAGCTTATGCTGTCAATACTTTCAATTTATCATAAGTTATGCACCCCTCATTCTGTTTATCTTTTGCATCCATATAGTGAAAAATAAACTGCAATCTAAATGCCATGGTCAATAAGCTCAAATAAAATTCATTGAACATATGTGGGATCCATTCAACATTTTGGAATCTGCTTTGCCTCTTATCCCATATATTTTAGGATAGTTTTATGTATACAGTTAGCACTTTTATTCAGTGACATAAAAAGCCTAAAACACCCTTTGGAAGGACTCCAATACTGTTCGGAATGGTCTATTTCCCTAATTAAAAATGCTTTTGCATCTAAATATGTATGAGAAGTGTAAAAAATTTTATGTTGATGTTACAAACTATAAGTACTTTGTATAACATTATTTTTTGTGTATTTAAGGTGAAATGTTATAAAAATTATCAAGTTTCGTCAAATTTGCTTGCATTTATTTTCACTTATCAAATTTATTTTGATCAGTAAACTTTCGGAAACAATTACTACCATTGGTAGAAAGTTTTCCATCACTCAATTCTCAAAATATAAATTTCTATTTTGTTACAAAATATTAGAAAACAATCATTGACAGCAGCCTTTTAAGTGAATATCTAATATACAAACTTAAATGATTTTTGAAAAAGCGTTACTTTACTTTCACCATCTCAAGAAAATTTGATGTACTAACATTACGTGATATTGGAAAGACAACATAAGAAAGAGGTGGCCTGAAAATTAAGAAAATTTTATTTTACACATATGGATGCTATCTTTTTAAGTTCTCTTATAAGTTCGAAAGACTGAGGCAGACGTATAGCATTAGGTAACTTCACAATTAATAATCATGCGGATTGAGGTCTGAAAATTTCTGATGCCAAACATAGTGGAAAGGATGAATCTACACGTGATATTCACCAAACGATATGAGAAAGATATCTTTCCCTCATGTGGCAGTATGAAGGGGAGCACTATTCTGTATACAATTCATATTTTTTGCAGATGTTTAAAATCAAGAAATAATTGATACACTTCTGTAACCTATCGGAGTCATCTGCTCCTATAACGGCGACAGTTTTAGAAAAGTAGAATTGTGATTTCATTGAAGAAAAAGAGTCCAATCACGAAAAATGTGATAAATCTACCACACACTTTGACTTTCTCGTTATGCATTAAATTAGACTACTGAAAATCCAGAACGAATCTAAGATTTTCAGTAGTCTACATTTTGTGAGAGTTATCACATCCTCAGACAATGAAAGAGATTTCGTCTGCTTACTTATACAACACTTTAAACAAACAATCTTAATTTCCTGCAATTTTTGAAAAGCCCTCATCGCAATGCAAAGAACTGTCATTACTATTTCTTTTATGTGAATGTTTTTAAACTACATTTTATAAATGATAATGCCAAGCTTCATTCAAATCAACAATGTTTTTCAAATAAGGGATGACTATTGGCACAACGTTCATAATTCTATCGAGTATATGCGAAAAATTATCAGTTGAAGCAAATCTGCTGATGAAGGTATTTATGAACAAAATTTTCGAATTAGTATTTTACTTGTTATTAAACCTTATTTTGTTATTATCAATTACACGTCAGTTATTTTCTTGTGTGAGTCACACAGGAAAATAAATTCAACCATTCTGAATTTCAATATTCACGAGCTAAGCATTTTGCATAAAGCCAATTCAATTCATACAATACCAATGGAGTGCCATAGTAGTATTGTAGAATAAATCAATATATTAAGAGATTTCTCACACAAATTTTCATGAAAAATCCATCATGTTGTAATGCCTACAACGTTGCAATTAAGAGCATATTAAAAATTCATTCAATTTCTTATACAATTGATACTTAGAAAAATTCAATTTTCATTTTTATTTTGTAATTATTTTTATCTTTTACTTTATTCGTAAAATGTATCTTACATTCAAAAATATTTATTCTAATATTTTTCTTTGGACAAATATTTGACTGTTAATAAATTTCAGAGAAATTTAAAGTAATTATGTTTTAGATATATTCTAAAGTCATTCTCATACGATAAAAAGCAACTTACTGTCTAGAAAGAAAACCATCATGATACAAGCAATGCCAGCTACAACCATAAAGGTAACCAGAGGGATTCTCCGTCCCAGACGTTTGATGGACCAGAACACAACAGCGTAACAAGGGAATTCTAACACTCCAGCCACAGTGAAATTAATGTAGGGATTTCCAGCCAAATCGTTTGTATTGAAGGAGAGTCCATAATACAAGAAAGCATTCACAACCCTCCAAAATATATATATATATATATATATATATATATATATATAAATTTCAAATATTTCTCATAAACAATATAACACTAATCACCTGCAATAATGAGATTTATTCATTAATGCAAATTTAACTCTTATTTTTAAGTTGTTCCGGGGGATAATAAGAAAGTAATCTCAGTAGCATCCAAATCACATTTGCGCAGTTCTCATCTTGTTCTGTATAATTTAACAGAAGAGAATTTATTATTTATTCATTTATAATACATATAAATTTATCTAGCTTATGTGTTTAGGTAGACCCTTAAAAGTAAAATTTTGCCAAAACTAAGTACAAGTGCAATCTTATAAATATAGAGCAATATATTTCATACTCTGTATTTTTTTCAATCTCAACATTTTTAATATAGTAACATGCAAAAACCGCTATAAAAAGAACAGGGAATTAGTAAAAAATTCTGAATTATTAGCCATAAATAAAATTCAAATAGGATTTTTCATAGTAAACTTAATTTTAACCGAAGTAATCTATGTATTCACTGCTTGGGATGAAGGAAGCATTTATTTATAAGGAAATGTTCGCATGTGTTCGCCCTTTTATACTACACTGGTGTCCATAAATTAAGTCTGAATTAGACTGAATTTAATGTGAGTCTGAATTACACTCACATAGAAATCGAATTCCAACATAAAAATTTCACATGTGTTGAATTATCACACACATCTTGAAGAATAATATGCAAATTACGAGAAACCACCGGATGGCGCAGATATTACGTCAGAATGTAAGAGAGGGGTATATAAGGAATGGTTGCAAGGAAGTAAAACTGTTGTTGTTGTTACTAATCCCTTCTGATATAGCTCCGCTATATCAGATCCATGAGGCCGTAAACCTTCAAAAAAATCGAGGAAAAGAAGAGGTCTCTCAAGAAATTTTCATAGTGAAATCCATGCAATCAAGTAGGTGCTGAGGACTAGCCTCGCTGGAATTGCACTTCTTACAGGTTGGGAAGAGCTTAATTTGCCCCTGAAAGTGAGACTCCTAGTATGACCACTGGCAAATCTACAGGTAGTGGTCTGTTCAGCACGAGATCCTTGCATGTCATGGGCTCCACCAGGACGCTTGCGGCGATACCAGATGTGACTTGGAGGTACAATCCAAACTCTTTGTTGACATTAGTTTTGCGGAGAAAAAACAATTCTGAAAAAGTCAGGGTGAAATCTAGAGAGACTAATACGAAGAATAGAAACACCAGCTTGGTCCGTTACTCTATACCAATTGCTCAAGTGTTGAATACAGCTTCAACTGTCAGTTAAGATCCAGATTTTATCAAAGGTGGCTCCAGATTTGATATTTTCCAGACCCGTTTGAATGGCAAGAAGTTCACTGCGAAACACAGAACAAAAATCTGGGTATCTAATGGATCTTGATTCATGAACTTCAGCAGGGTGAATAGTGTAAATTCCACTGCCGGCATGGTGATGATCATCACCGCTACCATCCGTGTAAATCTTTAAACCTTCAGCAGGAACATTGTTAATTATCTCCAAAGCCAATTGTTCCAAATACTCTGGAGGGTGACCTCTTTTGGTTATTTCAGAGAGAAGGGCTGTATGGAAAAACACTCTAGGCAGGCCCACATTTGGTTTAACAGGATTGCAAAGGATTGTGGATCTACGTTGAGCTTGATTGCCTTAATCGAAAGGGCCCGAGAAAAAAAGACTGTCCTTTTTCAATCTTTGGTGATAATGCCAATTAAGTAAAATTTAGCTGTCTGATTCTGAGTGCCAAGGCTAGCAAATTTGGCAAAGTATTTTATGAGATTATATTCCCTTCTTATTTCCAATAGCTGTAGATTTGTTTAATATAGAAGAATTTGGGTCGGGCAGCTGTTACGCATACCAGAAATTACTCTGGCTGCACTAGGCTGAACTTTCTCAAGTTTCTGCAGATTACAAGTTGAAGCATAGGAGTATATCTGAAAACTATATTCCAATATTGGTCTCACGAGAGCAGTGTAGGTCGATCTAAGGTGGCAGAGTCGGCTCCCCAGTCTCTGCCAGCGATATACTTAAGGATATTGAAACGACCTATACTCTTATCAACCAGGGAATCAATGTGTCTATTACATTGAAACTCGGGATTCACAATAAAACCCAAATATTTGGGGGTTTTTATCATAAGGTATCTGAACACCTCCAATGAACAGCTGAGGTTTGTAGCCATATAAATGTTTATCTGTGGTAAAAAATGAGGTTATTGATTTCAAGGCATTGAAGGCAAGTTTGTGGTCATCCGCAAAATTATTCATGGATTGCAAAGACTGATTTAAGTGTTGTTCAAGAGAAACAACATCCCGACTTGAAGACCACAGAGTTATGTCATCAGCAAAAATAGCAATACTGCAAGTCCCAGAGATACTATACTCAATTCTAGCTAAAAGCAAGTTGAAAAGAGTAGGGCTTAAGACAGATCCCTGAGGGATCCGTTTTGAAAGTTTAAAATGACGAGAAATAGAGTTACCATATTTAACTCTAATGTGTCTGTTTCGTAAAATGTCAGATATCTAAGATTGGGCATTTCCCCGGATACCAAAAGATTCATATAATCTGATAAGCAATTTATTTGTCCAGACCTTTCAAAAACCTTAGTTAGATCTAGAAATGCCGCGACCGAATGATGTGTGAAAGCTTGATTTGGGCATCTCTGATACTCTGGTTGAGGAAAAGAACCTGGTCCATAGTGTTATGGCCTCGCCTAAAGCCATACTGCTCTTGAGGGTTCAAATTATTTTCTTGAAGGTGATGCGTTATCCTGGAGAGCAACATCTTTTCCATAATATTGCAAGGGATGTATGTCAGAGCAATAGGTCTATAGCTCTCAGGAGAATCAGCAGGTTTGCCAGGTTTTTTTATGGGAATAACGAGAGCTCGTTTTCAATCACGGGGAAGTCTACCACTCAGTAAAATTGTTCACATGCCCTTTAAAAGCCTTTCAATGCAATAACTGCATAGTTATGGCACAAAAGCATTTGGATGATGTTTTACGTGACAGAATTATCGGCCGTCTGGAATGTGTACAAACCCAGCTGGAAGTATCCGAAAAACTTCGAATCCCACAGAGTGTCATCTCCAGGCTTTGGCAACGGTTCCAAATTGATGGTAATAGGAATAGAATTTACAGTACAGGTCGCCTACGAGTTACAACGCCGTATGAGGACTGGTATCTGGCAGTTACTGCCAAAAGAAACAGGTGGAGCGCAGCATCAGACCTGTCTCGTCAGCTCTCTTCAGCTACCGGTACGACAGTTTCTAGGCAAACCGTGTACAGACACTTAGGGCACGTTGGTCTGTATGCTCGTAGGCCGGTCTGATGTGTTCTACTTACCACAACTCATTGTCACCTGCGTTTAATCTGGAGTCGAGAGCATGCACTGTGGACACCGCAACAGTGGTCTCGTGTGATGTTTTCCGACGAGTCCAAGTTTACCTTTTCGTCTGATTCTTGCTGAACTTTCATATGGGGAAAGCCATGTATCCGTTACCACCAAGAGAACACCATTGAAAGACACCGTTACAGTTGTGCAGGATTGCTCTCGGAGTTTCAGAGTTAACATGCATGTTCAGAATGTAACATACCACATCTATCGGAATACCATTCTGGAACAACATGTACGTTTGTTTCGGATCGCCATGGGAGCAGAATTTCTGTATATGGATCACATCGTCCGTCTTCACCATTGCAAACATTGTAGACGAATGCCTTCAATCGGAGAATATCACCCGTATGGACTGGCCAGTATTCTCACCGGACTTGAATCCAATAGAGTATGTGTGGAACATGCTCGGCAGACGAATTTCAGCCCATTAACCTGCTTCCACATGTATACCAGAACTTCGAAAAGCATTGCTTGATGAGTGGTGTAATATTCCCCAAGATCAGATCGATAATTTGATACTCAGCATGCCTAGGCGTTGTACGGCCTGTATTGCAATGTCTGGGGGCATGTTATGTATTAACCAAGATAACAATCATGTCATATGCTTTTGTAAATATGTTCTTTTTCAAAATTTGCTCAAGGGAGTAAAAATCGCAATTTTTATTGATGATGGCAAACATATAGGAACCTTTTTGTTCTTTACCTTTTGTTTAATAAATAGACTTTACAAATAAGTCACATTTGATATGATTCTGTCTCTTTCTTTGCCTGAACTTGCGTTATCCTTAATTTATGGACACTGTAAAACGAATTTGATAAGTTAACAGAAAGTTTAGTTTCGATCAGATTTAATCAAAAACAAGTTCGTTATATCAGTGACAAGAGTGCTAAAGAGCTGTCTAAAGAGCAACTTTAATTCCATATGAGTGGTAGAGGGAGAAATAGCTATAAAATATGCAAAAACATTATGTGTTTTATATATCCATATTAGTTTGTCTTACTTGTATCTCTACTGTACACTCCCGATGTTGCTTATTAAAATATTCCACTCCTATTACTATAAGGATGAAATGTCTATATAAGAGGAGCATTTAAGTTAAAACGAATGATTTTAGTTCCTGGTTTCAAAAGTCAAATATTTATACAGTCATCAATCAAATCATAATCCTTGAAATTGCTATGATTAATTGTCTTCTTAATCTAAGTTTTATCTTTTTCAGCATAAATGAGCGAAGGGATCAACTATAAAATTTCTAAAAGGTATCGAAGTTAGTTTATAATCGATAGTATCCTACTTCTAAATTAAAAAGTTTACAAAACTGTATCAGTTGATTTGGTTGCCTTTTGATGGCCGTAATCGCCAAACCGTCACTCATAAGTTATTAGTAGTTCATGAGTACATTTTAAATAAATCATGTTAATGTTTCAGTTGACTTACTTCGAATCCTTTCGAACTGGCATCACAGTGTATTTGTAACGGGGCATTTTGCTGAAAAAGATGAAAGTTCTGAAAAATGCAAAAAGATAAGACAGGTTCTGCTGATAGGATTTGCTTTAAAGCTAGGAAAACTTGTTTTTGTTCAGGGCCAAATGTAAATGGATTTTTTTCGTAAAAGATCACTTAAAGGTTTTGTGATTAATGCAGTCTTATTGATTTGTCTGACAATAATTAGATTCACAAATGATACTGTCTTTTAGCCATTGTTCAACCTGCTTTTCATCTAAATTTTTATCTATTTGTCTCAATTATCTAGGTGGAAATGCGATAGGTATATCATCGGTTAGAATTATTTTCATACTTAAATTTGTATTTTTAATTTTATTCGGCTTATAAGATTTAATAATTTGTTCTATACGTTTGCGCGTATTAACGTTTGAAATATGTGATAAATCACACAACTTCGGTGTAGATATTTAAATTCAATAAATAGCAGTCTTTATTTTCAAAAAATGAGCATTCGGTATCTTCATATAAACGATCGTTTCCGTTTTGTAAACAAGTGGCTATGTTTACATCGGCAGTTTCACTTTCGGGACTGCGTGAAGAGTTGAGTGACGTCGCTTCCTAATGTGGTGAGGATGGTTTGGAGTCGCCTTCGCGAACGTGGACTAAATTATGAGCAGATGTTTTCACTTGACATTTCTCTAACACTCTTGTGGCTTTCTTATAAGGGGAGCTCTTATCATTTCTAATGCGCTGATCTTTGACCCATTGAGTAACACTGGATCCATTTTTAGAAATTAGCCGCAACTGGTGAGGGGCACTATGTGGGAAAAAGCTAACTTCATATTCATTTTCGCCGATTGTATTCGAATTCTTTAAATCAGAGGAGTGCTGCTTCATGTTATGCAGAGTGTATAGAAGGGTAAAATCATTTTTAGAATGAGTGAGAGTTCAATTTTCTCTTTCGATTCTGATATTCTTTTCTTTGCATTTTCTAAACCATCAAAAATATTAGGGGGATTATTAAATCACAGTAAAGATTTTGGCGCACGGCTGAAGTTGTTACTGTTATCGGATTTTCTCGAAAATTTGGAAGGACTAATTTTATTTTTGTTAGTTGCGCTTGAACTTCGCTATTAAAAGCGCATGTGAGCTGCACAGTACCTAAATAATTAGTGTTTGGTAAAATAAGATGGGATTTTATACAAACAATGTTCGTCCCAGAATCTATAAGTGTTTTTACGATTTTACCATTAACAAAAATATTTTCATAGAGTGATTCAGTGAATGAGTTACTTTGCAAATGGGGTTATTTGCATGAAAACTAGATCGAGAGTTTCAGGTAGTTTCGTCTCTGTGGTTATATCCTCCATGTGAGTTGCTTATTGCGGCATCTCTCGAGTGGTCTATGAAATTTCTGTCGCGTGAGTAGCAATTGTAGTTTTGAAATGAATTTTTTTTCAAACGGCGGTTGGCGGGTTTCAATAAAATATTTTCTTTTTGAAACAAAATATATATCACATTCTTTTACTAATCCAGTTGGTTTGAACCAGTTTTTGCTTTGACATATCGAAATATGTTGTTGCGTTTCAAGGTCAAGGGTGGAAAATAATTTGTCCACTATCATTAATTCGCATAAAGTTTAAAAGTCAGTAACATTACAAAGTTTACAATAATATTCGAAAGCACTAGTTAATCATGACGAGAATTGCACATGAGATTCATTTGCTAGGCGTTGAGCTCTACGGAAATTTAGTGAGCATTCTTGGGAAGTTGGTTGAAATTCACGTAAAATAATGTTTTTAACTTTTTCGTAATCTTGAAATTCGTTTTCTGAGATGTAAAATAATATGCTGTTAGTTTTTTCACCGAGAATACTAATTAATATCTCCGATTTTAATTCGTGGGGAATATTTTTAGTTGTGAAAGTAAGTTCGAGAGAATAAAAGAATAAATTGAAATTTACGGGTTTGCTCGGGACGGGCATACTAAGTGTTTAAACGGATTTAATGAGACTTTCAAAATTTGTTTCTATTGCTGTGTACCTGGAATGGGGATGTTGATGATTAATGCCGGAGTTCATTGTTGCAAGCTCTAATTTCTATTTGTATCAGTTTATTTTTTCTTTAGTTGACTGTTCGACTTCTTTTCTTTCTTCGACAATTACCGAAATCGTATCTTTGAGGAAGTCAGGTTCATTTTTGAATGTGTCTGTTTTTTCAATTAATTATTTTAACCAGATAATTGTATTTCTTCCGAATTTTAATCACTTTCCTTTGTGATTTTTATTCAAGTTGAAAACCACACGTGCTCTTTTTTCTTCAATTGAACTAAACCTCCGAAATTTATTGCTGCACTATTGTTCATAGAATTTGATAATAGATTGTCTCATATCCGATAAAGGTGAATGAACCTATGTTTCCAGATTTTAGCCTTTGACGACAGTTACTTTTGTGGTGGCCAATTAAATTATTTTTTGCTGAAATGTGTATTTTTAAATCTCAAAAGTAACTTACAGCATTATATGATTCGTTTAAAAGTTAAATTAATTCTCCATTTAATTTTGCACACTTATTAAATCATCACTTGTACCTCATTCATTAGTGTGAAGGCTTACAACCAAGACATATTTCATTTGATTACAACGTGGTGTTCAAATATGTTTAAATAACTCCACAATATATAGTATAACAAGATTAAACTATGATATTTATGCAAATTTTCTTAAAATTAATGTTTTCATGAATTTTTAAAAGTAGTGTTCTCAATCTGAAATGAACTCGAAATTAACATTTGAATAAAATAAATGGGAATTGTTTCTTTCAAAAACTAACTTCTAAATATACTGGTAGAAACACAAAGTACAACAACCTGAGGAAAGCATTCAAATCATGCTTAATTTACACCATACGTTTACTACAATGATACATGCAAATCATTAGAATTCCAGTGCATATGTAAATCAAGAGTGATTATCTCGCCCCTGCAAGGAAAAGAGAAAAACATGCTGTGTGTGTGCATGCGTAAGTGGTTTTTTTAAATCATTTTTTTTCATTTTTTCCGTTATGTTTCGCCAAAGACATCCAGTGTCTTTTGAACAAGTTTCTGAATTAGGCGGAGGAAGAGTAATATCCTATAGAGAATGCGGATCATGTTTCAAAGAAATCTGTGACCGTTTTGGATGAAACCAAACAATTGGGAAGATTTTTGTCGCTCTAGTATCCACCTGGTTCCCAACTGCACCTGATAATAGACATATTGTGTGAATGGCAATAATGAATATTACAGCCACATCACGAACTATAGCACAACAGATTCAGTCTGTTACGCATTATTCGATGAACTCTTCTACCATTTGGTCGTTTGCAACTGCCTGGAATGCCTGTGAGGTGTCCATTACTTCATTTAACCTTGAATCAAAACCACAGTGATTTGCGTTGACAGAAGTGTGATGAAGAGAGACAGGGACAAAGGAATAGAATGACAATGTATTTAGTAACTAATATCACTTCTTCTTGCAACATAACGATGGTCGGATTCCAATCTGGAGATACGTGTGTTATGTATGTTCAAACTAGTCCTACACCCGATATCATTATTTGGGATAATACTGGATTTACCTTCTGCATCCCTTAAGTACGCATTGCCGCCACAGTCTGAGGCTAGTCTAGAATACCCAGCATCACATGTTTGAGGTGCTCGAGCACATGGCCCATCCATAAGCCATCCGCTTGCCATCAGCTATATTCGAACAGAAAAACGGGTGATTGCATCTTTTACACAATAATGAAGAGTTTTTCTTTACTTAACAAAGTGAGTTTCTTTATAGCCTACTCGCTCTTCATATTTATTACCAATCGAAAACATGCTATCCATGTTTTCACAAAACATGACTCAAGATATATTACACACTGCAACTACATGAGCAACTGAGTTCCAAAGATACATCCACATTTTTTTTTAGATTCTACGAGGAGGCATGTGATAGCAGTTATGGGTAATAGTGTCACAGCTATACAAACTACTGATTTTGTCATCACACACACTTCCCAAGAAACAGTAATTGCAATTATTTGGTCTATGTATAAAATGGCATCTACCAAGTTAATTTTTATATAAAATTTCTTGTTTTTCGTGTTACTGCATTTTGTGTGGCCAAGAGCGTAGTAGTGATGATTATTTTACTATTATCCCTACCATACACAAATAAACAAAAGAGTAATCATTATATTTACTTTACAGCCGAAACATTGAAAAATATGGATGGACATATCTCTTTGATATACTCTGTATTAAATATTAAAATTGCTACTTTATTTACAAATGCGTGTTTGTATGTTATATAACTTTTAAATTTTTCTTTTAAAACTTCTGCGATGAGAAATTTTATTAAGCCTCTTTCATTAGGCTAAAATTTTATGCTTCTTAAAATATAGATATAAATATAATTTAAATAATTTTATACAAACATACTATAAATAAATTTCTGAAAATTCACTATGCAGACCATAGTATTTTTAGGAAAACAGAAAACTCGCTAGTTTTTAGCAAGCTTCATAAAATTCTTAATATATTCTTAAAGGCTATTTCCATTATAAAAAAAATCCAGTTTTTCTTACCAACAATAAATCATATTTAGCGTTCTGTTTCTTAACCGAGGAGTTTTGAAAAGATCAAGTGCAGATTTATTTGATTTCTTAGTTTTCTGAAAATATCCTCATAAATATTATCAAAATGATTAATTATAGACATAAGAAAATATACAGAATAATTAAATATAAGCATAATATAAACAATCAATTCTGTTTAATTTAAAAATTACAAAAACAAAAAACTTTATTTCTAAATTACTTTGCTATGTTTCATTAGTTGCCAATTTAGAACAACTTATTCCTAAATTAATTATATAGTTAGAAAATTACATGAATCAAATAAATACAAAACTTTATCAAGGAATGCAAAATATTTTTAGAGACCGGGAAAAAATGTTTTATTATAAATACTAAGCAATTACAGTTGGTAATGTGCCTTGGGAAACCAACAGTTTAATTTCATTATCATTAGATATTTTGTTTGTAGAGGAAAAATGATGACTCGAAAAATCATTGACTCAACTAATAATTAAAAGTATTTAAAATGCAACATTTTATAAAAAAAATGTTATTAACGACGTAGTTCTAAAGATGTATTTACTTTCTCTGTTGATGTGTTCCATTATAATTATATATATAATATACATTTTATATCTTCGTAATCTTAAATTATTGTTAGCCAAAATTTTCTTATTTGTCTGTTAATAAGTATAAGTATAACTCTTCTCAATTAAGTATCTGCATATTTCTGCATTGTACGTAATGATTGAAATCGGGTGCATTTGAATGCATTTGACTGCGTGATTTGTATGAAATATCGCATAAATTAAGAATGATTTGGCATTGTACAAATACTTATTAAAAGACAAAATGTTGATTAAATTAATGCTTATAACCATAATTTAATCACAGAAAGGTGTGTCTGTATCTACTGAAAACAGCGGAATAAAATGGTAGCACAATGCCCATTCACATTTTCTTAAAATGGTATCCCCAAAATATACGTAAATTATATTTCATGATAAATATACAGCTATCATAAACAATGAAACAGAAAATCTTCCAATTGTTATGGAAAAGTAAGTCAACAAAAACTCCATCTTCTTTTTCTACAGATCAAGCTGAGAAATGTATTTAAATTTGAAATCCATGTTATGCGTGTTAACGGAAGAAAGCTTGAATATCTGCATTAATTTATCTATAACAGAATTTAATGAAAATCACAAAAAAAAGTTTTGAACAACTTTTAAAAATTTTTTTATCTTTCTTTTTGTCTCATTGTGAATGGAGAGTACTGCAAATAGTGTAAGTACTATAACAAATTAAAACTTTATCGTACGACCACATTAATAATGTCAATATTTTATGCTTTATGATGCATATCCTTAAAACTATAAGAATGTTTTTCTTTATAAATACTGGAAAAGATATTGTCCCCTTTATTACTCAAATTACGAAGTTGTATATCTAAATATATTTGGGGGACGTTTCTCACATTGATACTATAGTTTATATTTTAGCATCACTCCACATAAGCTAATTAAGACCTTTCTTATGCATAAATTTAAATTAAGTTAGAAAAACTGAACAGTGAATAAATGTAATTCTAGCATTATTAAACACAAATAAGAATCGAACAAATTACATTAGGAAACTTATTGACATTAATTTATTTTCCATCACTTAATTATTAGTCAGTCCATCAATCAACTGTTTATCTGTTTATTTATTCATTTTTGGAAAATAATTTCCAGTTTAAATTTTCTTTAATTGTATAAAATTTATTCAGAGTTATATATATGTATATATATATATATATATATATATATATATATATATATGTGTGTGTGTGTGTATGTATGTATGTATGTATGTATGTATGTATGTATGTATGTATGTATGTATGTATGTATGTATGTATATATATATATATATCAAAGGAAGGTAATTATATTTCTATTATTTTCTCATTCAGATTTGCATTATGTTTATATTGGTACCAAAATAATGGAACATTGACAATATTCCTTTGGCTGGTTGATGTCGTGTCCATTTGAAGTCCAGTCCAATCACTCAGAGTACCAAAATCATGGCAATGTGTTCAATTTTATCATGACAGTGTTCCCTCGCCACTTCATATTTTGCGGCTTCAGTGCTTCGCGGAATTTTCCAAAATATTCAAAAAAATTTTAGTTTGTCAAATTTTAATTTTCCAAAATATATGAAATTGTATCTTATATTTATAGTTATTGTTTTGCGAATGTTTCTTTATTTTTCATTAGAATTCCTGTTCTTATTCTTCTGGAATTTTCGTTAGAATTATTTTTTCGAAGTTCCCATATTTGACTGATTTTTATTAGTTTCTGAAATTACTTTTCAAATGTGCTTCCTTTTTTTAAATCCTATTATCTCAAAAATATATGTTTACGATTTTTATTTCTCAGGTTTAAATTTAATATTTAGATTTGTAAAGTTCTTCCAGAATGAATTTATTACGTCACAATTACAACATCCTCGAGCTGCATTACGTTAGAATTACTTTATCTTGGTAGCATTTCGCCACCGCCAAAAAAATTCAGAATTTGAGACCCTAGATTATACGACATTTATGCCGCCTCACTTAACATCTTCTCTTGTTGTAACTCGATAGTCTTGTCCATGATGTCTTGCATACTATATTTTAGTGTTGTGTTGAAGATAACTTTTTTTCCTTAAGCGATAACTTTTTTTATTATTTAGGCCTTTAAAATGTCACCTAAGCACTGTGCCTCTACAAAAGCGGCGCCCAAGAGCAAGAAGATGATGACCATCAGAGAAAAAGGGAAACTTTTAGATATGCGTAAAGAGGGCTTAAGCTATGTATCTGTCACACGTCATTACGGACTGAATTAATCTACAGTGCCATACATCAAGAATTGATTGGGAATTTTTGATTACAGGGAAAAGACAGTGAGTTTGGACACTAATATGATCAGGACAAAGGACAAAGCTCTGTAAGACCAAATCATGTCTAGTACGACAATGAAGAGGCCGAAGAAAGTGTTGGCGTCCCTTAAACCAATATTTAGTGCTAAATAGAGTGATTCGTCTCCTCGAGGACGAGGCTTTTCAGAAAGCATAAAATGGTTCCAAAAATTTCAAAAGCTTTACGGCCTCAAAAACGTGTTTTTCTATGGTGAAACTTGCTGACAAAAATGCTGCTTGTCGTTACGTGGAGGAAGAGTTTCCCAACCTTATCAGTAAGGGAAACTTCCTCCCTGAACAAGTTTACAATATCGATGAGACAGGCCTTTTTTGGAAGGCTCGCTTGAGTCAATACGTATACTATTGTAATTTTTGTCATAAATGTCTAAAGTATAAATTATGAATAAATTATAATATCTAAGTATAAATGCATGTAAGTACTGTATATAAGTGTAAATTATTTTAAATTTTTACATATTTAAAACATTTGTGTACTGCATACGCGAAAATTCCTTGGACAAATCCTATTTCGTGATTTTTCAATTTTTGCGGAAGGTTTTGTTCCCCATTATTCGAATCATTGTATATAGATTTCCCTGAAAGGAAAATTTATCAATAACCTGTAAACTTCTTTTGATGGCCGGACAGTTAGAAATATGTTCCGGGGCGATCTTCTTCTCAGAACAGCTCCAACATAATTTGCAAGATCTGCTGCCTTCAGTATTTACAGTCATTCCACAGAAGTCTTGGGTTTTAAAGTCTTTAAACTCGGGAAAATCTGCAACTCCTAGAGGGCGCGTCTGCAGGTGGTGGATAGGAGAATGCCTCGACTGGTTCTGCAGTGGGTGGTAGAAGGAAAATAAAATATCTTCCTTAGACCAAAAGATAAAAGTCCAATCCCTCCAAGGAAATGGCACTCAATGTTTCGTGAGAAGAGAATATTAATTTACAATATCACAAATATTTTTGTTAAAAATTTCCTTTAAATTTAAAGCCTTGAAATAGATAACATAGATAGGTTGCTTAAGATTTTTGTAAAACATTTGCACATTCGCCATTAAATCCTTTCAGAAAGATTTTTTTATAGATTATTGACCGTATTCACTTATCACAAGTGAAAAAACCTATAAAACTCTTAAACAACCAATCTGATAGATATATACATACAAAAATCTGAAACGGAATATTTATTTCCCTTTGTTCAGTAGTTACGAGATTCCAGTTACAGTGCACGGTTATGGTGAACATAACTTCCTCAAATATGATATTTTGTACTGAACAGCTGCAATTTAAAAGAAGTTTTTTGTAATACATTTCTGTAAAGTTATCAACCCATCTTTTATTTCCGAAATAACTTTTCGTGAATAATAATTTTAATTCTCGTGAACAATAGAGTAAAACTGCCGAGCAACCACTCCTCAAATTTACATTTGGATAACAAAAGTTCAAATTTCATCTTCCTCTGTTCATGAGTGTTTAAAATCAAAGAAAGTTCAACTACAAAAAACATTTGTCCTCCCCATTACCTTAAAATATCTTTTACTAAATACATTTTATACCAAGATGACTAATTAGGAAAATTAATTATTAAACCAAAACGTGTGTTTTTATAATTTTACTAGTATCAATATCTGTCAGGTTGTCTGAAATAAGCTTAAGTCATATTCAGACCATCTAATATATGTTAGCAATTTATATCTCCTGTTGTTCTACAGTGACAAGATTTAAACCAAAGACCTACCTCTCCGAAGAAATATCTTCAACTATTAGACCAGTATGTGGCCTTTTAAATATGTTTCCTACATTAGAGTGCATACCTTTAAAATAGGTTATGAAAAGGCTGTAAATATATTTTTATGGCTTACAATGTCTAAAAATGTAACGGGCTAGTGTTGTCAGACATTAGAAAATTCCCTACGCCTTGCCTTCTGAAGTAATTTTCATAAATAGGAAGCCCTATTCATTTATTGCAAAAGAAGTAACTTACATAATTCTCACACACTCATTGACAAACATGCTTGCTAAAAATAAATTATATGCTTGCCAAATAACTTTGTTTTACCACTAAGCCACTGCAAATGTATAATACTATACTTTTGACGCGTTATCAAACCTAAATACTGAAGAAAGGATATTTTATAGACAATAGTCGATATTCACGTGACTTAAGGGAAAAAATCTGGATACACACTAATAGATGCGTATATGGAAAGCATAGTCAAACTACTTACCTCCCGTTACTCAAAAAGAATTGGAATTGAAGATGGAAAATTATAGTTCGAAATGCGCAGCCTTGTAACTTAACCACAATAAGCCAATCATATTTTTATCTGTACTGCAAAGCTTGGATCACATGTCTGCCAGTATTAAAAATTTTTGCATACATCAATTTTTAGCAATTTTGAAAATTATCTCAAGGCTATTGTCGAAAATTGAGTGAAAGATATTAAATTTTGAAAATCATAGAAACACATTATTACGTCTTAATGCAATAAATTCATTTCAATGAATTTAAAAACTTTACCATGAAATTCATTTAAATAATTATTATATTTATATAATATGGATTTTATAATAATAGTATATAATACAAAAATATTACATTTTCTAAACTTTATCTATTGTTACAAACATGTTATGTTAGAAACAAAAAAAGTGTTGTAGAATGCTTTAAACTGAGTTTTCATTTTCCTAACTCAACTTACTTCACAACGAATTGTTGCGAGTTCTATTTCTTCCACACTGAATTCTTTTTTGTTAATTTTAGCAGCTTTTTTTAAAAGTTCCGTAAGTTCATTCATCTTACCCTGCATCAGAAGCCAACGAGGAGATTCCGGGATGAGCCTGAAAATATTTCATGAGTTTATTCTTCAAGTGAAACAGCAATATTTTTTACTTGATTAAAGTAAAGTAGGATGGATTAAATGATCTGATTTCATTAAGGCCAATTCTACTGTATTTTATAAACTGAATTATCTATTCTGATCCTATATACTAGAAAATATTTGGAGAAACGTAAAACACATAGAAAAAACAGATTTTTGACACTAAATAGTGTTCTTTAAATCTAAGTAAATTAATATAAAAAGAAAAGACTGCTTTTTATACTGAGTGTGAAATCTTCCCTTTTTAAGTGCTCTCAGCCTAACTGGAGAACATTTCCAGAAAGCCATTTTCCTGCTTTATAAACAGAGAAGCTTTAAGAGTTTAATTTCACAAATTTCTCAAAAACTTATATGAAGAAGTGAAACAATTTCTACATATTTTATTATGGTTATTTATAAAAAGGGGTAGAACTTTTGCAAGTAGTACTTAATTTTGCGCCAACCGATGGCGGAGTGGTTACAAACCATAACTGCGAAGCAGTAGATCACGAGTTTGAATCCTGGTTCGTGAATGGATGTTCCTTTCTCTCTCTTTATGTTTATCTCTATCCTTTCACGTTCGTGACAAAGATGGCACACCCACTAGGTTGCCCAACTGTTTAAGCTGTCATCCTCATCTCCTCGTGCAACGCTGAATGCATTAATCCAAAAATCAATCGGGATTTGGAAAACAATTATGTTATTTCATTTACACGTTGATTTTGATCATAATCTAAAGCATAAGAGAACCTAAAATATATATACTCTTGGGTACGAACGCGTGTTTCTGAACAATATAATTTTGGGATGGAAAGGATTTTTAATATAAAAATTTATTCGATGATTATATATATATATATATATATATATATATGTGTGTGTGTGTGTGTGTGTGTGTGTGTGTGTGTGTGTGTGTGTGTGTGTGTGTGTGTGTGTGTGTGTGTGTGTGTGTGTGTGTGTGTGTGTGTGTGTGTGTGTTATCCTTTTTTTAGTATATTTCGGAACAAATTTTCTTCCATTCATTTCCTGAACTCTTTTTTCATTTAAACACTGCCAAACTGGAAGCCCCTTTTGGTTAGCACTCTTGTTTTCAGTTTTACAGGTCATCAGTTCAAATCTCACTTCATGCAGAGATATTTAAAGTGATTTGAAATATCTTTTAAACTTTAGGTGTGGCTCTAATTAGATCTAGTTAATAAAATTTGTCATTGAACAACTAATAACTAAACTTACTTTACAGATTTTAGAGGTATGTCTATGTAGTATATATTATTATGGATTTACTACACTTATTATGGACAGAATTCTCTTTTTCAGCTTCATTCCTGATTCACAAAATTCTATGTTTAACAATAGTTTAATTATAACCATTTCACACATACATCAATTTAAAAATATCCTTAACATATATTGTGATTTACAAGATATTATAACAGTAATCTTTCCCTTTGTAAAAAGTCTCACAATTCACAGAGTATTTTCAACAACTATATTACGAAATAAGTGTACCTAGATTACAAATTAAAAATCTCGCTGAACTTTCAAATTATAAAAATAGAAATTTTTTGTTATCAATAGCAATGTGCTCAAATTAGAAAAAGAAAATTTTAATATGATTAATAATCAAAACAAAAAAAAATTTCTGTATAGCCTTAATACTAACTTTAATTTTAAGTACTTTAATGACAAGCTTGTATTTGCGAAGTAAAAATAAACCTGAAAGCATTTTTATTAATTTTCCAAATTTTATATAAGTAATCTTCAATTACTTTAGTACACCCACTGCTGCTAAATTAATGAAAAATATTATAAAAATAATAGATATTTTTACAAAATTGAATCCTGATACTATAGTCAATAAAATTAATATTTATTACAGATTAAAAATTAAACCTTTAACAAAAAAAAAATAATTACCTTTTCTTATAAAGTTCATCTTAATTTGCCTATATGAAATTTATTAGCAACATATATATAAGCAAATTAATGTTATATCAATGGACACTAATTTTAATTTCAATATTTATATTTATTCACCAAATAAGCTAAATTGAAATTTCATCGATCAGCCTTATATTGTAATTATAAATTTATTAAATATATCGATAATCTTTTAGTCAATAAATTTAACCAACAATTTTTAATCACTAATATTTACATAAACACTTTAAAAATTTACAAAATTAGTTTATATTTATTCGAATATAAACTTAAACTATTTATATGTCAGTATAAGCATTGTAAATAGCAATATTAACTTTAAAGTATGCAATAAAACATTACATTTTCATATTTGAATCACTTTTAATTTGTTTATTGGAACTCTAATACTTCTACACTATAATTCATGCTATCGTCAATCTTACCAATTATAAATTATCATTGATTCAATTCCAATTTAATAATTTCTATCCAGTCTATTAAATTATATTTAATTTTAATTAATTTTATGAACTTTCATTTCCAAAAATCTTTTCTAAACTAAAATATAAATGAATCAATATTTTATCAATTGTCCAATTTTTTTATATTTTACTAATTATTTTTTTAAATTTCAACGCTAATTAAATTTTTTGACCAGTTAAGCCTATGAAAATTTTATACTAAAACCCATTTAAAGAGATTTTAATGCTGATATTTTTTATAAAACTTAATAATTGTGTTTAATCGAAGACTTTTGTTATTAATATATTACAAAAGACTTGTTATTAATAGGATCATAGAAATATTTTTTAAAGTCTTCCTGTTTGATTTTTTTATTTTATAGTCTAGTTTTAACCTAACAATTCCTATTTTTGAGCTATTGCTGCGATGGTATTTTAGAATTTGGTTACTATAATAAGATATTCAAATTGTCATTTTTATAAACATTTTGAATTTTAAAAGCTATAATGCTTTAACGTAATTTCATTTTTATTTTATATTTCCGAAATAATTTCCTGTTATTCGCACATATTTTTATGGCAATTTCCCCCATATGAAGTTAAATACATGATTAATTTGCAGAAGCTCTTTAAATCATGCTTTTTTTTCTTTCTTTCATTTTGAGATATGTTATTACCTGGCTTCGCCCAAAGTTTGGCAGTAGGTAAATTTTCAAATTTAACTCCTTTTATATTTTTCAGTAAACTGCTTTTAATTCTTGTACTTATATACTCCATTATTCATATTTTATCTATTAATTATGTTTTCTTGAAAATATTTTATTCTTTCTTTTTTCATCATTTTACACCGTTACATACGGATTACTAATTTTTATAGTTCTTTTGACACACTTTCATTCTTATTTTCACCGATTGAGTGCCCGAGACATGTGTCACGTCGCAACAAACTGGTCAACAGCTTTTCTGCTTAAAAGCAGCCAGCAATGGGAAATATTTTCATCTGAACATCGCACACGACGTGTTTTCGCTCAAAGCAGGAATGACTTCCGTTTTCTTATCCTGAAACAGTTGGATTGATGGATCGGTCTCAATAAATTGAATAGAATTCCGTAAAGTCTTATTAAAAACTACTCCTATTAATATAAGAAAGAATTGTAATTATTTTATTTTCTTTAGCTTACAACCAAGAGAAATCCAACAGATAATTAGAGAAATTGATGGAAATCTTACTAATGAAGAATTTAAGAAATTATACAGGAAAGCAATTCAAAAACGTTTTGATTTCTTTATGTTGGATTTAGTAAATATAAATATGAGATATCGAAGAAATTTTGACCCTTTATAAATGGAAGAATATTTGGAAAAGAGAGTTTATATCTATCGAAAGTCTTATCAATTGATGAATAAATTGAGTGTTTCGTTATCAGTTAGTAAGTTTTTATTCAGCGCATCTGGTTTATCTGGATCCGTTTTTCTTCCATTATCAGCATTGAGTGTAACAGCAGGCGTCATTGAAATAATTGATAAGTCTTTAAATATCTCTTCTAAAAAAAGTGAATACAAACAAGCTTATAAATTTTATAAGCAGTTATTAAATTTATTGAAATCAAATAGTTTGACTGAACAAGAAGTGTATATGAGAGAAGATGAATATATTCAAAATTTACAATATTTTTCTATAGAAAAATATGTAAAGAAAACTCAATTAAATGGTTATAAGTATGTTGATAAATAATTTTATATCTAAATAAATGTGTAATAAAAAGAATTGCAAATGTAAAAACGGAAAAGGTGTTATTAATAAATCTATTAATAATTTACCATTTGAAATGCATCTACCTGGACATTCATTTACGGGAACTGGAACTCAATTACTACATGGAAAAACAAGATTAAATCCAGATTAATCATACAAAGAATGGAGCAAACCAATTAACAGAGTTGATGAAACTGCATATAGACATGATATATGTTATTTAAAAAATAAAGATACTAAGACAAGAAATGAAATATGTGATACAAATATGTTAAAAGAATTAGATGAAATTCCAAATCCTACAATTCGTGAAAGATTAGAAAGAGAATTGTTAAACCAATCATTAAAGCAAAAAAGACATTTGGAATGGGTTTACTTATTTACTGCTTAAAATGTAAAATACTTACAGATAGTAAAGACGTTATAACTATTACATCCAAAAATGGAAAACCTATGATGAAAGGAATTTGTGTCAATTGTAATTCAAAGAAAAGTGTTTTTTTAAAAAAACAAATGACACTTTAAAAGATATATATTATGATCCTTTGAAAGGTTATTGTGGTATCAATGAGTTAAAAAGAAAAACTAAATTTACTCAAAAAGATATTACTGATTTTCTTCATACTCAAGATGTATATACAAGATATAAACCAATTAATAGAAAATTTAAAAGAACAAGGATTTATGTATCTCATATTGATGATCAATGGCAAGCAGATATATTATTCATAAAACCATTTAGTAAATATAATGATGGTATCAATTACATATTAACTGTTATAGATATATTTAGTAAATATGCATGGGCTGTTCCAATTAAAAGAAAAACTGGTGAAGAGGTATCAAATGCTTTTAAAAAGATATTCAAAGAGAGAAAACCGTTAAATATTCAATCTGATTATGGTTTGGAGATCTTATCTTCTTTAACACAAAAATTGTTTTCAGAAAATAATATTCAGTGGTTTGGTACTAATAATACAGAAATTAAATGCTCAGTAGTTGAACGATTCAATAGAACTTTAAATTTAAAAATAAGAAAATATTTAGCAGCTAATAATACAAGAAGATATATAGATGTATTAGATAAATTAGTTTACAATTATAATAACTCTTATCATAGATCTATTAAAATGACACCAACAGAAGCAAGTAAAAAAGAAAATGAAAATATTGTATATAATAATTTGTATGTTAAAAAGATAATCAAAAAACCAAAATTTAAAGAAGGTGATAAAGTAAGAATATCAAAATATAAAGAAACGTTTACAAGAGGTTATCATCCTACATTTACAGATGAAATTTTTATAATATCTGAAGTGTTAAAAACAGACTCAATTACTTATAGAATAAGAGATTTAAACAACGAAGAAATCAAAGGCACTTATTATGAGAATGATTTAGTTAAATATGATAAAAAAGATAATGTATATAAAATTGAAAAAATAATAAAAAAGAAAGGAAACAAGTTATTTGTAAAGTGGTTAAATTATCCAGAAGAATATAATAGTTGGATAGATAAAAAAGATTTAATTCAAGGTGAGTAAATCACCCCTTTAAAAGATAATTTTAGGTAGGGAGAATTCTCACCCCCAAGAATTGTTAGTAAAAGAAAAAATAATTTTAATTTCATAAATTATTTCATTTTTGACAACCAACCGAATTCGGGCTGTTGTGTCAGATCATTTAATATCCATATTGCTATACTTAAAATAATTCCTTTCTAACATGATATCCAGATATAATTTTATTATCTATATTATCTTCATTTTTAGATACTTTAATATTAGATATGACCCCGCTGGAATTCAAGCGTGGTCTATTTTCATAACCGACCACCATAATTTTTGTTTTACTACTAGAGGACGCTATTTTATATTTAAATAAATATGTTTGAAAAAAATATTACAAAACTATTACTATTGAATATCAATCTATTTACATTTAGAATAGAATTGGAATATGATAATGTAAGGCATGGAAATCATCATATACTTGTATTTTTTGGAAGATCAGATTTTAAATTAGATAGTTATGATAATATGAGGATAATGGAATTACATATAAAAAGAATATTAAAATTACATTATTTCAAGCGATTAATATTTAAAGATATATTTGAAGAATTTGAAGATAATTGTGATTTGTTAGATGTTTGGGTTTATAGATTAAGAGAAACTTTACGAATTAAAAAAATTATAAGAAAAGAAAAAGATTTATATTTTAATTACTTCAAAAATTATTTAATGAGTATATTACTAATTTAAAATTATTTACTTGAAAAATATATTTTTATATATAATAAATATTAATATATTTATAAAAATAAATATTAATATTCAATCAATAAATTTAGAAAAAAATAGCAAAACGGCCCTTTTAGTGTGGTGAACCTTAACTTGGAATTCATAACATTATTTTTGGGGGGGTGCCAGCAACCTCCAGATGGCATACAGTCCACCACACTTTTTACATCTCGGTTCCAGTTTTTTTTCATTTCCTGGTTCTAGGTTAAGAGCCCTATCTTAATTGCATCAACTCATTCTAACTTTTTTTTTCTAGAAGAGCGAGCAGGGCTCGAACTCAGGATTAATTCATGCTATTCAGTTACTCTAACCGCTATACAAACTAGGACCTGTGAAACTTACTTTTCTTTGGGTTTATCTAATAACTTTATCTAATAAACTTTGTTCTCACAACTGATAACAGTCATTCAATGAATAGAGCTTCCATCTATATTTTAAAATTAGAAAATATATAAATGAATGATTTTATTCAAGCTGAAAAAATATATTATTCTAGTGATGAAGAAAATAATATTTCTGTACCAAATGAATATTTAAAAGTTTTTAAAAATATTCATAAGAAAGATATTACTTATGACAGCTCAGAAGATGAAAATTATTATAATATAAATATTCAATCATTTTTGAAACAGAGATATGTAAGTAGAATAAATTTTTTCAAACAATTAAAAAGAAAACATAATTTAAATTTTACATTACAAGCTGATGAAATGTTTTACGAATATTTAGATTTTAATTATTACAAAAAAACTGTAAAATATTTATATATCATGAAAAAGATTTGTGAATATTTTGGAATAGAAAATGATTTAAAAGTTATAGAAAATAAAAATGAATGGAATGAGTTTTTAGCATTTTTAAATAATTAGAAATTTTTGATTTTATAGATAGCTACTTAAAAATTATTCAAAACATAATTAATATAAAGTATTTTTACTTAAGGAGAAAAAATGAAACAATAATTTTAAAATTAATACTTTTAATATCCTCAAAATTAATGTTATTATCAGAATTACAATTTCCATTTAAAAAAAATAAACCATAATAAATGGATATGATTTGTAGAGATTGTAAGATAAAAAAGAATGAAGAAGAATTTTATATGCATATAAAGAAAAGAATGATTCGTTGTATCCAATGTACCAAAGATATTTATTCTCAATCTAAGCGCTGTATTTGTGGCAGGTACTACACCTTATGGCATCGCGCCAGACATGAGAAAAGCAAAATACACAAAAAATTGTTAGCAGATATAATTTCTGTTAATGAAATCTTAAATATTAAATATTAATATCTTTTAAAACATTTTCTCTTTTTCAAAAGCCTTTATAAAATTACTTTCTAATAAATAGAAAATAAAAAAATTCTATTTTTAAAATCCCTTTATAAAAATACTTTCTAATAAATAGAAAATTCTATTTTTGAAATCCTTTTATAAAAATATTTTCTAATAAATAGAAATAAAAAATTTCTTGTTTTTTATTTCAATACAAGAATGGCTTTTGTTCATATTGAAAATGCTTTGAATACTTTGAGTATTCAAAAGTTGAAAAATGTTATAAAAGATTTAAAAATAAAAAGCAAAAGTAAATCTAAGAATGATATTATTAAATCTATAATATCATATATTAAAAAACTGGAAATTATAAACAAGTGTTAACAGATATATTAGATTTAGATACTTCTGATTATTTAGATCGAAAGAAGAAAATATTTATTAAGTATCCAAAGAAAAGAGAAAATATTAAAAAACTATTTAATTCATATAACTTAAGATTTAATAAGTATACTAAAGAATTTGAACCTGTGAAAAATAAAAAAATTAAACGAGAAGTAAAATTGAAAGAGTTATTTAAACCCGATTATGAGATTATTGAAATGAAAGGTGCTTATGTAAAAAAATACAAAGTTCATAGAAAACAATACAGAGTTGTAGGATCTAAAATTTTACCTGAACAATATCATAATATTTTACAAAATATATTTAAGAAAGCAATTGGAAATTTAAGAGCGAAAGTTGATGTAATTGTACACAATCCAAAGTTATATAAACCTTTTCATGATAAAATTATGTCAACTAAACAAATTTTTGAAGAATATATAGATAAGTTATCAAATCAAATAGAGTATAAAGAACTCGATATAACTGATTGGTTATTTGATTTTACTGTAATTGAATTACCTGAAGGTGGTAGAAATAGAGTATTAATAGTTCATTCAGATGCCGATGTTACAAATAAAAGAAGTATCTGCCAGATTAAAAATGATAATAATATATGTTTCGCAAGAAGTATTGTAACTGCTCTATCTGTACAATATCCAAAGTTATTATGTGAAAAACTGAATTGTGAAGAACTTACAAATATGCAAATAAAATATATTAAAATGGGTAGAGTTTTGCAGAAAACATTAGCTACAAAATTACATGAATTTTGTAATATTCCTTTAGAAGTTTGCTACTTGAAACTTGTTAAAATATTTGAAGAATTCTTAGATATTCAAATAAATATATTTTGCAGAGAGAACTTTAATGAACGAATATATAGTGGTTCTTATAAACCTACATGTATTTATATATATAAGAACAGAAATCATTTTGATGTAATTACATCTATTAAAGGATTTTTGGGTAGAGAAAATTACTGCGATTATTGTAAAATAAGTTATAAAAGAAGTAATCAGCATAGATGTCCTTTGAAATGTGATAGATGTTTCACAAAAAATAGTAAACATTGTAATGGAGAAGAAAAATTATGTAAGAAATGTAATCGATCGTTTAAAGGTAAAGAATGCTATAAATATCATAAAATGAAAAATGATAAAGGTTTTAGTGTTTGTAACTGTTTATATAAATGTATTAAATGTAAACGAATAATCAACAGTTTTGAGAGGAAAAAAGAAGATCATAAGTGTGGTGAAAAACTATGTAAAAATTATTGGAAATGGGTTTTGAATAATCACAAGTGCTATATGAAACATCGAGATTCTAAAGGTGGAAAATGTAAAAATGATTGCCCAAAAAATATATCACTTAAAAAAGAATGGTGTGAGTTTTGTCAAAATAATTATACTGAAATATATTTATTCTTTGATGTTGAAACTGATCAAGTAACTGGAAATCATAAAGTTAATCTTGTCATATGTCAGAATTATAAAGGAGACACATTTACATTTGATAATGATGAAGAATTTTGTAAGTGGTTATTTCACAAAAATCACTTTGGATATACTGTTTTAGCTCACTATGGTAAAGGATTTGATTTCCAATTTTTAGCTAAATATTGCCTCAAAAATCACATTAAAGTATTTACGATATACCAAGGAAATAAACTGAATTACATGCAAGCATCTGAATACAATATTAAATTCATCGATAGTATTAATTTTAATGATACCGTTAAGAGATTTTCCTAAAACATTTGAATTAGAAGAACTTAAAAAAGGATTTTTTCCTCATTATTTTAATACAAAAGAAAATCAGAATTATATTGGTAAATATCCAGATAAGGAATACTTTGGTTACAATTCTATGAAATCCGAAGAAAGAAATGAATTCTTAAAATGGTATGAAACAGTTAAAAACGATACATTTGATTTTCAAAAAGAATTCATCAGCTATTGTAAATCAGACGTAGATATTATAAGAAGGGGTTGTAAAGAATTACGAGAAAAATTTTTAGAAATTGCAAACATTGATCCATTTCAATACGTTACATTAGCAGGTGTTTGTATGGCCATATTCAAAGATAAGTTTTTAAAAGAAAAAACGATTGCCGTTGATAATGATACATTTCAAAAAGATAAATATTCTAAGAAATCTATTGCATGGTTAGATTTCATTTCTAAGAATGAAAATATAAATATACAACATGCTTTAAATGGTGGAAAAAAAAATTTGAAATTAGGAAATAAGTATTATAAAGTTGATGGATTTTGGAAAAATACTGTATACCAGTTTCAAGGTTGTCACTGGCATGGATGTCCTAGGTATTATAGAGAATCAAGTATTAATCCACAAAATCAAATATGCATGAAAGATTTATATGATCGTACAAAAAGGATTAATAAAAAAATAATAAAGAATGGATATGAATTAATTGAGATGTGGGAATGTGATTTTGATAATAATAAAGAAATGATGAGATATATGAAAAAAAGAATGGTCTAGAGATTTTGTAGAACCTTTAAACCCTAGAGATGCTTTCAGTGGTGGTAGAGTTGAACCAACCAAATTGATATATGAATTCAAGGACAATGAAAAAGGCAGGTATATGATGTTAGTTCATTATATCCAACTGTTAACTATTTTGATTATTATCCCATTGGTCATCCAGACAAGATATTTAATCCTGAAAAATATGATAAGAACTGGTTTGGATTCATTAAATGTAAGGTGCTTCCACCTAGAAAATTATATAATCCTGTATTACCTTTTAAAGGTGAAAAATATTATTTTCCTTATGTAAATCATGCTCTAAAATCGTTAAATGTAAACACTTTAAAGATCTAATAGAAAAGAAAAAATGTAAAGAATGTTATGAAATTAGAAACAAAAAATGTACACATACTGATGATGAAAGATATTTTGTAGGTACATGGACTACAACTGAAATGGAATTAGCAATTACTAAAAAATATAAAATTCTTAAAATATACGAGGTTTGGAATTGTAAAAGGAAATCAAATCAATTATTTAAAGAGTATGTTAAAATATTCTTAAAGATAAAATTGTAAACAGATGATAAATTGAAAGGTCCTAAAGATTTTAAAACTAAACAAGAATATAAAAAATATAAGAAAGAATATAAAAAACTGGTAAAAGATAAAGTGGATATAAAATTAGGAAAATTAAGAAAAAATCCTGGTATGAGATTTATATCAAAAATATGTTTGAATTCTTTATGGGGTAAGTTTGGTCAACGAAATAACTTACCTCAAAAAGAATATGTTATGGAATTGGATGATTTCTATAGAATTATATTAGATGATAACATTAAGGAATTAAACATGATTTTTTTAAATAATGAGTGTGTGGAAATGAGTTATAAAATGAAAGATCAATACGTTAAAAACAATTTTAATACAAACATTTATGTGGCTATATTTACTACGAGCTCTGCAAGAATTAGATTGTATAAAATGCTTGATAAATTAGGAGATAAAGTGATTTATTATGATACGGATAGTGTGGTATATATCGATGATTGAACCAATAAAATCGAAACTGGTTGCATGCTAGGTGATTGGACAGATGAATTAGGAGAAAATAAATATATAAAAATGTGGATATCTGGAGCTGCAAAAGATTAGATATATTCTAAACGATGGGAGTGTAAAAGGTAAAATTAAAGGATTTAAGATGTCTTATGAAAACGAAACTGTTTTGAATTTTGAAGAAAGAATGGAAGTTATTACAGGAGAAACTGATTACTTAGAAATATCCAATAACCAATTTAAAACTGAGAAATATAGATCTATTACAGTGAATAAAATAAATAAAATATATATGTTTGTGGTTATAATAAACGAAGAATTTTAGATAACTATGATACAGTACCTTTCGGATATTGATCTTATATATTTAAAAATTTATATCTTTAATATTTTATATCTTTAATACTTTTTATTCTTAACTTTTTATATCTTTCATATTTTATATCTTTTTAATATTATTTATAAAAACGCATTTCAAATAAAATGACTGATATATCATTGATATTCAATATTCAAGGATTTATCCTTCCAGATAAAAAAATCATCAGAAAAATTAGTTGGACACATTTAACAGAACCAATTGCTGAAACAATTCAAGTATTTACACCCAATTGTGAATTAACAGAACAAGAAATGAAAATTGTTCGAAAATGCACTCATGAAATTCACGGTCTAAGATTTAAAAGATATTCAGACGATAAAAGTTTATGGATTAGTAATGAAAATGTTTAAAATTATATTCAATATTTATATGATGAATATGGTGGTAGATTTGCTTATAAAGGAGGAACAATTGAAAAAGAAATATTTGAAGAATTAAATATACCAGCTGTTGATATTGATGTACCTAAATGTCTTAGAATATTAGGTCCTATGTGCACTATATATAAATGTTGTCAGTATAAGAAATCCATTCAAAAAATAGTTTGTAATAAATGGAAGAGATAAGATACTTAGATATTAGTGAAGAAATAATAGAGAATTCAAAATTAATTAACGAGAGCTAATTGAAATCAATAAAATATATAACAGATATGGAACTGATGATTTAATAATGAAATATATTGACCAAATGAGAGAATTAATTTTAAAAGTTGAAAATAAAGATATAAGAGAAAAAGCACTTGATCTAGTAGATGAAAGTTCTTTTATTACATTATAAATAAATATCTTCAGAAAATATTTTTGAAAACGTAAAATCATTTAATAAAATGAAATATCATAAATGGAAGAATTCAACAACATCAAAAAGAATATATATCCTGAAACTTTTAAATTGAGAGATTTAGAAGTTGGAAAATACAATTTGATATCTTTGAAAAAAATCAAAACAAAATTTGGATCTTCATTAATTGCAAAACTAGAAGTAAACGATAGTGAAAAAGAATTTTACTTAAGTTCTTGCCATGCTGATTTATCTGAAAGAGCAATTAAAAAAATAAATAAAAATAATTATCTATTCAATTACAAAGGTAAAATAAATGATAAATATTATGATTACGAGTTGGAAGAAGTTTAAATCTTTATCTTTTTAAAAAAACGCATACAATGGCTTATATCTTCTTTTTTAAAAAAACTTACAAAAATAACACATTTCTTATTAAAAAACATAATTTCGTTTAAATTTTAGATATAAAAAACTTTACTTTTATCAATTTTTTTATCATAAAACACTTAAAAAAACGATAAAAAGACTGAATTTTATAGTAAAAAATCATCAATTTTTAATGAAAAATACTCTTTTTTTTAATTTTAAAAATTTAAAAATGCTCTATTTTTGCAAATTTTTATCAAAAAACAACTATAAAACTTACAAAATAGGTCTTATTTTGCAAAAAATATTGCATTTTTTGAGTGTTCCATATACCCCCCTATATACTACTGATATTTTATTTAAGAATGTTCAATTTCGAGTTCAGAGAAAGCAATTAAGCTCATAAATTTTGCGCACTTTTAAATAAACAAAATATTACATTTTTTGATCGAAAGAAAAGCACAAATTATATATTTTTAATTATGAATTAAAAATTTAAAAAAAAAATTGATATTTATTAATAAACTCCAGATTCGTTTAAACTGAATTCTAAAAATGTATAGATAGAAGAAATCAGTTTTAATATATGATATTAATAGAACATGAAATAGAAAAATTTTGAACTGTCGGTAATTTTTTAAAATGGAATCAATATGAGAGAACAGCATTGCTTGCAATACGTTATTGCTGAATATCTTTACTGTTCAATTATTTCAATTGTTCATCTTCATGTTGCGAATCCTAAGAGCCAATAAGAATATGTTACTGTTCTGCTATTACTATAAATTTTTGAATTGCAGGGTATTTTTTAAGTCACCATAAGATTGATCAAAGTACTTAACTCCAATAATTAAGTAAAATTGACTTCTGGATAAAATGAAGAATATAAAAAGATAAGAATAATATCTTGACTTGCAAAATGATTTTTTATAAAATTTCAAACAAGACTTGCCAGCTATATTAACAAATTGCTTGAAATTCCTCAGTGTTTGCAATTCATGGGGTATAACCAGACACCCTACCCATGGGGCTTATACCAGGGGACTGGTCTTCTATGTTTTAGGTTGGACGTGGTGCTAACTACTTCAACCCATAAAATTTCTTGTTGACAACCCAATCTTAGAGGAATGACTGCCCAGAGAGGAGCATCGCCATTTTAAGACTGATCAGTTGGAAGGCCATGATAAAAAATAGGGATAGGGGTGTGGAGGAAATTTCTTGAGAAAGCCACCCAGGACTGTCGTGCCTCAGAGGAAGACGGAAGGAAGCGTTTGTAATTCAGACTCCTTTTCTATTTCACCAGTTCTTCGTAAGAATGGAATGCTAATTTGCATTAATTAGAATAAATATTTCGAATATTTAAAAAAAATGCTGCCTTTAACGTAATTAATCTTTCGTCCATATCTTAGAATTGTTTTCGAATTTAAAACAAACCTTTTATTTTAATAAAAATTATTCTGTTAACAATATCAAAATCCCATTTTAAATACAAAAAGAAAAAATTACAGAAGTAACAAACATAGCTTAAACTGTTAAATAATGAGTAACTTTTTCAGCTTAATTAAAATTTAATAAATTTAATTTTTACTGAATAGTGAAAATGCAAGTTCTATATACATTTTACATTTAAGAATTATATTTTATTTGACAATAATATACGAATGAAAATTAATCCATTTCTTTCGTAGATATTTATTAATATTGGGCTTTGAATTATCAAACAATATTTTTCAAATATTTTAGTATAGAATGAAAATGATTTTTCAGAAACAGTATTAATTAAAAAATCGTCAAAAAGTTCTCGAAACACTAAACGCTGGACCCAATGCTTAGAGATTTGACAATAAAAAAGGGTTATGAGGAAACTTTTTAAGTTTTCTGCTCTTGTGTTGAATTATTTTAATTCAACATATTTTGGTAAATAAATTAAAATGGTTTACGTAATTTCTTTTAAAAAATTGCAATATTTATAAATAACCAAGCCTTTTGTTTTCATGGGAAAAGCTAACCACTCTACTTACTATATACAAATAAGTTCAAATAAAATATAAAAAATTATATTGAGCGAATTCTAAAATGATGAGAAAATGCATATTTAAAATTCAATTTGAATTTTTTCTAATAAAAATATTTAAGATCTGAAAAGTATTTTCTTGTCATTTTAAGAAAGAAAAATTTCTATTGTGCACGAAAATCAAATAATAGAAAAAAATTATGTCATATATCTAAATTTAAGGACAATTTAGTAAACAAAAAATTTTTGCAGCGAAAATGAAAAAAGATTTGCATGAAAAAAGAGAAAATAATAATAATAATTAAAGGGAACATTAGTTCTTTGAGCTTTATATTGGTCATTAAGTCAACATGAAAAGACTGACAAATTTCTTTGCTTATTTTAAATTACACTAAATTTTTTTTAAATTTTTGTCTTCCAAAATTAATAAAAAATAAAAGAGATATATGTTTAGTTTTAACAGCTTTTGTTAGGAAGCACAATAAATCCCAGCAAATTACTGAAAACAACAAACCTATATCGGATGATTAATAGCACAAAATTCAGTCAATATATCACACTGTGTTGGTTTTGAAGAGGAAAGAAACTTTTCCCATTGAGAAAGCGAAATAGCCAACTATTTTTGACCAATTCGAGAGGAGTGGGAATGAAATGAAAATGCAGTTTAGTTGGTTTTCAGGAGGAAAAAAATTTTCCTTCTTTAAATTTTCTCAGATGCTGATTCGGTTTTTGTCAATTTTTCAAATTCTTAATTTGCATTTTGTTTACTCAAAATTTTTTGGGAATAGTACATTTGTGTATATACTGCTTATTCATTAGAATTTTTACACGAATAAATTCAAAGCTATTTTCTGTTTTTCCTGGCTCCCCAGATGAGAAGGGACAAGTTTTTGTTCCATTCATATTTTCCTTCATATCAATTCATATAAATTTTCATTGTTAATTACTTAATGTTTGCTGTAACTCTAATAAAAATTAATGTATATATACCCCGCTGGCCACCCAAATTGCAACAAACTAAAGAAAACATGCAAATTTTGTGAAATTTATATGATACGTTTTTGGTGGTAAGATATTCGAAATATTACTATTGCAATGCATACGCACATCACGTGTGCTAGTTGGGCTATCTGCAAAAGCCGGAGAAGATTCATATGGATTTGTAAGCCACAGTAATTTTTTTGAAAGCTGTTTATATAACTACTTCGTAGAAGTCATTGAGCATCTTTCGAGCAAGATTTTAAGCTTGATAGAGATAGGGATTGAGGACAACCAATAGGAGTTGGGAGTATAATCCCCAACTCCTATTGGATTATACTTCAGAGTTATCAGAGATTGTTTTGAAAAAGACCAAAAAACTGCTATGTGGATCTGTAATTGCTGCATGCGAGTGAAAGTGGAACCATGTGACCGATGATAAACACCTCGTTACACAACTGCATATGATGATAGGCGTATTACTCCCATGGCTGTGATGAACCACTCTAACACATCACAATCTATTGCACAAAATTCAATCTGTTACCCATCATTTGGTGTCCACTCGTACCACTCAACATCGTATGCAGATGAGAGGAATGACATCAAGGTGTACATTGCTTCATTTACCCTTAACTTAAAACCATTAGTGTTGTACCATTGGTGCGAGGAACGATAAATATGGATACTGGAATGGAATGACATTGTCTTCATTGACGAATCCCTTTTCTACCTCATCAAACACCACGCTGTTGGGATTCGAATCTGGAGATAATGTCGTCACAGACTGCTGCACCTTTGCGTTTATGCTTTGTCACACTAATCCTGTAGCCGGTATCATGATTTAGGGTGGTATCAGATTTCATTTTCTTATATTTTCCCTGTACGCATTGCCTGTATACTGGACAGTCAACGCTACATCTCTGGGCTGTCAGATCCCGTACTTCTTCCATATCTTCAACATCAGCTATATTCCAACAGAATAATGAGTGATCCGACTTAACAATCAGTATTCAAGATTTCTCATTTACTCGTCAGATTCCATTGTTTCTTTGACCTGAATGTTCTACCAATCTGTTTCCAATTGAAAATATGTGATCTATGGTTTTTCAACAACTGGCCCGGGATACACCTCCTGAAACTATACCAGACTAAGTTTAGCTATGCGTAGAAGCCTCATGAACTGTTATGCTCGAAAGATTAATTCGCAGTTTGTTTGCATGACAAGACATGTGGCAGTGGTTTTAGACAACAATGGCAACTAAATTAACTATTTTGTCATCATCTTTACTTTACAAGAGATTTCAATTTTAATCATTTAATCTTTTTATAATGCATTATATCTGACACATAAATTTTGTTATGATATCTCTAGTTTTTCTTGATATTCGCTTTTGGATGGCCAGCAATATATGATGCTGTGTTTGTTTGTGTGTATGCAAAAAGTAGATGCATAATATTTTTCGGTATTTTCAGCTCAAATCGTGAATTGGGACTACTGTGTTGATTTTTGGGAGATAAAACACTGCGTGTATTTTCAAGAGCTTAATAACAATCTTTACGTGCTATGTTATTCTCTAATGAGTATTAAAATATTGCACTGCCTTTTCTCTTAATTTTCCTACTGTATATAGTTTTCACATGAGATTCAAATTACAGGAATATTTGTTCCATAAAAGTGTTTTATATATCTTTTTATTAAAACAAGTAAATAAAAGAAATATTTCAAAAGAAAAGGCTTACTGCTTTAAAGAGAAGGCAAAATATTTAACTTATTATAATTATCAATATTTAAATACCAAACAATACCTCATTTTCAGCAAAGAATGATAATCATAATAATGCTATGGTTTTAAATATTTCTGTTAATAAGTTAATCACTAAATAAAACATTCTTTAAATGACCATAAATAAAACTTTATGGGTAATTTAGAGAAAATAAATGAAATGATAATTAAATTTTATACAGTAGGTAAATAGAATTTCTTTCTAGATAAAAGGAGTATATAATAGCTTAAATGGTTATTTGGAAAATACAAAGAATATTAATTACCATCTACACACCAAGAGAGAGTTTGCTAATGAAGCTCATTTGATGCTTCTGATTCTCCTATTAAAATTTAATTAGCGCATAATTTTCAGAAACAAATTATTTCGTTTCATTCATTTATGTGCTAGTGATTTTTAAATATGTTATATGTTTAACTTACTGATATAAAATGTATAGTTACCTAAAGGCAAATATCAGTGGCAAAGTAGGAAACGTGAGTGCAAGCTGCAACCAGAACCAATGTTTGAAAAGGAAAGCGACTCCAACGAGTGTAGCAAAACCCACGGCCCACCCGATTTGAATTCCAATACCAACATTTGTTCTATGCTTTGAACCCACAATTTCCATCACTGAAAAACACATCAAAGTTAGACACTTTCCAGGATGTAAGAGCATTTTTAATGGAAAAAGGAGTTAGCTATAAATTGCAACTAAATCAGAATTGTAATAGTTGAATGTTGAAGTATTTCAAAAACTGACAAATTAAAAGAAATGTTATCAAACGATGCAAAACAAATAAAAAAAAGCATTATATGATACTTAAGAAATCGTTTTCACCAATAATAGGAGGAAATAAGCTAGCAACTCTGTTAAAATTATCAAACGTCGGATTTATAATTTCGCCAATAATCAAACTTTTTATTAATTTAGAAACGAATTCCATACATGCACCACTGTCATTTTTGTTTTATTAATATATCCATACATTAAAAGTCTAACTAGCATTCACTTAACTAATTTTTCATTAAGTTTACTTATACATATAGTCATGTCAGGACGTCTAAAAGAAAATACTGCACTTCAGTAACAAATAACAAATTCATTGAACATTGCGCTTCGTCCTTCTCTTACCGCTTCTCACAATCGACGTAAATTAACTGACTATATTTTGTTCGCCCTCTAATGGCGATTTTTCCGTTCTCACATTCAGCCAGACTAACCTTACAATTGTCCTCATTTGATATAATAATACTTAATTACCAATTAATACGGCAAATATTAACATTGAAAAATTATATTAAACACAGCAGATTTAATAAAATTATTAACTACGTAACTAAAATTATATTTTATTCACACAAGCAAATACTGTAATTATAATCATTAATAATACACATCTTTCATTAAAAGTAGAAAAATTATTATGTTAGATTAACAAAAAACTATAATAATATATAATACACTTTTTTCCACTAGAAATTCTTAATACAATTCTAAATTCCAATAAAATTACTGACAACAAAAGTTTACAAGAAGTTAAATGAACTTGGGAGTATAAATCATTCACAGAATAATTTTAACAGACTTTCATTTGTTTGATGAATATTTCAGTATACAGTTAATAATCTTTAAAGTTATTTATTTTTAGAGTCAATAGTTTATGATAAGTTCGTTGCCTTTTAATTACAAGTTTTTCTTTAAATAAAATTGTAAAGATCTCACCATTTAGGATCCCTCATTCAGCTTTAGTCCTTGCGAGTGGATCTATGTGGATTGCATCTAGGGCTGTTTAGAGAATAGTCATCCTCATCACTATTGGCACTATCGATGTCACTATCTTCATCCGAATCTGGTTCATTTATCCATGGTTTTAGTCGACTAATGTGAGTTGTTGTTGCGTAGAAGTGGCCTTTCTTTTTTTATTTTCCAGCTGAGTCACACGGTAGACATCGTTCGGCAATACCTCGGTAACAATAAGAGGACCTCGGTACTTAAATTGTGTCTTTGTAGGTTGGCCTGAAGATTTCGGAGCTCTTTTCATTAAAACAATCTCTCCTCGCTCAAACGTCATAGCTCTACATCTCTTTTTATCATAATATTTCTTCATTTTTTGTTGACTTTCTTCTATTTGTGTTCGAAATTCTTCCTGCACTATAGATGGATCTTGCCAACTCTGAACTTCTTCATCAGCTAACTTTCTCAAAATTCCATCGTTGGATCGTGGAGAATAACCGTGGAGCAATTCAAATGGTGTCTTGTTCGTGGACGTGTTTACAAAGTTGTTCAAGTTCCTCTCAACTTCATACATTTTAACATCCCAATCTTTGTGATTCTGATCTTCCATACCAGTTGTTATGGTAGACAATATTGTTCTGTTAACTCTTTCAACCATTCCATTTGCACATGGTCGCTTCGTACAGTTGAGTGTATGATGTATGCCATTTTCAGCACAATATTGTTGAAATCAATGCGAAGTGAAACAAGTTCCTCGATCTGTTATTATTTTCTCAGGTAGACTATAAGTGTTTCCAAAGTTTTTCAGAGTCTTCAGCACATGTAATATTGACGTACTCTTTACTGGAGTCAATTGGACAAATCTTGTGAAATTATCTATCATGACCAGAAGTTCTTGATTGCCTTTAGAATTCTTAACAAAAGGTCCTAAATGATCCATATGTATAACTGCAAACGGTTTACGACCTGCTTTAATTGGATTTAATAAGCCTGGCTGTTTTCCTTATGGCGTTTTGTTCATTAAACATTCAAAACATTTTGAAATGTGTCTTCGTACATAACGTTTCATATAAGGAAACCAATACTATTCTTTTATCTTATTAACAGTTCTGTCAACAGAAAAATGCCCCATAACATCATGAAATTTGATTACAGTACTTTTTCTCATACTCTTTGGAATAACATAGAGAAATTTTTCTTTTCCATTTTCATTGATGCATCTAAATAATCAGTTTCCTGTAAACACTAATTCCTTATAAGCTGTTTTCTGCTTTTGTTCTATCATGATCTTTTTTTCTGAATGTTCCTCTTAATTTTCGTGTTTCTGGATCAGTTTGCTGTATCATCAATATTTTTTCATCTTCACTCAAGGTCAAACAAACTTCTAATTTATTTTCGATGAGGGATGTCAATGTATCTTCTGATTCCCAAACTGGAGCTCTGCTCATTGCGTCTACGTGAGCCATTTTCTTTCCAGGCATAGGTTCTATTTCAAAATCGAATTCTTGAATTAAATCACACTATCTTGCAATCTGAGGATTGTTTGTTTTCTTTGAATTCATGTACATCAGTGCTTGACAATCTGTCATTATTTTGAATTTTATGCCTAATAAATACTGCCTTAACCTTTCGAGAGTCCACACAATGGCCATCAATTCGAGCTTGCTTGAATGATTCTTCTTTTCAATTTCAGTTGTCTTTTTGCTCTAACACAATTAACAAACCGCCATTTATTGTTTGGTCCTTGTTGTAAAAGCATGCCTGCTAAACCACTAGAGCTTGCATTACAATGTTCTTCCGTTTTAGCTTGAGGGTTATAATGGGCTAACACAGGTTGCTCTGTGAGGCTATTTTTCAATAATAGAAAATACTGCTCTTGCTCCTCTTCCCACTTGAAAGATTCTTTTTTTGCAAAAGTCGTGATAAAGGTTCTGCCTTTTGTGCATATTTTTCCACAAATCTCCGAAAATAACCAGTTAAACCTAAAAATCTTCGAATATCATGAATATTCTTAGGAGTTGGAAATTCCCTTATTGATATAATTTTTCTCATTCCTGGTTTTATTCCTTCTTTATTGACAATAAATCCTAAAAATTCTACTTCCTTTTTACCGAATTCACATTTTGACAATTTTAAAGTCAAATTAGCAGATGTAAGTTTGTCAAATACCTCTTTTATTCGTTCAATCATAGCAGTCCAATCCTTCACTGGTATCAAAATATCATTTAAATAACTCAAATTTTCTTATTTAACAATGGTCCTAATACTTGATACATTAATATCTGAAATTCTGAAGGTGCATTTGTCAAACCAAAAATCATACGTTTAAACTGACCTGTTTCATCTGGTGTAATAAAAGCAGTTTTTAACTTAGCTTCCTCTGTTAATGGTATCTGGAGATAACCGTGAGCTAAATATAATGTCGTGAAAATATTACATTCACAAGACATTTTAATGAATCATCAATTCTGGGCAAAGAGAATTTATATTTAATTGTATGATTATTTAATTTTCTGGTATCTACAACAAGTCTATCCTCACCAGTTTTTTTTTTTTTTTTTTTTTTTTTTCGAACTAACAATACTGAACTGGCATAAGGTGATCTTGTTTCGGAAACTATTTTGTTTTCTTTCCATTCCTTAACAATATTTTTAATACAGCTTCTCTCAGTTGCATTTGTTTTATAGGGACGTAAACAAACTGGTTTGCTTCCTGGAACTTCATTAATTTCCATTTTAGTCAATGTAGTACATCCTAACTCACTTATATTCATGGCTAAACAATCTCTATAATCATTAACTAATTTCACAATTTCCAACTTTCTATCATAAGAAATAGTTTCATCAAATTTAATATCGTCTATTTTAATCGCGCATTTATCCTTATTTGCAGTGTTTGTTGTATCTTCATTTGCATTACATAGATTATTAAATGGAAGAATAAATTCAGAATTTAAGTTCCAATCCGATATATCTTTTACCCTACTCAGACATTTTCTTTTAACTTAACATCAAAAGAGCAATTATTCATAATAGGAATTACCGTGTCACTATTTTTAATTTCAAAAACAGAATCGAAATTTTTTTCTTTTCCCTCTAATAATACAAGACCGTTTTCCATATTTTCTGTTTTTGCCTGAATAAAATTTATGCTACTTTTTTCTATTATAATAGGTTCTTCCGCTTTTAGTTTTATTTGTTGATGATTCGATTCGACTTCCGCTTTAGAAAACGGAATACTATTCGAATACCAGATGTGCAATTTGGAGCCAATTCGGGCGAAAGCGATTTCTGTTTTGTCTAGAAAGTCTCTTCCTTCAATTGGGTCATACGACATAATATCATCATTCACAACGAATAGTTCGAGTGCTGCTCTGACGTCGTCGATTCTTAATTTCAGATGACATTTTCCAAGTGTGAAAGCAGATGCAACAGTAGAGCCAAATCCAAACAATTTTCTTTTTAACGGAATTATATTCAGTTTTAATTTAATTGCAACCGAATTCTTAACTAAAGAAATGCTCGATCCCGTATCTATTAAGCTATTTATCGAATGCTCAGAATTATTTATTTTTGCTTCCTTCATATAAGCATTTAATGGGGTAAGGTTTTCAACATTTACAGTCAAACTATTTTTATCTTTGTTTATCGAACAATTCAGTTGGGTATGTCCCCTCTCACCACATTCTCTACAAATTAAAATTTTTCTTTCTTTTGGACAGTCTTTAGAAATGTGCCCATAATCATTACAGTTGAAACATTTAATGCTATTTTTATCATTACGAGAACTAAAATTCGTGTTACGCTTTTCTTTGGAATATAAAAACACTCATTCTTAGAAAACATTTTTAATTCGCGGTTTTCTCTTACTTCACTTTTGAAATTTTCATTTTTATTGCGATCATTAAATTTGCTTACAAAATTATCAAAATTAGATCCTTTTTCAAAAAATTTCACGATTTTGTTTTCAATACAAGATTTTATTTCGAATCTAGCATTCTCATACCATTCTAATTTTTCTGCTAATTTATTCGGATTAATGAAATAGGTCCATTCATCTATGAAGTGATTACGAATGGTAAGGGAAACGCTTTTCTTTAATTGTTCTGTAACAATTAAATCCTTAAGATCTTCTAAATTAGTAATTTTAAGACCATCTAACCACTCATTAAAATTATTTCGTAACTCATAAGTAAAATCTTTCCATGTATTCTTAATTGTTCGAGAATGTTCAAAACATTTCTGCGGAAATCTTTCTAGGCTTAATTTAAATATTTTTAATAATAGTTCCTTCACATAATAGTAATCATTTGCTTTATCGTCCGGTTCGCGGGCAATACACTGGCTTATTTCATATGGTAGAAGTCCTAAAAGATGGAAAGCCCAATGAGCTTCATCTAAACCCTGTCGTCGCGCTTGTCTTTCAAATAATATAAGATAAAACTTATATCACCTTCATTCACATCATATGTTTGCATAAGATGTTGCAAATTGCAAGAATCGCGCCTTTCTAAATTAAAATTATTCGCATTACCGGCATTTCCTATTGCATTTTCATTTTGTAAACGTAATTTTTGTAACTCAAACTCACGAGCTGCTTCTTCGTTTTGTTTTTGGGCTAAGTGATCTTCATAAATACTATCCAATAAAACTTTAAGAGATTCTTTTTCATAATTTTTTGAACTAATGATTATGTTCCTTAAATCTATAACCTTACAATCTTGGGGAACGGTTTCTCCTAATTCAGAGGTAAAGTAATTAAATCTATCTTTTTGCCTTTTGCTAGAAATGAAGTCATTTTAAAGCTTACAGAAATCAAAAGCGAAAAAATATAAAAGATAACTCACTTGCGTATTTTCGTTTCTTTTATTCCGTGTTGATGTAACTCGTAGTTTCAAGTTTTCGTCATAAATTCTTCCTTTTTCTTCATACAAAATTAATCCTTACTTATGAGGAGCATATTCCTATTTTTAATCATAATTCACACGCTTACGAGTTTCGATATCGGAGAAGAAAACAAAACAAGCATCAAATGGCGATACATATCCCGCTTCTGAAATGTTAAAAAGCCTAACGAGCATTCACTTAACTAATTTTTCATTAAGTTTACTTATACATATACTCATGTCAGGACGTCTAAAAAAAATACTGCACTTCAGTAACAAATAACAAATTTATTGAACATTGCGCCTCGTCATTCTCTTACCGCCTCTCACAATCGACGTACATTAACTGACTATATTTTGATAGCCCTCTAGTGGCGATCTTTTAGTTCTCACTCATATTATGAAATAATATGTTCAGTTATATTTCGAAGAAAAAAAATATTAGTGTTACTCATTTTTGTAAGTGTTGAATTCTAAAATTTGTGATCATGAATATAGCAATTAATTAGGCAAAAAAAACTGCCAATAGTAAGTACGATACTGTGCTCTATGTAATAATAAATGTAATTGCCTTAGATAAAATTTTATAAGTGAGTTTCTCTTTCAGTAATGATAAAAAGGATTATAATGATGACCACGAATACTTACGTAAAACAAATCCTGTAGTAGTCAGTCCGGTTCTTCCAAAGGCTTGGAAAAAACGCAAGATGACAAACATGAAGTATGATGAGGAAAATATAGATAAGATTAGACTGGTTACTGTAATGCAATAGGTAATCACGATAACTGGATACCTGCCAATCCTAGAAATTCACAGATTTCTATAAAAGTTTTTGGATAGAGAACATTTTTGTAAATATAGAAGCTGAGAGAGAAAGAAAAATTAGAGGATGAAGTAATAATTATTCTAAAATATTTACTTATTTAATTCAATATTATACAACAGTTTATTCCAAGAAAACTTAGCTATAGCAAAAATTTTAATTAAAACCCATTGAATTTAAAATTAACTGTTAAGGAACAACATTTTCCAAAAGATTTTAGTGAAAAAAACAATGCATGGTATTTGTATTGACTGAATACTCACATTTCCTGACCCAGGAAAGGGAAAAATGGTATAATTGAATTGGATATATTAGAATTGTAGGTTGTTGGTAAAATGGTAGAAATGAATACATTTATTAATCATGTAGCGGGTAAATTCATTGAAATAATATATTTTAAAGAAGTAAAATATCAACTACATGAAAGAATAAGGATAATAAATCATTGGTATTTTTAAGTGATGAAGTAAATTTACATTTATACAATGTAAATAAAAGCATTCACCTATAAACGAATAACAGGAATCAAGTTTTAGTTTCACGATTCATAGATTGTAAATCTAGACATTAAAAAGGTATATTTTGATTTTAAATAATATACGAGAATCACTCTGAAATTTTTGAGATGCAACTAGGTTTTTAAAGTTATACTTACAAAATTTTACGTGTGTTCAAAGTAGTCTCCTCCAGCATTAATGCAATTTTGTAGAAGAATTTTCCACAAATTAAAGGTCTCAAGGCATTCATTTCTTGGAATAGATGAAAAATGCATTTATAGCCACATCAATCTCTTCATCTGAATGAAAACGACGTCCATGTAAGTTGTTCTTTAGATTAAAAAATAACCAAAAGTCGCACATAGCTGGATCAGGTGAATATGGCGGATGTTCGATCACTTTAATTTGTTTTTGTTTAAGAAACTCAACTGTTAATTCGGCTGTATGTGAAGATGGATTGTCATTGTGAAGCATTAGTCCCCTAACATTCAGTTCTTGTAGAATTTCTGGAAGACATTCAGTGGTATAGCAGTTTGCTGTTACTGTCTTCTGTCCTTTCAACTTGATGGCTTTGACCAATCCCGCACTTCTGAAGAAAACGGTACACTTTTTTCAGGGCGCGTTGATTTTTCACCATTGTCGGCGTGGGATCATTTTCAAAGATCCATACTTTGCTTCCTTGATGTGTTGGAACGTCAAAAAAAAGTATGTACGTTTCATCACCTGTTGCAACTTTAGAAATGATGCGGTGGCCAACATCATTTAGCAATTTAAGAGTTTCTTTACTGATTCTGACACGCTTCTCTTTTTGGTGCTCAGTTAGATTATTAGGAACCCAACGGCAAACTACTTTTTTCATATATAATTCTTCATGAATGATTTTGTGTATAACTGCGGATCTAATGTTATAAATTCCTTCTGTATCATTTGATATGTACAGCGATTATCATCTATTAGCATTTTTCGTATGGCAGACACATTATCCGGGATTATTGCCGACGGCGTCCTTCTTGTGTGTTCTTCATCCTGAAGAAAATTGCGACCTCTTCTAAATTCTCAAAACCATCTGAATACAGTAGCACGAGCTGGAGATTCATCACCAAATGCTAATTGCAACCGTTGAACGCATTCTTCTTGATTTAATCCTGCTTTAAAATCTTAGAATATCATAGCGCGAAAATGTTCTCGCGTCAACTCCATTTTCTCTTCTGTTTAAAATTTGTTCTACGCTAAACAAGTTGAAGTAAATTAGTAAAAAATCGTCCTCTGTGTTAAAATACTTTGTATTTTAAAATTAAACCGTTATTTTTATTTTGTGAATTTTCGTCTGCACGTATCTCAAAAATATCAGAGTAACCCTCATATAATACATTATGATTTTTAATCTTGGTGGAAGGAAAGTTAACTAGCATAGAGCTTCTACATTTTTTGCAAATTTCCATTTTCAAATAAACCAAGGAAGGAATTGAAGGACTAGCTAGCGTATATACATATTTATGCCATCTCAGAAGTAGCCTGAATTCTCAAGATTATTTTGCATCTTGTTGACCCTTATCACTTCTTCTCTGAGAGAGCTCAACTATAAACATTTATAATGTCTTATTATTGTGTCGAAAAGGGAAAAAATTTTAAAAATTCCCAATTAACCTTTCCTGATAGATAGACAACACATTAATATACTATTATTTAAAACTCAACTTTGGGAGGTGTTTCAAAATGAAAAGTTTCATCATCATAAATAATGATTACAAGGCATTCAATTTACACTACCTTTGATAAAGATTGTCGTGTTAATATAGAGTATACTCTTTGTCAATATAATCAATGAAGAAAACTTGATTCTTAGGGGAAAAAAAGTCAATCTTTCCGTTGTGAGTTTCTCCAGGAGTTTCTCGATTGTTGTTAATAGCGAGATTGCACTATAGAATTTGATATCATTCATTGACTTGTATTCTTTGTGGAAAAGTATTATTACTCCCTTCTTAAACATTTGGGAAAGTATGAGATAGTAAAGTATTTATTAAAAAGGTTAAAGAAAATATTGGGGAAAGTATTGTCTATAATTTTAATTGTGGTGTTGTCTATTCCGTCATATCCCAGGGCTTTCCCATCTTTTAGCGTTTTAGTGGTTCTTGCAATTTCTTCTTTGCTTAATAAAATGTCGTTGGAAGTTTGACTGGTATTGGTAGGATATAGTGTTGGGGAAGGGTTGAAAAAATCGATCTAGGAAGTCGTTAGAAGTATCTGTTGCATATCCTTTAAGATCAGTTGCATTTTGAATAAAATTTGGGAGTGCTGCATAGATGTTTTAAAGTTTGCTTAATAAACTTTGCCGTAAAGGTTTATTGCGAAACTGTAGAAGTTCCTTCTTTTCTTTGATGTTCTTACAATTTTGTTGCATTGGTAACTTTTCTTTTTTTAGAGTGCAATAAGGTTTTCTTTAACTTCAGGAGGAGACCTTTGAAATCTTTTCCTTAGTGCTTTCAATTCCTTTCTGAAGACGTTTAAGGTTGAAAAACCACCATATTTATGAAATTTAATTTTATATGATTAAGGGCTGTATTCCATGATGATTGAATGAATATTAGATATTGCAGTTTCCAGATATTGGAATGAATTCACATTTTAAATTGATGTTATGAGATCTAGGATATAGGGCTTCAGTAGATTCTTAAACTCTCTTGCTTAAGGATGCATATAATCCATTGTTTTGTTAAGGAAGTATTTATTGGTGACCAGTTAGTGATTGCTTTTCCAGTATTTTCCATTTAATGGTATTCTCTATTTCTTCATTCTTTCATGAATCAGAACAGCCTTGTTGGTAGTTGTTGATAAATGTTGGCAGAGAATTCGATTTATTCAGAATGAAAAGATAATAAGCCAGGATGAGAAATGGAAGTCTTCTTTCCCTCTAAAGTCATTGTGGTTATAGCCCTAATTAGATTTGCACATTTAGATCAGCTTAAACAATTGTTCCAGGTGAAGAAATCTTCACTTAGTTTTCAGATTCTTCAAGGTTTCCGATAAAAACCACTTCGTCTTCTGTTATTGTTTCTCTTTGTCAGAGAAGGAATGTACGTAGACAGTATGTTTAAGATTAGAGTAATGAATTCAAGAATTCCAACAAATGATTTTACTTTTATAACTTATATTTGATCGTCAGTTATACTTTCAATATAAAAGTCGGAATTTCTACTTTCAGTGGATATATTCTGAATATTGTTTCAACTTTTTAAAAAATTAAGACAATAGTTATATTTTAAGTAGAAGTCTCAGAATTTATTACTCAACCAACCAATTTTATAGCCGTAGAGGTTTAAAATCTAAACAATAAAGATGAAAAATATATTAAAACGTATAAGTTTGCCTTAATGAAATTGAAAATATATTCTATATATATATATATATATAGAATATATATATATAGAATATATATATATAGAATATATATATATATATATATATATATATATATATATGTTCCACTTAAGATATAATAAAATAACAAACAAAACAAATTGTTACATACACTGAAGAGGCAAACTTCCCTCTCATGAAAGCTTTTGCATGATATAAATTGACGTTTCATTAAGACACACACAATAAGCTGCTGGAAGTTTTATGAAAAAATGTTTAGTCCTTTTGCCTCTATAGCTATGCATAATTGCATTGTTGTGGTTTCTTGTTAGAGATTAAGAAGACAGTATATGTGTTAATGTCCTCATTTAATTATATAATTTAGAAATTCAAGTCGTTAGTTGAGATTAGACTTAATTATGGAACTTCTATTTGTACTACGTTGCATTTTGGACCCCTTACACACAATTCAGTGCAACTTGGGTCTTCCTGCATATTTATATAATGTTTGCACATAATTTGTGAAATGTTTTCATTGTAAGATTTTGTAAAAGAAATGTGATTTCTATCATTTTTTACATGTGTTTCAAGGCATTCATATCTAATAATATTGTTAACCGCACAATTTATTTGAATTGTCCAGAATAAAATTAAGAAAATCACGACTGATTTTTGACTGGTGATATATATAGCACATTATCATGCTTGAAAATTCCATAATTATGAGGCTGCATGAATTCCCTAATTGTATGTGTGTAACCTCTACATTTAATATTTTAAATATTTTCTGATAGTGATTTGTTCAATTTGATTAGAAATCTCTTCACATTCATTCCTACTGTCTTACACTAAGAATTATGCTATGTGCGTCAAAGCAATTGTCACTAGTCAAACTCTTGTAGAACCGAATTTAGTGTTAAGTACAGGGGAGTATGCTAGTGCAACTACGACAGCTAGTCTTTATGATGTCCTTTATCACAAATGCTTTACACCTGAATGAATTTTTATCACAAGCTAATCACTCAATGTCATTTATGATTTTTCATTATGTTGATCAGTTTATGCTAACGAAAAGTGTGTGCTAATTTCTTCCACAGTACAACAGAACAGCGTGAGCTCTACACTGCTTCACGATCTCCTGCATACATTGAGACAACCATGTTTGAAAATTTTCCTTCAAGTTCGTATGCGAATCAGTCCTTATGGTTCATATATAGAGAAATTTTCCTTAACTACCCTATATTATAGAGATACTTGCATACTTATTTGAAAACTGTAGGAAACTTTGAATAAACTGATGGTCATTCAAAGTGCAATACTCTGAAGGAAACATGTAAAAGATTTGAAAATTACATCCTGCGTTTATGGCGATTAAATATTCAAATATTTAAAAACCAGGGGATACGCAATGCACGGGCGACTGTAATGCCATCCTAAGCATTGTATAAGGAGAAAAGTAATTTTTGATTTAAAATATGACAATTGTTTTCGTGTGCACTTTTTTCCATAAAATGTTCAATTATGCCTTGTAATTAAGCATAGAGCGTCTTTTGATTGAATTCAGACAAGGAAGAACTGTAGCCTATATGGTTTTCTTCCATTGAGAACATTACAAAATACTTTGGAATCAAGTGTATCTACCCAAAAGTTGTTTTTGTATTTCATTTCATGCGATGTAGTTCATTTCTGGCGCAAGATAGTTTAAATGAGAGTCTTTTATGTTGATACATCCTTAAAAAAAATGCAGGCACAAATATTTCCAGTATTACAAATTAATACTCATCTAAAAAGTTTTCTTGACTAAGAAATCAAACAGTATGTTTAATATTTGGAACTATACATTAGACACCAGGTAACCAGCAACCTAACAGTTGAATTTTTTTAAAGCATATGAAAATCCATCTCATTTGACTTTCCGGAATCTTATATCTTACTCAGTGGATCACATTAACAAATCAAAAGAAAAAATATAAAATTTTTGTAACACCAATAGACATGCATCCAGAAAATACAAGTGCAATACCCATTTCTAATTATTCACCAGTGGAAAACTCATGTATTTACAGAGTCCTTTTGAATACATATTTCTTCAATTAAGTGATAAAATTAACTGCAATATATATTTAAATACATATATTGATATGCAAATTATAATTGCAAAATAAATTATCCTATGAATTGAAATAGTTAGAATTTGTGATTTTTTATCATCTACTAAAGTAATGTAAATAGGCCTTATAAATGTCTAATGTATAAAAATACAAATCATTCAGCAGTTTCTTAAAAAATATCTTCGATGCGACATATAGGACATCTATTACCATGCAGTTCTTTAATTATTGTTACTTTATAAACAGCGCAAATTCGGACGCCTCCAAAATATATTTTGAATCTATAATCAAGGGAATATCCTATTCTGAATATAATATACTTTCTCACACAATAATACCTTCATTTTCCTACTAATCTTGTTCACAATCAAGCTCTTTTAACGCATAAGAATTAGGAAATGCCTTAAGAAATATTAGTTTCGATTCTGGAAATACGTAACACGCATAATTATTTACTTTGCCTATTTACAATCCAGTGGAATAGCGAGTATGAGTGTCACCGGGTAGGCTACCTATTTTGTAGTTCTTCTACAGTAAATAATAATGTTAAAAATAATGAGTGTTCACAACTAACAATTGATGTTTAAACAGCAAACATCCTTTGAAGTGCGACTCTCATTTATGTAAAAACATCTTCACCATTCTAGATTTTGCAAGTTAAAAGCGCTTCAATGGAATTTAATATTTAATTTCCTTGAAAACTCTAAGTTATTTATTTATACATTTTTCATATAATAAGATCATAAATATTTTCAGCCAAACAGTGTAAATTTATTGTATTCTCTCTCTTAATTTTTACAAAACTGATACACTGGGTATTCAAGTTTTTCACGGACTCATATTTTTTTTTCTAATACCCGGCAGTCCTTAGGCCTTTGCCCTATTCATATTTACAAGGAACGAGGTTGGTTGGGTTTTATGGCGCAAGGTCCAACAACAGACATGTTGCACCAAGAATAAAGTTTTTGAAACAGATATTTTTTTATTTACTTTTTTATTATTTTTATTTTTTATTTATTTATTTATTATTTTTTTTTTGGAAACCCAAGCAACATTAAAACTTTAAAAAAACAAAAATCAGTATATATATACATATATATATATATATTAAAATCCAATTATAAAATATAAAAGAAAAAATCAAATATATATATAATTTTAAAATTTATATAACACAAATTAAATATAATATAAAAAAACCTATTGCCTTCAAAAAGGAAAATAGGTTCCTGTGGGGTGATTCCCCAAGCAAATCAAATAAGGTTAAAATATCACAGTTAAAAAAGTGTAAATGATATTGGTTAAAATATGGACATGAAATTAAAATATGATAAACAGTGAATGGTTCATCACATGTTTCACAATAAGTATTTAATTAGCTTAGAAACAAATGTCTATGTGTGAAACGTGTGTGTCCGATACGAAGGCGAGTTAATCTAACATCAGCACTTCGCAGCGGTAAATCTGATAATGAGATAAGATATGGAAAAATAGCACACAATTTGTTGGTGACCTGCATGCTCCAAAACCCCTGGAAGAGAGAATAGACAAGATTTTTAACTCACTTCCTCACATCTGAAAGGGGGATGGATGATGGCATTGAAGTTGAATGCTGCTTTGCAGCCGCACATCTGCCTTTTCATTTGCCTCGAGATCTGCATTACCTGGGATCCAACAAAATTTGATATCATGCCCTTTGCTTACAATGGGAGAGATGGTGACATCTCATATAGTGGGGTAGCTAATGGGTGTGTCCTCTTCATCCCAAAAACGAAGTGATTAAGAAAGACAAACACAAAGAGAGTAAAAAACCCGAACCAGGGTTTGAAGGCGGGACCTACTGCTTCGAAGTTAGGGACGATAACCTCTCCACCATCGGTCGACTCGCTGACTCATATTCTTCCTAGCAATTAGACTTTAAACTGTTGGCCCCGGTCAGATTAGAAAAATTTACCATTAAGTGACAAACAAACAAAACTAGGAATACTGGAATTCATATAAGAAAAGAAAATGTGTGAACATTCATAGCATATGATTTTACTTTGATATTCAACGTTATTTATTTAACCGATGAAAAAATTCTACTTATTTTTAATGTTTAATAAGATTTTTTTGTGTGTGATTTTGAGATTTATATTTATATTATAAAGATTTTTTTTTATTCTGAATTATTTTCTTATTGTTTTAAGCAATGGTATACTTGGTTTTTCTTTGTTCAATATTTTATACATTCAGAGATATTTTTAATTTTTTACAGTGCTGAATAATAATTATGCCTAATTTCATTATGTTCTTCTAGAATGATTTCTTTCAAATTAAAACATGTTTTTATTATAAATTGAATTAATAATTAAAAATAATTATCGAATATCATTTTGAGTACTTAAACATTAAAAATTGTTAAATATATTTTATCGTTTAAAAAAAGAATTTTTCGACATGAAGTGCTAATATAAAGACAACAAAATTTCGAAAATAAAAATTATTTTTGAAATACTTAAGCTTGATTTTAAATAAATAGATTCAAAATAAACAAGATTTTAAATTTTAAAATAATACATGCATGTCACACACAAAAAATTCTTATGCTAGCTAAAAATCGGTGTTAAATAAATAAATGCAACAAAAAAGTGCTAGGTTTAAATAATAATTAATAAAACTCGATAATTTATTTAGTGCAATAAAAATCAAGATTTTTAAAAGTCAAAATTTTCCAATGATGTCCATCGTTTTTAACAAAACAATATTATTTACTTAAAAAGGAAAATTTATGAGTTGAACTAACAATATTTGGGAAGTAATGATATACATAACTATATGTAAACACACACAGTAAAAGGAAAATGGAAACTAGATTTATGTATTCTCCACGAATTTGATGGTAAGTACTTTTCGATTCTCACATTTGTGCCGCATTTCTATATTCTAGGAAGACAGTTCTTAACCCTGAAATGTTCATAAGAAATTCCTCTTCCTTTCATTAGCAGTCAGTATCGGTTAATAAAGCGCATTTTTCGGCAGAAATTTTCTCATGAGTATAACGGGGCACTGGACTAACTGAAACTTGAGATTATAAAAATAAATAAATAAATAAAAATAGAGCCTATATTTTGAGGTGATGTAAAATAATTACAGAGAAGTTTCCTAAAGGAATAACGTTTTTATTCTTCTTCTTCTTGATACTTAAAACTAATCTGTAACTTTTTGATACTATCAACACATTTAAATGATTTTCAGGAAATGAAATTAACATGAAAATTGATTTGTTAAGTAATTGGATAAGTTTTGAAATTACCTTTGAAAATAGATATTTTTATGTAATTTTATTAATTTTGTAATTTTCTTTTCCTCGCCCTTGTCAGGTTCCTTATTTGCTTAATTAATTTAATAATCTAATTAAAGCGCCTAAGTAAAACGATTTTAATCAAGAAGTGAAAAATTTAAAGTCGAAATCATTAGAAACTTTTATGCAATGTTTATTTTCCTTTAAATTGAAGGTTTCCAAGGCTTTGACTTACTATCATTTAACGTTACAAATGATGAAACGGTAACTATTGAGTCTAATTATATATTTAAATAGTTATTCTATTACTTTATTCACATTTTTCTTAGATGTTATTGAATTTATACTATATGATGTTTTTAGAAGATATGATGTTATCTATGTGTTTCTCAAAAGGGTAGATCGTAAGATAAGCTTATTTATCAGATATAATTCATGATACTATGATTCCATTTTCATATAGTCTAATAGAAATTCCGATGAGTAAAATAAGCCATATTTTACGCATTCATTTATTTTATTCCAAATAAAGTTTTTCGTAGGTTATATACGTTTTCTGTTGATTATTAAAGATCCAAACTTTATAGAGCTCTAATGATGATTTCTTATTTGTACTTTAATTTTATTCTGATAAGTTTTCATTAATGATATTTCAGTTTTATGAAATTTCCTTTATTCTATCGTGTTATTGCAGTCAAAATACGATTAAAAGTTATAATTTTTTATTTGCAAAAGAAAGTATAAAATGTTAAAAAAAATATTGCATGTTAAATAAGATGATTTAATCTTTTATGAGAAAATTATTATTTCACCTATTAAAAATAATATTTCAGTTCATTAAAATTTCTAGAAGAATATTTTCATTTTGAATTTTTCAATAGTAAATAATAACATCCAGTGAGAAGTGATAAAGATATATTTATCAGTGAAAAACAATATTAATAGATATTGTATTCCTTTTTGTAAATAGAAAAGATTCATTTACTTAATCAAAATTATTATTTTTAATAAGCATGTAAATTGGCTTATACACAACCTGTAAAAAAGATTAGGACTCGCATAAAAAAACATTGTATTTTGTTTCATTCGCTATATGTCATATAACAGCAATAAAAAAGAAGTTTAGAAACATAAACTAAGATAGATAAGATAAGCACAAATATAGTTCACTAAAAAACTTTAAACTAAAATGAAAAACATCTCAAATGTAAAACGATGGAACTGACGAATATTTAAAAAATTTTATCATGAAAACTTAAGACGTTTTCGTCATTAACACATGCGCCAGATTTGTAGTACTTAATATTTCCCTACAAATCTTAAGCAAAGTTTTTTAACATTGAAAAAAACAATGATTGACCATACTTGCACGTTTAAAAGAACACAATTTGTAAAAGAAACTGCACTCCATGTAAGCTTATTATTAATGTAGTAATATAAAAGTAAAAGATTTTCGCATATAGGAAGCTCTTTTTCCGCACCCTCTTCACAAACTCATTCCGCGTTTAATTCTATCCAACCTGAGAGGTTTCCTCAACAATATTATTATACTTAAAATATGTTTCTCGGAATGAAATTGATATTTCTATCAAAATAAAACTGAAATTTTCAGTAAACTTTTGTTTCTTGCTAAATAGTAGCTAACTATTTAGCACCACTTTCCAAGAAGTGCCTAGGATAAGTTGGATCCTCTTGAACCTCCTTCACTACAGACTGTTTCGATTCGAATACAACTGAATATATATTGTTTACTTATATTATAAACATTATTATTGATATTATAAAAAAGTTATTTGTTTGACATCTCACAAGAGTCAATTAATTCATATTTCTGATTTCTTAACCAATTTCTGCCTAACACTAATTCGTTACATTAATTCCTCTTTACCATAACATGCATTTCAACGAACTTCTACTACAACATATTCAACAGGTTTGAAAATTTTTTCAACTGTACTCTATGGATTATACCTTTTAACAAAATCTTTTGTCAATTAAACTACACTACTGGCCATTAAAATTGCTACACCAAGAAGAAATTCAGATAAAAAAAATGATATTTATTGGACAAATATATTATACTAAAAATAGCAAGTGATTAAATTTTCAAAAAATTTGGCTGGATAGATCCTGAAAAATCAGTACCCAGAACAACCACCTCTGGCAGTAATAACAGCAGTTATACGCCTGGGCATTGAGTCAAACAGAGATTGGATTCCATGTACAGGTACAGATGCCCCTGCAGCTTCAACACGATGCCACAGTTCATCAACCGTAGTGACTGGCGTTTGGTGACGAGCCAGTCGCTCGGCAACCATTGACCAGACGTTTTCTATTGGTGAAAGATCTGGAGAACGTGCTGGCCAGGGAAACAGCCGAACATGTTCCGTATCAAGGAAGATCCGTACAATACCGGCAACATGCGGTCGGGCATTATCCTGTTGAAACGTAGGGTTTCACAGGGCTCGAATAAAGGGTAGAGCCACGGTTCATAACACACCAGAAATGTAACGTGCACTGTTCAAAGCACCGTCAATGCGAACAAGAGGTGACCGAGACGTGTATCTAATGGCACCCCATACCATCACGCCAGGTGATGGGCCAGTATGACGATGACGAATGCATGCTGCCAGTGTGCGTTCACCACGATGCCGCCAAACACGGATGCGACCATCATGATGCTGTACACAGAATTTGGATTCATCTGAAAAGATGACGGCTCGCCATTCAAGCGCCCAGGTTCGTCGTTGATCACACCATTGAAGGCATTCTGGTCTATGACGCAGCGTCAAGGGAAGCCGCAGCCATGGTCTCCGAGCTGAGAGTCCATGCTGCTGCAAACGTCGTCGAACTGTTCGTGCAGATACTTGTTGTCTTCCAAACGACCCCGTTTCTTGACTCACGGCTCGTGACATCGTTGCATGATCCATTACGGCCATGCAGATAATATGCCTGTCCTCTCGGCTGCTAGTGATAGGTGGCCGTTGAAAAATCGCATGGCGTTCCGTATTACCGTCCTGAACCCATCAATTCCATATTCTGCTATATTATATATATATATATATATATATATATATATATATATATTCAAAGCTTAATTTCATTACTGAAATAAAATAAAAATGGTATACACAGATGCATAGTTTTTTAACTGCAATAATTAAAATATTTGTAGCTACAAAAATCGATATATCAATAAAAATAGAAAACTTTTAAATTTTTGGTAGTTCCTTTTCTTGAAGTAGGATGCTCAGTCTAATTTCGAGTAAACATTCTCATTAGTTCAGTCAATCGTGTGACCATCCAGTCAGTGAATATCCACCATTTCTTACTATTAGATCAGGGAGTAGGACGTACAGTATTACAGTTAAGCCAATTGCTCTTTCTAAAGGGTTCGAAATATATCCGGTTATTTCATAGAATTCTTTCAAAGAGTTAGTTCGGGATATCTGATAATGGGCTGGCTTTTTATATTGTGTAGATGTAGCAAATTTACCAAAAAGTTTAAAAACTAAAATATTTTATTGATTTCCAACAAGAATAACTAAATCCAGTCTAACAGAAGCAGAGGTTGATGAGGAAGTATAGGTAATATTGTTGAAAGATTTAAAATCTGAGTTTTTTTAAGTAAGAATTCTCATACTGCCAACAAGTCCACAGAATATAGTTTCCTTATAACAGTGCATTATTTATGATTCCTGCATTAAAGAAATAGTAGTACTTGCCAAATCCTCATATACATCAAAAGAGATTTGCTGTAATAAAAATATTGTTAAATATCAGTATAAAAGTATGTTGTCTTAGAAAAGTTCTCCTTAATTTCTTATTGCTAACTATGTCTTATCATGGGGCTCATTTCCTTAGGTGAGTACCTGTGTCCCAATCTCAGGGTACCCAGAAATCTATACTCTTTTACTGTTTTTCCCCTCTTCTCCTTATATTTCCTTCATCCTTTCAATTGAGGGAGCTCTCCATGAGCAATGAGCAACTGTAGCCGTTCTGTTTGTTTCTTGCTTCTCATGGATCCTTCTTGCTCACATGTTAGCCGTGCATGGCAACCCTTTGGACTGTTAGTACACAGTAGTCTCCAGTATATCATTCGGCTGGTTCCTAGCTATACTCGTAGATAGTCTGCTAGGGATCATATCCTTGGGCTTGCCGTTAAGGGTGGTCACAGTCTCCGGAGGTGATTCCCAGCGTATTGCTGTCGGTTAGCATCATGCTAAGAACCGAGGCTGGAAATGTCCATAGCTGGTGTCTGCTATCCCTTGCAGAGCTGCGTAATGAATGGTGCCGTTGATCCTTAACCTTTACAAATATTCTATGTGTTCTAATTCTAGCGTCGTTGAAGCCAATTACATGTTGATAAGCACTCCAAGCACTTTTCATGCAGTATCCCTTTTTCTAGTTCAAAGACTTCTCACATTATCTATTGGTAACATAGAAAATGTTAAAAAAAATTACGATCGGGAGATTTTCTTGTTCAGGTTGACTCGAAACAAACTTTGGTAATCAGTAATTTAAAAAATTGAATTCATTTCCAATCAAAGCATCATTTTATAAAACTTTACATGAGCCTAGTGGTGTGCTTTCTAACTCGGATTTCATAAATGTTTCTGAGACATAATTGTAGGAAATACTTCATGGTCAAGAAATGTTTTCCACACGTCATATAAACATGCAATGTGATGGTAGATTTATCCCTACTCAACAGGTTGTTTTAATTTTCAGACACCAGTATTGCTAAAATCCATAAAATCAGGTTACATAAGTTGCAAATTTCGTTCATACATTCCTAACCCTCTTAGATACTTCAAAGTCATTCACAACAGGCATGTAGGATTAGTAATCCTATATGTGGAAAATATGCACAGTATGGTCGTGAAACTAATGCTTGCACTTCAGAAATTTTCAAGTGTTGTAACTGTTCGGGTTCATATGCTGTATTTTCTAAATCTAGCCCTATATCGATCTTGGAGAAAGAAGTCAAGATAAAACAAAATATTATAAAATACTTCGGAAGCAAGACAAATAGTAAAAAACAGAACAAAATTTGTCATTTCGATTCTTTTATTTTACAGACAGATCCAATAATAAACAGCAATCCAGCAAAGAAGAATAGTTTACCAATATCTGCACCACTTTCAACTTTGTCATCTAAATCCACTTTACTATCAACTTCTCATAGCACAAAAATATACTTCAATACCCAATAAATCTAGGATTGATGATACAAAAATTAAAAAACCAAAATCTCGAGAAAAAAGAGTTTTTAAAATAACAATTAATATATCCTCTTCGGAAACAGACATGGAAATGTACTTCTCTTTTACATCTTAGACCGTTTAAAAATCAGAAAAAAAAAACTATCGAATAAAACCTGCTTTGGATGACATTTGTTTCTTGAAAATGGCACGATTATCACGAATGTCACGAAAATATTGAGGTTTTTTTTTATACCATTTATATTTGTTTCATCTTTCAGGCTTCAATGAATTTGTTTTAATGCCTTTATTTTTCTAAGCCATTCAGCTCAACATTCTCAATTAATTCTTATTCAATGATTTACTCAAGCGCTTAATTTCATCAGAGATTACTTTTTTTTCAGAGCAGCTTATTTCATCTAAGGATCTTGTGCCAGTAAAATCAAATCAAATCAAAATTAAATTGAGAGCTAGGAGTCAGAAAACTTTTGGTGAATGTGTAAAGCTGTAAAGAGTAATTGGCTGAAGAAAGTAAGTCAATAAAATCAACAGTTTTAGAAATGTCTTATTGTGTATTTCGAGAACTATACATAGTCTTGGAGTATTTGATAGTAAGAAATTCTTAAATATCAGTATATGGTAGATTAAAGCATGGAAGAAGCAAAACCATGGTTCAGATTCGCAACCATCGTGATATAAATATCTTGCCTAGACTTGTAATTGACTTTACTGTGGCATTGAAATATTGTCATTTATGCTATTTATCTGAACTAGTATTGAAAATAATTTCAAGTAATACGGAATATGATACAAAGATCTCAAAATTTCTGGCTTTTGGGAAGAAATCTATGAAAGATCCTCAAATTTAATGTTAATATAAAGTTAATGTTGATTTTAAGGAAAATTTTATTTGATTTAAAATTTTATGGAAACGCTTAATTAAATCGTAATAAAATCACTGCATTGTCTTGCTTTCAAATGGTGATTCCAAAAAATTTACTCATCTGCACAATTTGAAATTTTATAGTGATTTTGAAATAAAAAAATACATAATAGAAATTGAAACAAACTTCGCCCAGGTCTTCTTATGTAGTTAAAACACTCCTTGTAAAAGTGATACTTAGTCCGGGAATAAAAAGGAAAAATTGACAGACGTAAAATAACACGGTTAACAAATTATTACCAAAAAACAATAAGTGACAATTCGGCTGATATTTCAGTCATGAAAACAGCTATTTATGCTTACATCGCAGAATCATTGTTGTTTACCGGATGAAAAACCCCAAGCATTCAAAATATTAGACTGAAATTAAATCTTTGGGTTTTTATAATACAGTAAGAAATCTAGAAGAAACTCTTCCCGGTCATTCAAAGGGGAAAACCACATCTAAAGAAAAGGCAGTTGCAATAATTCTTCCTCTCTATGAAATTTTATATTCAGATGAACCTCTGCAATAATGTATATTTGGAATGACACAGAATGCCAATGAGTATTTACATAGAAAACTTTGCCAGTAACTTTATAAAATGTTTTCGTCACCAAGAAAGAATTGAAATAACACTTGTTTCTTCAATGAGCATTTTCAATGTGGAAAGTATTGAAGCAATGAAATTAAAAATTCATTGGCGTCACATGTCGTTCGAAAGATAGATAAAAAAGAAATAAAACGATCTAAGATTCCTAACTCTATAGATTACAAAACCAAACTGAATAAAATAAAGAAACTAAAAGTACATATACTGATAGTAAATACAAGAATTAAGAATGTGAAACTGTATATATATATATATATATATATATATATATATATATATATATATATATATATATATATATATATATATATATATATAACAGTTATGAAAAATTGTATATTCTTTTTGTGGTATCGCTGAATTAAATTTTCAAACCATTTCAGCAAAAAATGTTTTCCTTCTTACTGGTACAAAATATAAAAGCCAACAAATGCTTAGTTGGTTAAAATCGTTATAATAATAGTAAAAATAACTTAGTAAGAAGAGTATCACAAAATTTGTGACATAAGGAGTAATTTTTAACATTATTGATTCCGTAATAAATATATATATATTCATAAATTTTACTAACAAATTTTTTTGTGAAATTCAGAATTAAAAATTTCTATATTATAGCTAAGTTCTATGTATGTAAAAATAATGAAAAAAAGATACTAAATGTGCAATTTAAAACTTTGCATGTAGAAGATCCGGTTTGTCCCCTTAAATTACTGAATATACCATGCATTGTAAGATGGTTTGGATCTTCATAATTTATCAGCTGTAAATTTATATACTACAATTCACTTTTTCTTAGCCTCAGAAACTTCCATAAATATTGACTCAGAATTCCTCTGATTTTTAATCTTCAAAATACATTTTTGGCGACAAATTGATCAACAAACAAATAACGAATTCCGAAAGAGAATAATAACAATGTAACTAACAGAATCTAAATTGTAAGTTAGTTTTTAGTAGGATTTTTAAATCCAGATGTTGGTAATTTCTTCCGTTCTTGAATAATTTCTATTTACTTCAAGACTATTCTGTTAAAAAGTATATATTGTTAATTAATTTCCTTAAAAAATAAATATAAAGAATGGATGTCTCAGTTGAAATTAAAACCCATAATGTTTAAGAAATATTTGTTCTTAATATATATAGTATTGTTTAAGAAATATTTATATATATATTCTTAATGTATATAATAATGTTTAAGAATTATTTCGGCGGAATTTGTTCCTTATGTTAATTTATATCTAATAGAGATGTAGTAGTCATAAAAACAGTGAAAAGTTACTTTCATAAAAGCCAATTTATGAGGCATCAGCTCTATTTGCAAATTATTATGGGTAAGCAAATTCATGAATTGATTGGATATTTGTAGAAAAAACAGATATTTATCAAAATAAGTCGATAAACAATCCTTCAAATTAGTAATACTAATCAGGAAATATTTCTCGCTCAATACAAGCACTCTCTTCATATCGCAATACAGCTGCTGGCATTATCGCGTATCAGACTACAGCACACCCATTCCACATAATATTCAAATGAAACTAATTCCTGTTCTTGAAGGTTTCATATTTATAAGGCCGTTCTAGCATGTTTAAGGCAGGGAAAAAATTAAAATATTTTATAAACTATTAGTTGTCAAGCAAACCGTCAATGAGCCAATATATTGAATATTTGTTCAGGTACCCCTTGGAAACTTTATTTAAATATTAGGTCCACTGGAACCTTCATAGTCGAGTTACGTTCATACGCTAAATTCGTAACAATATCTTGGTGATCATTTATTGTACAGTGAATTTTTACATAAGCAATTACTCTTAAGCAACTCCTTAAATTATTTGAGCAGAGCTCACCAATTGTAAATAATTTTGTTTTAATCTTAAAAACAGAATATAAATTCGTAAGAAAAGGGCACAATCTAAATTCTCGTATTAAATGGTAGTAAATTGAAAAATAATAATGGGAAAGTTGTACACACACACACACACACACACACACACACACACACACATATATATATATATATATATATATATATATATATATATATATATATATATATATATTGAAGATAGAAGTTTAGTGAAATGAAAAAGTCATAACTGTGCAATTTTATGTGATTAGATCAAATTTTTATAGCAAAATATTTATATCTGTTTAGTATAAAATAAACAAATATCTGTCAATTTACGATAGTTGAAAATTTTAAAATGAGTACACATTCCTAGTTCCTCTTTTCTACCAGTGATTTTCGGTCGGAAAAACCCTTGTTGACTCTTATTAATTAGCTAGTGATATTTTCTGTGATGTATTTATTGCGTATGACTGAAATTTTGATTTCTAAATCAATTGATCTTGCAGACATACCAATTTACTTAATTGTAGTTTGCCATTTTACCTCGAGGTGAATATTGTTTGAAAAGCAATAACATAAATTTTTAAATTCAGGAAGTAACCAGAAAATTAATTATTTACACATAAAAAATTTATAAACAAAAAATTGTCTAATGGATTTAAAATTTCAGTACTCGAAAAACAATTTAATTAGTTTAATTATGATTTTATTGAATTAACAAATTAAAAAGGGATTAAAAGGAAGTTCACTTATATATTTAAATTAACATAAATGAAAAATTTAAAATGTATAACTAAATCAAACATTAAAATATCTCATTAGGAGCAACTAATTAATTTAGATACTTTAAAGTCAGGCGATACCAGTCTCAGCACAGAAGAACTTGTTACAGATATAGAATACTGATGCAGAACAATCAGTAAAAAGAGACGACAGTTTTCCAACGAATGGAAAAAAATGTTTAATAAAAATATTTAGAAATTTTAAAATACTTTTAAATATAAACCATTTAAAAGCTCTTAAGAAGGAAAGTAGTTCAGAATTCAAACAAATTAAGATCAAAGGAAAAATTAGACATGCAACCTTTTAAAAAATGAGAAAAGATAAAACTAGAAACTTTTACAATAGTTCAATTAAAATATTACATATTAAATCAAAAGATAAATATATTCTGAAATTTCAGCATATATATATATATATAGATATATATATATATATAAACAAGAAATTTCATAATTATTAGTGACTTTCAAAATAATGATGAATTAATTACATTGAACTATCATAGGTAGCCTGATATAAAATTCCAATAACTTTAAATCAAAATAAAACCTGGTATTAAGATGATAGATCTGGATAGAAATCCTTATCTTACCTTTTGTGCAACGAGATGAATCACAATTGTGCTAAAAGTTATCTCGAAAAGAATTTGTGCAGGATGCCAAGAAACGATTTCCTAATCTTTCTTCTATAATGAAAGACATTATCAGGATTTTTCGCCCGTCGTGAGTGATTTTATAAACTATATAAATGCGCTACGTATATTGAGGCTTTGTTCAAACTTTATCTTCTCTTGGCATTAATCATTTACTCTATAAACATTCACTTCTTTTGTAAAATAAAATGCATAAAAAATACGTACATTTTATAGCTCATTCTGCTGCATTTGTGTGTGTTACTTTCAATATATTTTACATGAATGTTTTCCTTACCATTATTTATATATATATATATATATATATATATATATATATATATATATATATATATATAAAATATGGATTGGAAATATCTTTGAAATTCAGATAAATAATCGAGTAAAAAAATTGTTAAATTTTCAAACACAAGATTTATTCACAAACAAACATAAACTTGAGTTATGTTTACAGAAGTTGATATTTAAATTTGCCTTTTACAATATATATATATATATATATATATATATATATATATATATATATATATATATATATATATATATATATATATATATATATATATATATATATATATATATACATATATACATATACAGTTTTTGCAAAAGTGTAAGTAAATGAGACTTTCACATGAATTAATGTACAATGTTAATTGTGATAGGAAAAATTATGCACTGAAAGGCGAAGTGAAACGGTAATGTGGACGGAAAATACGTGGTCGAAGGTTACAGTTTTGTTATCGTCGTTGAAGTGTGAAATTTATAATAAGCTTCATTATTGCATATATCTTAAGTCTTAAAATTTTCATCCGAATGTGAAAATTTGATGCCTTGTTAAACGAAATAATAAATTTTTGGGATATATTTTACATCATTTTACATCTTTAGAAAATATGATAAGATCGTTAGTCACAATTTCTATGTAATTTAAATATTGTTAAAGTAAAAGAATTTGTTTGAAATTCGTAACGTATTTCAAAAACTAGTAGAAAGATAAATATTTTAGAAAATAAGAAAAGCTTTAATAAATATCTAAGTTTGTTACTCTAATTAATTAATAACCATTTTTTGAGAGAGGGAAAGTACATCCATGCCTGAACCGAACCATGGACCAACCTTTCCTTAGTCAGGCACGCTGACCACTACACACACTTTGCTGGTGGTTTTTAAAGTTATACTTACAAAATTTTAGGTGTGTTCAAAGTAGTCTCCAGCATCAATGCACTTTTGTAGACGAATTTTCCACAGATTAAAGGTTTCAAGTCATTCATTTCTTGGAATAGATGAAAAAATGCATTTATAGCCACATCAATCTCTTCATCTGAATGAAAACGACGTCCATGTAAGTTGTTCTTTAGATTAAAAAATAACCAAAAGTCGCACATAGCTGGATCAGGTGAATACGGCGGATGTTCGATCACTTTAATTTGTTTTTGTTTAAGAAACTCAATTGTTAATTCGGCTGTACGTGAAGATGGATTGTCATTGTGAAGCATTAGTCCCCTAACATTCAGTTCTTGTAGAATTTCTGGAAGACATTCAGTGGTATAGCAGTTTGCTGTTACTGTCTTCTGTCCTTTCAACTTGATGGCTTTGACCAATCCCGCACTTCTGAAGAAAACGGTATACATCACTTTTTTCAGGGCGCGTTGATTTTTCACCATTGTCGGCGTGGGATCATTTTCAAAGATCCATACTTTGCTTCCTTGATGTGTTGGAACGTCAAAAAAAAGTATGTACGTTTCATCACCTGTTGCAACTTTAGAAATGATGCGGTGGCCACCATCATTTAGCAATTTAAGAGTTTCTTTACTGATTCTGACACGCTTCTCTTTTTGGTGCTCAGTTAGATTATTAGGAACCCAACGGCAAACTACTTTTTTCATATATAATTCTTCATGAATGATTTTGTGTATAACTGCGGATCTAATGTTATAAATTCCTTCTGTATCATTTGATATGTACAGCGATTATCATCTATTAGCATTTTTCGTATGGTAGACACATTATCCGGGATTATTGCCGACTGCGGCCTTCCTGTGTGTTCTTCATCCTGAAGAAAATTGCGACCGCTTCTAAATTCTCTAAACCATCTGAATACAGTAGCACGAGTTGGAGATTCATCACCAAATGTAAAAGTTTGGGTGAATTTTGTCATACAGATTTTCATGGAACAGAAGTGTATAGAGAAATGTGGGACTGAAAGATGTTTCTCAGCAGTAGAAAAGAAATTTAACCAAAAACTCTATTAGAACTTCCAACATGCCTTACTTTAAACGGTGAAGATAGAGAGAAGAGGTTTCCATTCAAATACTTTTTACTATTTCTGCATCCATTGCAAGCTGAGAACGTTCATTTAGAAAATAAAATTAATTTTGACTTATTTATGATCCACCATGAGTCAAAACCGTTTAAGTGATTTAACAATTTTAAGTATAAAAAAGAAAAATTTGAAATGATCAACTTTGATAAAGTAATTGGTCAATTCGATTCAGCAAAGGCAAGAAAAATGTGAATAGTGTAGTATATTAAATTGCGAATAATTACATCTGCCTATATCTATGATACGTAACGAACTATTTCCTGTTTAAAAATTTTTTATGTTTTTTAAAATAATTGTATTAGTATATAAAATCAATTATGTCTTTTTATAATATTAATTCTAAATTACATAAATTCGGTTATTCTCTCTAATGACACTTTTCCAAATTCAATATAAGTATATTTTTTTTAATTTAGATTTGAATTTTGTTTAAATTTAAAGCTGAGCTTGATACTTTAAATCAATATATTTTCTATTATCTCATGTAGGTACAACATTCTGTTATTATTTATATTGTGTATTCTTATTACAATTATACACTCTATTTATTATAATATATCATATATCGTTATATTATTATATTTCTTTTATTACTTAAAACATTTTTTATGCCCATATTTGTATTGTAGTATTATTTACTTTCCAAAGGGGCACCAAAAAATGTTTCGTACCCGGGCGCCAATTATGCTCACAACGCCACTGACTCTGATCGATATGACATGGGAACGCTCTAAGAATGTGATTTGTGTCGGGTGGCATTGGATAAAAGTTCTATCCTGTGTTCACCAACATTCACTGGTTGCCAGGGTCTTGTAAACAGTTTTTCATGATTTTTAAGAAGTTCTATCTAGTGAATTTGTTGGTAATCTGTCAAATAAAACATCTTTAAGTCATATAGTTTTTAATGGAATAATCCTTCAGTATGGCTAATTGGAATGGTTTGAACATCCCCAAACTCTACTTCTCTCTCGAATATAATAACATTGATGGTGTTTAATTCAGCGATGAATTCTCTAATTTGATTCTGATGCACGAGTTTAAAACTTATATTGGCATCTTAACAAGATATGAGAGTTCATTTTTCTTTTTCGTAATAGTTCCTGGACTTTGCCAGTGAACTAACAACTTATTTTTAGAGTCTGGAAGAAGAACAATAACTTTGTCACCTGGTTTAAATGTCTTTGGACAAAATCTCAAGTTGTAATAAAGCGCCTTCTTATCTTGTTTGACTTGAGAGGTTATTTTGGGTCTCAAAGTAGCATCTTCCAATTTCCTTTTGAGGTTTTCCATATATACTGAGATCGGAGTTTTGTCAAGTTAAAGATTTTCTAACTCTCCAATCCATGTATTCTTTAGAATTGAGAGTGGACATTCAGGTTTCCATCCATACAACAGCTGGAATGGGGCAACTACAGTGGTACTATTTGACACTCCTCGATAAGCCAGAATAATGAAAGGAATTTTGGTATGCCATGTTCGAGGTTCATTGAGTATGACATGATGCCGCATTCGTTTTAAAGTTTGGTTATAACGCTCCACTAGTTCATTGGATTGAGGATACAAGGGCGTTGAAAATCTTGGACTTGATCCCATTCTCTTTTCAAATTCTTTAGTCAGCTCAGAGTTGAAATTAGTCCCATTGTCTGATGCAATGATATTAGGCACCCCAGTTCCCATTAATATCCACAACAGAGCTTCACATGTTGCTTCGGTCGTAAGACTGGTTAATGGTACAGCTTCAGCCCATCTTGTGTGCCGATCTTTATGGGTACAACACATATTTATGACCTTTTCAGCTGGTGAATCAATTGATCCTATAACATCAACGTTTATCACTTGAAATGGTAATTCGGGTCATGCTACAGGTGTTAGAGGAGATCTATCTTTAATTTTAATTTTCCTTGTTAATTGACAGTCTTTGCAAGTTTCATAAAAGTTCTTTACGTTTTTGAAATGTCAGTCCAATAAAAGGAATATCTTATTCTCATAGAAGTCTTCTTTGCTCCCATGCGACCCCCAAATATAAAGCAATGAGCCAGTTTTAAAACTTCTTTTGTTCGGCATTTTGATAAAACCAATTGGTTTGTTGTTTCCCCCAGAATTTTTTCTTTCCGGAACAAAAATTTGTCTTTGAAATAAAATCCTCCTTTTTCTTCCTTTACATTTTTCCAAGCTTCCTCTAGATTTTTACATTTTTCTTGTTCTTGGAGAAATTCTTCAGTTTTTGTAAGTTTCAACGGAATTTTTTGCACTTCTGCAACACAAGCTTCGTGCATCGTAAATTCGTCAGTAAGGATATCTTCATTTTCTTGTTTTTTACGTATTTCATAAAATTTTTCGCATTCAACCTTGAAAGAAGGAATTACGGATATTTTCGATTCAGAAACAATAGTTCCCATTAGCATATTTTTGGTTTCTGGCGGCAAGAGAACGTCTTTTACGAGGGAAGGAGCAACTGCACAGAGGACATCTTGATGCAAGACGTCACCAGAACCTCCCATATACAAACTCACTGGCATGTTTACTAAATGACATTTCCCTTGCACAGGTCCGAAAAATTCCTTTAATATAAATTGATGGCTTGTTCTCTATGGGGGAATCTTCTATCATAGTACTTCTAACCACCGTGATTTCAGTTCCTGAATCTACAAGGGCGGTTGCTCATTTTCCATTAACATTTATCTGCATTCTTTCTAAATTACTCAAATTTTCACCATTTATGTTCACTTGTTAGGCATTACTTTGGCCACTACAGCCGCTTTAGATTGCTTTGTTTCCTCCTTTTCTTCACATATTTCTACTGCAGCTCTATTTACGTTGAACTTCTTCTTTACATCTTGTTCAGTTTGGTTTTTTGAAAGTTTTGGGAAAAACTTCTTCACTTGTCCGTTCATACCACAAAAATAGCATACATACTTAAGGCGAATCTTAAGAAATTTCTTGTTAGGAATTAAGTATTACATATTTGTTTACGGAACGAGGCGTTCCATGATTCTCATATCTTCTGCTGTCCCGTTTTAATAGATACTTGTAATAAGATTGACTCGGAACTTTAGGCAGTGCACCTGTTTGCTTCTTAAACAACTTGCATACACTTTGGTAATCAAGCTTGTCAGCCAAAAGTGATAGTTTGACTATCTTTACCATTCATTGACGAAATGGTTTCTTATTTCAATAGGAACTCATTTCTTAACTTAGTTGGTGATTACAAGGTCCATAAGTCCTTCAAAATCAGTTATTTCAAGTTCGTCTATCCCACCCTGGAAATAGTTAATCACTTCGTAGACAAAATCTCGCCATGTCTGTCATGAATCTATGCCGAAGTCTTTCTGCATTTCATTTTAAATTTTATAACACTTCTTTCAAATATTCATAATTTCCAAATTTTTCTTCTGGAATTCTGTCAATCAACTCCACAATGTCTGGCGGCATAAGAAGTAAAAGTTATGCAGCCATATCGTTTCCTTCGATTATTATCCTTTTGACCTGTCTTTCAAACAATAAAAGATATAACAGAATATCGCATTCCTTTGCATAGAAGTGAGGTATCGACATGATAAGTTCCATCTGTATATTACTCGGAACTAATCTTTCTGTTTTCGGCACACTTAGACTTGTTTCTATGCGCGATTTCTCCTGTTCAAATTCCCTATACTTACCTTTGCTTCTAATTTAATTTCCTGCTTTTCCGCTTCATTTTCCAATCGTAACTTCTCTGTTTCAGCTTTCAGCTTCTCCACCTAAACTTATTTTTCTTTTCTAACCAATTCATTTGCTTTTCTTTTCTGGTACTGATGATTGTATCTAACAACATTTTAGTAGATTCTTCATCATATGAAGCATTTCCTGTAATGAGTTCTCGAATTTTCACTATTGTGACATCTGGTTCCAACGTGATGGCTAATTCTGAAGACAAAACTAAAATATCTGATTTTTTTCTTTACATGAAGTCATATTTAATGCTAAATATTTTAACAGCTTGAATGATTTTACTAAATTAAAATTTACAAAAAGCTTTGTCTTTCAACCAAAATTAGATTTTCGAGCTGAAAATCCTAAATTAAATTGCTGCGGAAATGACTTATTAAAGTGATAGAATATAAGCATACAGTAAATTAAACCAAATTATTTTCAAATTTAAAAAAAAAAATTAAAACATAACATAATATTGAAATGATAATTATAAGCAAAGACTTTTGATTTAAGTTATGCCAATATATTCATTTATAACAATAACATTTCAATTGTAATATAGATAGTGATCAACTTAGTTCCAAACGAACTCACAAATAGCATTAATTTATGCAGTTCTTTCTATTATTATAATATACACATTCACATTAACCAGAATTTGCAACAATATATTTAAAATTCAAACATTAGTTTCTTTTCAAATCTTTAATCAAAACACTTTAAAAATATTCAAATCTATTAAACTGCAATAATTATTAACATAAATACAAATATTATAAAATATGTTCACAAATGAGAATCAAAACAAATGTATATTACATATGATACCATTAGCTAATACTCTACTTTTAATAAATCACTTTTTTTTTTTAAATAAGAGAAAGAACACATAAATTCATAGTTTCTAGTGAAATGATTTACCCATGTAATAATGCATTAAAATAATCATAAATACACATTGATCAATACAATAAAATTTATTTCAATGACGTAAAAACAATTTTAAAAGTAATATTTAACATTTTAGAATACAATATAACCATTTATCTACTTTGAATTTCAATTCAATTACTGGCGTAAAAATTTAGTTTCGTTTACTAATGCAAATAATTTTATACTTCTAAATATTTACCATTGGTGCGATACACCACAATCATATTATTCAATTCAATACTGCTGACGCACAAACTTTTACTGATTTGCTGAAGAAAACAGTTTTAGTACGTATCACTGATGTGGCACACAAAATTCACACTGTTCAAAACCAGAACCTTATTAAATTAATAACCATACCTAAAACTTAAGCATACTTTTTTTAGAAAAATATTTCGTATTATTAAATTTTAATAGATGATCCCAACAAATAAAAAAATAAATATTTGACAAACATCACTCACCCGCTTTGTATGATGGACATCCCACAAACATATCGATGAAGTTCATCTTTTTAGCATTCGTTTTCCTTTTTGTGGCATGGCTCCGCTGCCATCATTGTGACATAACGCGTTATGGTTCTCGTTATGTTTTGAGCTTGTTATGTTTTCACTCGTTATACTACAACCTTCTATTGTAATGATATCATGAACCTGTTGCCTTCAGGACATTTCCGTAATACAAAATACCTGCAATTCTGACAACACATTTATTTCATATTAACATACACAAATATAAATTATAGATACATATATTTAGAGATACATATATTTTTCATCATCCCGGAGTTTGAGTTCCACTACTCCTCCTCATCATACCAACTGACGGTTCCCTCTCCTCTTCGCCCACGCTTTCCCTTGTGTGACATTCATGACTCTTCGCACAACCGACTGGAAGGTTTGCACATGCGCAAATCATCAAATGGCACTTTTGGCTGAAATTCTATGGCGGGCAGCAAACCTGGTCACCGTCACCCGGACACGGTGGATGGCCTGTGGACATCCACCAACCATCCACGAAATGACGTCACGTATGACGAAATTGAAGCGGAGCTTTCCACCAAACGAAGTATTCAGCATGTTTAATTTTTTTCTTCCACAACCGAGTGACAAGTGTATGTTTACTTGATTCGTGCCGTTTGGACAACATGGAATCTAAGTTTTCTCTAGAAATTGAAGAATTTATAATTGAATATATTAAAAGTAAGTTTAATTTAAATGGTCAATTTTTTTTAGAATTTTATTTTTTGTTTTGTAATATATATTTATGCTTTCGATTTTATTTAAAAATTATATATTTTTCAATAGGTAACAGGTGCATGTGGGATCCAAAAGATGAGAATTATTTTAATAAAAATAAAAAATCTCAACTTTATAAAGATCTCAGTGGAGAAATAACTAACAATTTTGAGAAATATTTCTCTGGTAAGATTTCACTAGATTTTTAACAACTATTTTTTCTTTAATTCTTCCTCAGCAATTTGCTTTTTATAAATTTTTTTTTAATATTTTTCGTAAAAATTAACTGAATAAAGCGTTTTTAATTGAAACTGCATTTTAAACAGGGCTGAAATTTTAGTTTGAATAATATACAATATATTGTTATATTTATTACTACTTTTATGACTGTATTAAATGCTTGAACTTTAATATGATAAATAAATGTATTCTATTTTTTGAGTTTTTATTTAAATATTATGAAACAGACTATGAAATGAAATATAGTTATTTATTAACTTAGAATTTTTAATATAATGAAAATGCATAAGTATTTGTATTAAAAACGTTTGATCACAATTCAGTCTATAATTCATAGTTTAAGAATTCATTTCAAAGAACTGTGAACTTTATCTTAAATAATTTGCATGTGCAGTTGAATTAATCTTTAGAAATGTTATTTAAATTTTGTGCTTGTAAAAGATTAACTATTTTAGAACTCTATAATATTTGGATCCTTAAAGTTCTTGATAAAAAAATTTTTCACTATGTAATTTTATAAGAACATTTACAGCTTGTTAATACAATAATCATAAGTAAAATTACTCTCCAAATTAATACTTTTCATTAAATTTTTATCAGTTTGCATGTGTGTAATCAAGTGCTTAGTGTTGTTTCAACTCAACCAATCCATATGGAAATTGTCTTATTACAATTATTTTAAATATCTCAGTACGGAATTCTCTCTAGCATTGTGATAATATTGAACATTTTATAATTTATTTGTTAACTATTTTTTAAAGATAATTTGAAATTTTTTTTTCAGTTGAAACTTTGAAAAAAAAGTGGAAGCATTTACGCTCCTCATTTTGTAGAGAGGTAAAAAAATTTAAAAATAAGCCCTCAGGTTCTGGTACAAATTCTGTGTATAAATCCAGATGGGTGCACTTCACATCAATGCTGTTCTTGAAAGATGAAAATCTGGAACCCAGCATTGACTCTTTAGAAAATGATGAAAATGAGGTAATTTTTTTATAATTTGATTAAAAATAAATTATGTAGTTTATTTGCTGAACATATAGTTTGCAATATTGTTTAGCAGCATAAAGTTTTTAAGTCTCAAAACTATCATTGAAATATTTTTCAAATAATTATTCAAATAAACATAGTCTTAGGCTAATAAAATGACTTGTGTACCAATTGTGTCTTGAAACTCTTCATTATTGATAATAGAAATGGATAATATTTTTATTTCTTTTGCAGTTGAATGTATTTCATTTCTAAATTTTTATATAGATTGCCATTTAATCAGTTTTCAATAAATAATTCTCTGCGTACAAAAATAGTTTCTAAAATTGATTTTTTCAACCAGCGTAAATGAATATTTTAATTGAAATACTGAAATTTACTACAAAACTAATATTAAGTATACTAATGCATGTAGTTTGATGTTTTAATGTGTAATGAAAATATTATAAATGTATATAAATTACAAACACAGGGGCATTTATTATTGTATGTTCTTTTTTAGTTTGATAGCAGCTCTCTGAGTGCATATTCTGAAGAAGTGGAATCCGATGCTGATGCCCTAGAAACAAATAAAGAGATGTTAAAGAGATGCTTCAATGTAATGAATGAGGCAGCTGCGAGTTTAAAAGAACCTCCAGATGAAATTGATAACTTCTTAAGCTACATGAATGTAGTAATTAGAGATTTAAATAAGGCTAAGCAACGTGCTTTCATGTTGAAGATGCACAATGAAGTGCATTCTTTAATTTCTGAGGAATAAAAAATTATTTTATAGTATTCTGTGATTGATTTATTAAAATTTAATCTATAAAGAACTATTTTCTTGTACTTTTGCTATCAAAACTTATATTGAGTTAATTAATTTGATGATTGCTTACTTTTTTATAATGTTAAAGATTATTTAACAAGAAAAAGTTACACTTTATATACTTATACATTTTTTATTCACATTTAATGTAATAGATACAAAGACTTCAAATAGAAGTTTTCTTCAAGATAAACCTGCAAAGACACAAATAATTGAGTTAAGTAAATTTCACAAGACAATATATTGCTCTATATATAAATACAATAGATTACAAGATAAATCTTACTAGTAACTGCACACCAACAAAATTATGTATATATATTTTAATCATTCTCAAATAGAGTTAAATTGATTTAAAACATAATAATGATTAAATTGTTAGTGACTGCATTTTGTGATTTAACTTAAAGTATGAGCTGATTTTATCACAAAAATAATGGATATATTTGTTCTCTTTGTTTGTCAGAGTTTAAATCAAGTTTTTTATTCAAGATAATTATATGAATTTTGTTACAGTTATATTAGTTCCCAAAATTAATTCAATTTTTCGTATCAATTCGCAAACTTTTAGAATATTCAGCAATTAAATCATAATTCTTATTCAAATTAAGAGAAATATTCCTTATGTATATAAACCTAACCTAAAAAATTTCTGAATTCTCTGAATAAATTTAATCAAATAAAAGAATTATGTATACATATTTTAATCATTCACAAATAGAAAGAGTTAAATTGTAATAAAAGATGAGCAAAAAATTTATTCCTTTAAATGGGATTAAACTTGTTAAAAATATTAAATTGTTACTGAATGCATTTTTTCAGTTTCATTTTGTGATTTAAGCTAACAAAATAAAACATACCTGCTGCTCTATATTGACATTCAACTCTTCCAGCTTCTGTTAAAAAATAATGGGTTAATTTAGACCGCATTTCTTTGGCACGACTTGTTGCATTTCTTGAAGAAGGAGGCAAATTATTGATTTGGGATGGTGATCTGCAAATTGTAAATGAAAATTATTTTTATACCCTATTTTTTATGTGATTCATAAATAAAAAAACAGATTCTTACATAACAGCGTCTTGGTCATTGCTTGCATAGGTAGAGGTCCTTGATATTAAATAATTGTGCAGACTGCAAGTAGCGGTGACAAGGTTTTTCACAATTGGAGGTTGCAAGTTTATATTGGTTTGAAATAACCGAAATCTAAAAGCCAACACTCCAAAAGCACACTCGACACATCTTCTTGCTCTTGACAGCCTTGATTTTCAGGCTATTTAAAAGTGAATTTTAGATTTTTAACGATGGCCGAAGTCACCTCTCGAATAATATTAAAGACTGTTCTCTCTCCCACCCGAAAAATATATGACAGTTCCCGAAAGGTCATTCCAGTAGCATAAAATTTTAAGGTTATTGCTAACCGCTCATCAGGTTTGATGTCATTCATCATTACAGTATCCTGTCGTTTTATATCCCCTTCAATGATCGATAAAAGGAACACAAAAGAGTTTTCATCCATTCTTAGATAATTCCTAAAAGAAAAAGTAAATGATGAAATCAAATACTGAGGATGCAACTTAATTTATATATTAATATTACTTAAATTTAAGTGCATAAACTAACTAATAAATTAGTAAGTAACCATTTTCACATTAATAATTTTTGGGAATATAGATATAGTTTTTGTAATAAAATATTCAACTAGGGTTCTAACTGTGTAAATTTACATATTTTCATGCAAATTATATGTTTACATTGAATATAGCTACATATATTTTACATATATTTTTCTTTGTTCAATAAATGCTTATAAATGAGACAATTACATCATTTACAGAATCAAATTTCAGACACACCATAAAGAGTATAGAAGATTATAATGTATCAAAAATAACTTACCTATAAGAATGGACTTCTTCTAATCGCAATTCTTCAATCAAAGTGTTTCTCGCTCCAAGCTCTTCTCGGCGTTTTATCCTTGATCTATCAGGACCTCTCCGTCTTTTATTTTTCCCTTTTTTGCTGTCTTTTAAACAAACCTGGGCAATAATATTTGCTGCTGATAAAACAATCAGAGCATTGCAAGCTATATTTGTCGAAGTTTTGGACATGATTATATATTTCGAAATCAAAAATATATACAAGAATAAGAATGGAAGTCAAATTGTAAATAAACTTTCATTGGTTAATATGTCGAGTAACGTCATTAATCACGTGATTGTTTCGTGTTTGGCTGGTATACCAGACACCAAAGAGCCACAAAACAGACACCAATGAAACACCATCCACGAGCGACGCGGTGCACAGGTTTGCTGCCTGCCTATATTAGTTTTGAAAAACAACCCTGTTATCTGTATAACCACCTTGCGTGGGTGTATACAAAATTGCTCAATTTCCTAGCTTAAGGTTCTGCTAGACCTCCGTTGGGGAAAATTGAATCCTATGTTAATCCTATGGATAATATTTTAATGTGTCACAAGTGCTATTTTCATGACAGAAACTTCCGGTCTTTTGCAAATTACAAAAGCAGAACTACTCTCACCTCGATGTCAATTTTTAGGACTTAAAATTTTTGCAAATATTTTTAAAACGTCAAAATATCTCCATCCGAGTTAATTTCAACCAAATTCTAATTTCATTGAGGTTGTACAAAATTTGGTTCAAAGATCTTTCCTTTTTTCGGCGTACAATCACAAAATGAATATTTTTGCTTATTTTAAGCAAAAAATATTTTTATTGCATCAATATTTCAATATGAATTTTGATTAAAAATCAAACTCACTCTTATTTCTGAAAATCCATCTCTGTACACAATGCCACTTATGTAGCTGAAAAATTTTTAACGCCAAACCTGGTTTTATTTTCTACTTCACTACGGTAACCTAAAGAAGGGGACTTCTAATTTCTGGGAAAATCTGCTCCCCATATGATTCCCGCTATTTTACGATGCTTCAGGAAAACACTTCCAAATAGAGCAAGAAGAATTAGTTTTTCTCACTCAACGAAATAGAAAAGACGTCTATAAATAATGCATGTTAGATTCTTGTTAATTAGCGTTGGAAAAGTAGCTATGACATGTACTTTTAAATCAACTTTGCTTGCTTTGGAAAAGTAGCTATGACATGTACTTTTAAATCAACTTTGCTTATTTTCATTTAAATAAATTTTAAAAATGAAATATAATAAACTGTTTTTTGTGTTACCTTGTTCAATTATATTATATACTACGATTTTGAAACAAGACTACCTATGTATTAAAAATTTAAGGAACTTAATATAAAAATGCATAAATTTACAATATATATATATAATATATATATATATATATATATATATATATATATATACATACCTCTACAACCATTTAGACATTTAATTTTCATTTTAACTTATTTCATGGAAGAAAACAAAAAATAATATACACTATAAGGTATGAGCAATAAGCATACGATACCATCATACTAAACTATTGCGTCTGATAAGAAATTAAACGTATTTTAAATTTGAAAAATTATATTAATCGTTGAAAAAAAATTGGGTTTGTGGTAAAAATTGAGTGGAAAAACATAAAAGCACTTCAATAACAAAACGAATGATAACAATACGTTACAACACAGTACAATACAGATGAAAGGCTTAAAATGCTCTTAGGAGAATCATTTTATGGTCACGAAATTTATTTGAGAAGAATATTGTCCTGCGCAACGCAAATGATATTACTTTTGACAAAAAAAGAATAAAAGTAATAAAATATAAAAAGAATGAATAAATATCATGTAGCACTTAAGGCGATATTAAATATGTAACTGGAGTTATAGTATCGATGTTTGAGAGGAAATATTTGAATTTGAAATTATTATATTGAACATAATAAGTAAGACCGATAATTTTTTTCCCGTGGAAACTTAGGTATTGAAACTTTTATTATGTTCTATGAAGTTAATTTCTCATTTTGATAATTTTTAATTTTGTTTTATTCATTTTCATTGTACGTTCCAAAAATTAAAAACGGGGAATATATAATTACTACCTTTCTTCCAGTAGAGATGCTGTATCAAAGTAATAGCTTTGGAGCAAATAAGTATAACAGGAAAAATTATTAACAAATGTTAAAGAATATCTGGAAGGAAATTGAGAATCAAATAGACATGTTCATTGTCACTTGAGTGACTCGCTTAGAAATAGTGTGATTGAACGACTTTCTTTCTTGTATGGCTACAACAATAATTAAATCATAAATCACCTTGTTGCCACTAAGATGCGATGCGTAGTACAATATCGTCTCCATACAGGTTTCTAATACAGCCATTCTAAACTATTCAACCGCAAGATTCTGTTGAACATATTATTCAGCTTGACGCATTTCTCAATTGATGTTGAATGCTGTTTTCCGAAAATTCAAATTTCTCGTGAATTCATATTAACACTTTTACCATTTTAAATGTATTTGGATCTTTTTCTCATTAATTATACTCTGTAAAACTTGATTCATTTTTTAGTCTCTTTTAAACATGAAAAAAGTGATTATAGTCCGAAAAGAAAACTAAAAGAAACTACTAAGAAAACTATCTTTCTACTAAAAGGAAATCGATGAAAAATCAAATGAAATATATGAGTTAGCTTCAGTATAAATCAGGGTAAGATATTTTTAAAAAAGCTATCCAAAATCTCTTTTAATGTTTTAAATAAGTTTAGTATTATTTTAGTTTTACATGCATTTCAGTGCAAGTTCATCTTCTAACACTGTTTCAAATGAAGAGCTTCTTATCACCGGCAGACTGTAATTGATGTATCATTCTTCCTAAAGGAATTGCAAAAACTATCAGATCACGGAAATTTTGGATGTTCCTTTAAAGACATGATTTTAATTGCATAAGAAAGGAAAGGTTTTAGATCTGGACTGAAATTTAAATGCAAGTTATGCAATTTTACGTCTACAATTTTGACAGAAAACTCAACCGAATCAAAGTTAATTTAAGTGAATATGGCAGCAGTTGCTGGAACTGTCGGAATAGGATATGGATTTTCAGGTCTCGAAGAACTTTTCTCCGTTTTAGAGCCTTTCATATGAAACTTATGCAAAGGAGCATGTTTCAGCTGGTTGGATAAAAGCAGCTTTTGATGACATGGAAAAAGCAGCCGCAGAAGAAAAACATATAGCTTTACCCTGTAGATAAAGATGGAGATCCTATGATTTCTGTTGTTGTGGATGGATCATACAAGACAAAATTATCATCACTATCAGGAGCAGTTAGTCTTAAATATTTTATTAAATAAAACATACTAAACGGTCAAACATATTTTTTTTTTATTATTAAATTATACACTTGGAGTTTAAATAAGTTTCTTATATACTTTAAGCCAGCTGTTATTTGGTATGCACCTGTTTTCATGCATGCGATAAAAACTTTTTACCTTGTATGTTATACATTATGAGTTCATGATTTTTACTTCTTTATTTGTTATTTTTTAAGGAAATTTCTACACATTAAACTAAACAGTAACTATTTTAGGTTTTATAATTTTTACAAATAGGCACCTATTTTTTTCAGTATACATATTAATCAAAAAATAATTTGCTGATCAAAAGAACTCATCTTTTTGAATATATCTTTTTAAATATTATAAAAATATTAATTTCCAAATCAGAAAAAGTTGATCGGCAGAGCAATGAAAAAAATGTAAGCAAACTAAATTTTAGAAAATATAATTCTTTGCCATAAATATTATTTAGTGAATGATATAATACATTTTGTGGGATATTTTTAACCCATTTTTTTATCTCTCTCAATTTAGGCTGCCATAATTGGATATAACACAAAAAAGGCATAATACCTTGGTGTGAGAAACAAATATTGCTCTTCTTGTGCTATAAAGGAAAAAAGAAACTTGGAACCCAAAAGTCACACATGTTCAAAGAATTGGAATGGCATTCATCTGGCATGGAAGCTGACATAATTGTTGAATGTTTCAGCCACAGTTTAAATATGTACGGCTTAAAATATGCAGCCATGATAGGTGATGTGTGGATACAGTAACGGATATAAAGAAATATTAGATACTAGACCCTACGACGATTTGGAAGCTGAAAAAAATAGAGTGTAAGAATCATTTGCTCAGAAATATATGTAATAAATTAAAAGAAGTAGCAAATAACACAAAATCGGGTTATAATATAAATAATAAACAACTGCTAGGTAAAAATATTCTAAGAATAAGGAAAGACGTAGTAGCCAGTGCCAACCATTGGCGCAAAGAACTGCTATCTTTTGATCAAAAAATAGTAAATTTAAAAACATATAATAAGCATCCCAAATCATGTGTTGGGAAATCCTGAAACATGCAAAAAGTATTTTTCTAAAGAAAATGACAAAAAAAGACCTTCCGATCCTTAAAAGCAATGGTATTTTATATAAAATATTAGAAATTTTAGAGTCCTTAGCCTTGCATGCCAAAAGTCTATTATATAACGCTAATACTAATAATGTAAAACAATTTAATTCAATTGTGTTGCTAAGTTAACGGGTGAGAAGAGAGTCAATTATTGTCAAAAGAATTCCTACCAAACAAGATGTTATGCTTCAGTTCTTTCCCACAATACTAAAAAAAAATATGTTGAAATGCACAAAGCACTTAACAAAAATAGCCCAGGTAAATACTGCACGCAGTTTGAAAAAAAAAAGAATAAATAAATTAAATGAAGCAAAAAATAAATCAAAGCCTAGGAATTTAGCAAAGATTTTTGAAGGTCCCGACAAAAATTATAGCACAGCTGTTGAAAAGCTAGATTTATCATATAATGAATACTAGGGAAAAAAATCGAAATTATTTACTAGTCTAGCTCTTACTTTGAAAAAAAGAGAAGTTATAGAAATATTTACTATACTTCAAAGTGAGAATGTTGTTTGGAGAAAGGAGAAAAGAATTCGATTGACAACGTCGAATTTCGGTGCTCTATGATGGAAGTTACCCTCTACAGGATGCCAATATTTAGTAAAAACAATACTATACTCTAACCCAAAAAAATGAAGCAATTCTGTGAGAAATTATTCACAAAAAAACTGACATTCTCGAACTAGAAAAAGAAGTAGGACTTAAAATAGAAACACGTGGGATGTTCATGGATAAAAATTTGCCTCATTTAGCTGCCACGCCAGATGGAATAATTGGCAAAGAGGATATTGTTGAAATCAAATGCCCATATACATGTCGAGATATCCATCCCAATGAATTTATAAAAAAATCTGCATTCAATTTCTGGCAAAAGACAGAAAAAAAAAGAAATTAAGGGTATAAATAAAAATCATAAATTTTATTATCAAATCCAAGAACAATTACATATTAGTGAACGAAACTTTTGTTGGTTTGCCATTTGATCCCCAAAAGAAATTAAAACTGAACAAATTTTTAGAGATGATACATTTTGGGAGACACAAATGAAAACTAAATTAAATGATTTTTATTTTGACTGCCTTTTGCCAAAACTAATCGATCCACGTTATCCTAGATCAATCAATGGACATAAGAAATCCAAGTTATATAACTGAGGAGCAAACAAAAAAAAACGATAAAAAAACAGAAAAATTAAAATTCAGAAAATTAAAAGTTTAATTATATATATGTGTGTGTGTATGTGTGCTTGTATATAGTTATATAGTTTTTGTGTATATATATATATATATATATATATATATATATATATATATATATATATATATATATATATATATATATATATATATATATATATATATATATATATATATATATATATATATATATATATATAAATATATATATATATATATATAGTTTATATTTTTTCTTCACAAAATGTTAATTGCTCAAGCATTATTAACAGATTTATTTTAATTACTATTTTACCTCATATATACTTCAAGGTATTAACTGAATTTCCCATATGCTCATGAAGTTGTATTATATATTTTTCTTATTACTATGAAATTATATTTTTTCTGGTATGCTATAAGTTGTATTTGCATTTGATTATTTGTTGACAAATAAAGCTAATTTATATTTCTCACAATTTTTCACTAAACTTATTTTAATCTAATTTACCTGTATGTTTTTATAATGCATATTTAGTGCTAATCTAATTTATTTTTATCATGCCAGGGGAAAAATCTAATAAAATAACTGAAGAGTTTTGAAATCTTCAGGATCAAAATGTATTTCACACACATTTTACACCAGATTATTAACTTCTTAATAAATGTGTACTTCTAATTATAACTTAGTTAATTTTATTGATATAGAGGAATACAGTTAGAATGTAGGGACTTCTGAGATGAAAGAAGGATAAAAGAGGAATCTCTCTTTCAAGCTCTAAGTATTTCGAATTATATAAAAGTGGATGTAATGATTATTATAGACAATAATAACAATTGCCATGTTTTTATAAAAATTACGTGTGTGTTTGTGTGTATGTGTGTGTGTGTGTGTGTGTTTGTTTTTTAAAAAAAACTTGAAAAAAATTTATTAAGTTAGTTTTGAAAATATAATAGTTTTTAATTATTTGTTGAAATTCGGATTCAAAAGTATCTTAAGTCAATGTATCAAGTCTCATAAAATCAAATTGAATCGAGGGACTTAAAAATATATTTATAATCATTCATACATTTTAGGTTTGATTTGAATTCTGATAACTAATTTTGACCGTTTAATTGGTAACTGTAAAATCACTCAACATTTGAAATTTGTCTTCATATTTTTTTAGTACGAATAATAAAAGCCGAGCCTTTTCAAATTTCAGTTATGGTTATTTAGTGTACCTTTAGAGAAACAGTCATGTGGCATATAGTAAATTTATTTGATGTTAACATTATGGAAATAAGATGTAATAGTGCTGTTTGGTACAAAATTACTTACAAGGCTATAATTATAATTTCATAGTAACAAAATTTTTTTTCTTTTTATTTTTTTCAATCTGAAGGAAATATTATAAATGATCAATGTAATTAGCCTAAACTAAAATAAATTTTATACAGAATATTCAAAAATTTAATTAGCTATGAAAACTCCAGCCTACTTTTGTGAGTTTTAGTAGGAAAAATTGCAACACAATATATATATATATATATATATATATATATATATATATATATATATATATATATATATATATATATATATATATATATATATATATAAATGATTAAAAATATTTTATTAGCACATTCACACTTCCTAAAACTCTTAAAATAACTGAAAATTGAATATTACTTTGAGCAGTTAATTCAAGCAGCATGATTCATAATTTCATGACAACTAAGTACAAATTAAATATGTAAACCAATTTACAAACAAATAAGAATGTAATGTCACAATTGTTGACTGCATAACATGAAAGCGAAAAATATTTACCCCATCATTAAAGAGTATTGATCTTCTAGACATTAAAAAAGTCAAGTCTAAGTAAGCAAATGATATCCAAGAACACTATATTTGTAAAAGTACCAATATGTAAATTTTTCAAAGACAGTGCCTAAATTTAAGTATTCATAATTTTATAAATTTTAAATTCTAGCGCATAACATGGAAAGAATACTACATAGGCAGCTATTTTTAAAGATTAGCTAGCTAATGCAATTTCTCACCAAGTCTTTAAGACATGTGTGTGTATTACTAAATAAGATTTAGTAAGAGCATACCTTTAACACTGGAAGCATACGTAATATGTTCATTTAATTACAATTAAAAATGTACTAACTTATTGAACAAAATAATTATAGGATTAATTAGTTAAAATTATTCTTGAGTAAATATAAAGTTAAAAAAACATAAAATACCTTGAATATATCAATAAGATAAAAACAAATAATATACAGAAAACAAATGAAAAAATGTCTCAAATAAATATAAAATGAAAATCTTGAGTAAATACAACTCCATATTCTCACTGAAATTATAAATGGAATCCAATATATTTAATTTAATAATGAACATGCATGAAATTTCTTTCAAAAGAAATATTCTAAATAAAAGTTCATTAACAAAGACTTCCAAGTGAAAAACAACTATTTTTTGTACTTTTATAACGAGCCTGGGGACATATTTGCCGTTCTTTACTAACACAACTTAAAATTTTTTAACCAATTCTGCATCATATTTATTTTTAAATCTTTAAAACCACTTTCTAAAACTGTTTACCTGTTCCTTTCATAATGCACTTCTGTAGCATGGCTAAATCTGATAATAACGATTTTCTTCATTACTTTTTGTTTTTTTCATGATCTCTTCTGATAAAACAACATGTTCCATTTTCGACGTATCATGAATCACAGATAAAGAATCTGAATCCATAACTGCTGAAGGCAAAACTTTAGGATATTTTTGACAAACAAAATGTACATGCTTACATATATTAAACCGAATACAATAGTCGATGCATGTACGCTTATTTCGTGAATACAGATATTACATTCCTCACATTTGATCTCACATGTGCATTTCTGTTTTTTATAACCAATATCATATGTATCAATGTTACCAGTACCATTATTATCTTTGGTAACAACCCATGAACTGCAACTTTATATCTCTATCACAGAATAACTTTTTTTCATTTGCTTGGTTTTTTTGTCTTTTTCGTATGTCAGCAAGACAAGAAGTTAATTTGTGGCGTTTTAAAGATATTAATATGCCTACAAGCTTCTTTGTGATTGCACTTAATACAATGGAAAGAGATTGATCTAATCGCTTTACAATCCTATTACCTGATTCTTCATATTTCAGATATCGATGCCATTTTTCTAACTTTATATTTGTATTAATTTTACATCCTATGCGTTAACAATAAACCCACTGATCAACTCTCTGCATATCCTGACTTTTGAAATATTCTACAAATAACTTAGCATTTTCTTCTAATTCATATTTCTCAAAAAATGATTTACAAAGGCTATTAAAAGTAGCAAGATCAACAATAATTTTAAACAAATCACTTTGAATTAAATTTCTCAACTCAATACCTTTAACCTTAGATTTTAAATTGTTTACATGGTTTTTTAATGTCCCAACTACAAAGTAATCTAAATCTACACTCTCCAAAAATTTTCACCCATGCATTGTAGAATTAGCAACTAAGAATGTACCCTTTTCGATTCCCCACGTTGACGAAGGAAAGTAATTGAAAAGCGGATGCATGAATAAATATGTTTTTCATTTTAAAAGAGATTAGAACATTTGTAAAAATGGGAATTTTTAAAAATGCATTCTATGCTAATATTGTTTGGATATTTTATTTATCTTCAGCCTTTATTTATTTATTTAATTATTTTATGGCTATTAGCGAAATTTTTATTAAGCCGAAGCATTTTTTAGAAACTTGAAATTATGCTTCCATATCAAAGCCAGCGTGAAATATTTTAAATTTAATATCAAATTTCTGGAGTTAATTTATATAAATTAAAAGAAAAAGCTTGCATACTGTTCAATAAAATTTGAAATTTATTTTAAAAATTTATACATTGTAAAAATAATTTTTGACATTATAATATCTTTTATTTATTAAAAAAGCATTATCATAATTATATTAAAATGAATTTATATAAGTAAAATTTTAATTATTTTAAATGCTAATATAATTAATTATATTAAAATAATATAAAATTTTATGGAAGTGTTAATTTATTTTTAAAATTTTAAGTCTTTTACAATGATTTCTGAGAACTTTGAAATTTTCTTAAAAGTAAACTAGGATAATTTTTACACAGTTGTTTCAATTGAATTAGCATTTTTACAAATCTTTTAGCATAAAAAATATGTTAAATTATCAAAACTTTTCAGTACAATATATAGACAATTTATATCACATAGTCCAACAACTTCAAGGCGTTGTTAAGCTTTACTTTAAATATCTATAATGTGTTCTTATAGAGAGAGCTTCTTCGTAAACAGATGGCAGTAACAAGAAATTTCCTTAGAACCTATGCTGAAAAATTAGATTCAAACATCCCTTTTCTTCAGTAGTTGTTAGACCAAACCAAAAATCTTCCACTCCGAAGAATGCTGCTGTTCCAATAGCCATAGTTAACTTTTAAGGCCTTTGTGAACTTAACAGTTCACAGTAAACATTTGCGCAATGTGCTATTCAAATTATCATTCAAGTATATTTTTAACATTGTTTCTCTATATAGATATATAATTATAACTATATTATTTTTGTATGTGGATACTATGTTCTGTATTCTTAATGTTATTTCGCTATACATAACCTATGATATTATATCATTATTTTAAGCATGCATGTCTTTCGATATGAGTGCCTGAGAGTTTTCCGAATTTCCCCCTTGCTTAGATATTTGCTGTCTATTTATTAAAAAGATTACTTTTTAAACATTTACATATTAAAGTAACTTTTCTTCAATTAAATTTTAAACGAGTAAGAATTACATTTATTTGAAAGACTAGAATAAGTAAATGACTATGCAATTCTATTGCATATATTTCTAAGCAATTATAAAAAGAAATAAAAAGTAATAACTGCTTTTAACATGTAAAATATGAAAAAAATAAAAATGTTAACTCTATTTATTAATTTAATTTATTTAAAAAGCAAATTCCTATATTCGAATAGTTTCTGGTAGGTGCTAAATATTCTGGTTTACATGTACAATTCTTTATTTTTAAACAAAATATTATTTATGTTCATAAATATGTAATTTTATAGTATATGACATCTGTATATATTAAATTTTCCTTTTATTATACAGATGATTTATGTGAAAATTAAAATTCGATTGAAAGTTTCGATACTTAAAAGGGAATTTATAAAAAAAACAGCAAAATATAATTATTTATTAAATATAAGTTAGTTAAGTGTATATCGCTGGTTAGATTATCGTTACTATGATTTCACTATTTGAAAATTGTGGGTTCGGTACTGTGATGTTATCATAAACAATGATGGATGGTGCCCAAGGATATTGATTAATGACAGGGTTATATTTATAAGTTAATAAGATACTCTAAAATTAAGAAATTTCGATTAAAATTCAACATTTTAATTATATTGTGTCTCTAATTAGAGAAATACTTTTCCCAAGAAGATATATTTTAAGATGTATTCGATCATAAGTGATATACTCAATAGTAATTCATTGTATAAAAGAGAAATCAACAATAATTTGTAAGAATTTATAATAGAAATTATAATGAGGAATAAATTAAATTTATCTTGTGAGAAACTGAATTATGTTTTGTTTTTAAAAAAATTGAAATTTAGGTATATTTTATACATTAAAGTAATCAAGAATTTATTAATAAGCAGTTAAGATCATTGGGAAACGAATTATGCAAATACACATTATTTAAGAATTTTTAACTGAGAAAAATTATTTGACTGTAGAAATATTATAAATCTAATTTAATTCATTGCAAATTAAAAAAATAATAAGTAAATGAAAATCAGTCTAGGCTTAAATGTTGAACTTCCGTATAATAAAGTAGGAAATTCCTAAAGAATTGAATAAAAATATAAAAAAAATCATTAAAATTTCTTTCATTAACTGATTTTTAAAATTTCTTTCATTATTTGATGTTTAGTCACTAAAATTCACCCAACACCTCATTTCCTCAAAAAACCAATTTTATCACCCCACGAAAACTTCCTTTCACTCCATAGAATTTCCAAGAAGGTAGAGATGGTCGTTATTTAATGGAATTGTTATTTAAGAACCGTTATCAACTAATCCTTGTTTAATAAATAACGCGTTCTTCAAAAATTATGTTATTAAGATAACGTTTTTTTACCCCGTAACTGCTGAAATCGTTCCTGTATTGGTAACTTCTCAAAGTCGTTACGGTATTGTAGAACGTTTCTTTCTCTCTTTTTTTTTTTTCCAATGCAGCTAGCAAAAACGAACACAGTTCTATCGCCAGATGTGGATACAAAGAGAACAAAGAATGATAGGAACGTATATACAAAGTTCAGGGCACAAGTCTGAAAAGTAGCTCTCTCGCCTCCCAATAACACTAGTGTCTAGAGAGAAAGAAAGCGTTGATGTATTAATAAACAAACGCATGCGTAATTCAGACATTTTGCGCATGTCCAGGTCTTTACGGAGTTCAGTCAACACCCCCTAAAGACAAGGCCTGCGCACCAAAACTTCTTTCTGGCATGAGTCATCCACAGAAGGCTGACCAACGAACCCCTAAAGTTGAAATTTCTCTCTCCATTTCCTGTCGCCTGCTCGACGACTCATTTCAGTCTCTGTACGGAGTTGATTTTGCATGTGTGTGTGATAAGCTTTGTCTTAAAATATTCATTAAAAGTATTATATTAATTCAAGAAATTTCATAAAAATGCCATTCAAGTGTTCAGTTATCCATTGCCGCTCGAACTACGATGGCGAAACAAAGGTGTCTGTTTTTAGGTTTCCTAAAAATAGACATGTTAAAAAAGTGGCTGGCTGTTATTCCTCAAGAAAATCTAAAAGTGACAAAAAATTCTAGGGTAAGTCTTATGTTATTTATTTCAAATAATAATAATAATTAAATCGTTAGTGAAATACATTTTTTTTTAAATTTAAAACACATGCTTGTGGCATGGATAAGAAATATTAAAGTTAATGTTAATTCAATCAACTGTAATTGTACATTTTTCATCTTAAAAAATAATTCTCATTTGGCTCGATTTGTAAAAGTTTCAATAAATTTGATAATTACTAAAAATATTCACTATTTAATTAATCAAATTAATTAATTTTTATCATTATTGGTATATTAAGTTTTACTGTGTTTTGTAAGACATTTCTGCTACATCTGAATAATTATATTATAAATTAATAATTAATTTAGGAATTAAATATTTGAAGAATGATTTATTTCACATTTTACATATGTGAAATAGGAGATGTAGCAGTAATTATTCAATATATTTGAGGAAATAATTATTATTTACGTTCTTATTATATTAATCTATAATATGAAGTGGAAAAAGGAATTAGATATAATTTTAATTGTAAAATAAATCACAAATTCTAACTTTTAGATAATTTTAATTCAAGTTTAACATTTTTTACCAGTTAAAATAGTAATTATAAATATTGCTTGAATTTTATCAGAATGAAATATATGATGTTATCAAAACTTTTAAAAGTGTCTTAGAGATTTCAACTAAATATATATGGTTTTACATTTATATTAATAATGATTTTTCTTTTCTTTTTTTCAGATTTGCGAGCATCACTTGGCACAGAGTGATATCCTGAGATGTTCAGAAGTATATGTAGAGAAAACAGGTGAAAAACTGAGCGCTTACTTACGACACTCACGATTGAAGTTCGATGCTATTCCCTCCATATTTCCAAATTGTCCGAAATACTTAACGACAGCCAAGAATCACCGAGAGGAGCCAGACGCAAAAAAGATAAGAATTGAAAATCAGAATTTTGCATGTGCCTTAGAAGAAAGTATAAAAAGTGAAAAGGACTACAGGGATAAATTTTACTTTAAGGATTTAAGTGAACTCAAGAACTGTTTACATAAGTTTGAATTTCCATCGTCATGGACTGTTGCTACCAATAAGGATATCATTATGTTTTTATTGATAAGTCCTACAAAAGTGCCTGTTCTTGAATCATCAGTAATAGTTGATGAAAATTTGAATTTGGTAAATTCAATTAAAGGTGTTCCAATTAATAAGATAAATAATTTTAAATTTCCTATGATTATAAATGATATTCACACCTTAGATAATGTATTACAAGCATTAGAAAATTTTGAAAAAATTAAGGATAAGAATAACTTATTTGATTTGTGTAAATCTGTTATTAGTGAGTTGAAAATGATTTGTGTGAGTAATGAAAATTTATTTGATTGCTTAGAAGAACAGATGGTACAAGTTCGGTATCCCCATATAAGATTTCTCGATAAATCTGGCGCCCTTTGTTTACTGCGTAGTGTTGCCGATTTCAGCTTTTGTTTTTATTTTAGTGTTGCCAAATTCAGTTTTAGTTACTTTTTTTTGTTGCCAATATTCAATTTTCTTGTGTTTAACATAAATTTTAAAGCTATTTAAAATTTACTTCGACTTTCATTGTTCTAGAACATTCTATGTCCCACGTTTTTTCCACGTTTCTATTTGAATTGGAAGCCATTTGTCTTTAGTTTGCTGTAGGTGCAATTAAGGGATGTGCTTCGTTGTCACCAGCGTCTAATCATCGTAAATTTTTCTTTTTTACAATTTCTTTTACATTAATTCTTTTTATTTGGTTTATTTAATATATATTTATTATTACCTTATTAATTTAATTTATTATTACCTTATTAATTTATTATTATCTTATTAATTTATTATATATATATATATATCTTATTAATTTAATTTATTATCTTATTAATTTAATTTATTATTATCTTTATTAATTTAATTTATTATTATTTTTTTAATTTATTATAATATTTATTAACTTATTATTATCTTCTTAATTTAGCTTCACATTTTTGTTAGTTTATTATTATATTGTCACGATGTCTCATGCTCGTAGTGTTGTCGAGAAATGTCAACAGATTATTTTATCTAAAATTAACGATTTTTTAATCTTTTTTTTCAATTTTATAAAGTAATTTATAGTGAAAATAATATTTTTTGCATGCCTTTTTTTTTTTTTTTTTTTTTTTTGCTTTTTTAAAATTTTATAAAGTGTAAATATTTAGAAAAATATCTTTTGCCATGCCTTTTTTTTAAAAAGAAACTAAAATGTGACACTGGTGACAGCGAAAAAAATGTCGAAATAAACATACCAATCAGCATATCAGCTAAACTTCATATCAAGTAAGTCCATCATTTATATTTATTTCCCTTTTTTAATTTTCTAAAATGCTTATTTTTCAATCGAAATTTGGAAAATTTCCCGTGTTAGCTTGGCGCGCTTACATTGGCGACTTGGCGACGAAAAAAAATCGCCGCGGTCGCCAATATATGGGGATACCGAACTAGTTCCCACTTATTTTTTGTAAAACAATTTAAATTGTAATAATCTCTAGAATTAGTATAATTCGCTTCAAAGAATAATTTAAAAATAAAAATAATTAATAATTTAAAAATAAATAATAATTTAAAAAATAAATAAAATTTTTAAATAATCAAATAAGATTTAAATTAAAATTACACAAATAATTATGTAAATAAATAATACGATATTACTGCAAGAAATTCATTAATATAATATTATTTATTTATTTCATAAAATATTATTATTAAGAAAATAAATAAGATTTTGAAGTAATATGAAAAGGAAATGAATAATTCCTCCAGAACAAAGTGCAAAAGAACAAGAGGAGAATACCCTGGCGATCACCAGTAGTGATAAAGATCTTAATATAATCACCTGGATAGAGAATACCACGTGACTGACGTCAAAAAATGACATTCCTCCAGTGACGTCACAAGGGACCATATTTGATTTATTATCGCCGCTTGGCAATCAAGCTTGGCGTAACATTGGCGACAAATCTCGACATAATATTACACAAATAATTGATAAAAATTGTAAATAACATTTTTGGCGAAGTTGGCGGATACAACGAAAATTAAAAACAAATCAAAATATAACTCAAACGATATTGCCAGATTCCAAACTTCACTCATTTACTTTATATGTTGGAAGGCTTATAAATAGCTTCCATGCTCAGTAATACTCTCTCACTGATCATAAACTCCAATGAAAATCTAAAAGCTTAATTTTATAACTTGCTTTGTTCCTAAGTATGAGTCCCCTTTCTTTCTTTTTAGAATAAATAAATTAATTAATAATTTGAAGTTTTTCTTTTAAATTTAAGCAAATTAAAATGTTTTAGCATTAAATTTTGATTTTCATTTCTCAACAATAAGTTATTAAATCAAATTTGTGTAAGATTACTAAACCAAAATTGCTCATTTGATGATTTAGTTAAAGTTCCTTTAAAATTTGGTCCAAAATTAAAATATACTGCAAAAATATTAAGTAATTAAAATATGATATAATATATTTTGGTAATTATTCAAGAATTTAAAAATGTGGTGGTGAAATTGTTTTTTCAATATCTTCAAAGCACTTTTATGCTAGTTGTAAAGTAAACCAATCATTTTCATTTATACTTCTTTTGAGGAAGCTGTCTGCGTTTAACATAAACAAGCAATTGATATTTAAAACGTGTGAGGAATTTAGCTGTTTAAGTGATGAAAATTTGCTTGCGTAAGTTAATTCCTGTTTTTGGAGTCTTAATAAAATTTTAAAAAATTTAGGCAATATCAAATAGAATGTGTTAAACTATCCAAGTAACATAATATCTTGGTTTTATATTGGCTAATCGTGGCATTGCCTAGATCCATTATTGGCGGTCAATATTGGTCCAATCCTGGATGGTCTACATTTCTTTATATAACACCAATATGGGTTGCAAAAAAGGATCAATCTGGGCAGCCATGATAGGACCAAGATTGATTTCCAAAATAGACTAAAACTTTGCTATCCTTTTAAGTTTGTCTACATTAGATGTATACAGCTCATACTGATAACAAAGGATATTTGGAATCATTAAATTAGAAGGACGCTATTTTAAATTATTGCAATAAAGAAACATTTTTTTTTCATTTAAAGCTGTATTTCTGCATATAACATAAATAAAATAATTGTCATGCTTAAAGTTTATTATTTTGCATTCTATTTTGGAAACTAAACATAAATGTGACAAATTCATTATTCTTTTAAGCTATACTTAAATAATTGTGTAAAATTTATAACCCATTGGTTATGTGATGAAAATCAGATTATATTGAAATTAACAAGAAAAACAGAAAGAGAAATGAAGTAAAAAGCAAGTAAATATTTAAAACCTTCCCCAATTGCTTATACATGAGTGATTTAGAAAATTGATCATATTATTCTAAGAGTCATATTTTAAACAATCATATTAGCAATATATTAATCTGTTTTGCTTAACAATAAAAGAGAGAATATCGCCTCTACATTGCTTAACACTCATGAACTTAAACTAATATCAATTTTTGTGTATAACAACATTTCTATATTTTACACTTTATTTTTATTTCATTAAATAAATGTTTCTTATATATTGAATTTTCCAATTAAAGTAAAAATTAGATTTTGTTTTCTGCGAGAAATTAAGTTGAGAATTTATGCATTTAAAATCATCTTTCTACTTATGGCGGTAATGAAGAAAAAATTTCTTAATTTTATTAATATTTCTAACTTATCACATGAATTATTTATTTCTAACAGAAAAGTATTATAATTTGTATGGAACTTATTTAGAAATGTTTAATGAGATTCTTTCTGAATTTTTTAACTTTAATTTTGATTGCACTGTCAAGTTTATAAATTTTTTTTTCCTTTTCATAAGAAACAACACAAAAAAGAACCAACTCGTGCATTGTTTTTTTAAAAATTCAACAGTAATTCAGAACAACAGTTTTTCAGGTACAGAAATATTCTATCGTGAAAGTATTAACTAGACCGAGAACAATTTATTCTAAAATCTTTATTTAACAAAATGCATTAAATTTTTCAGTTTAGATTATACTTTTGATTTCTTTACAATCTCCCTTCTTTACATATTCTACCTTCCTTACAATCTACCTTCTTTACATATTCTATATTCTTTACAATTAGACTCTTCACTATAGTTGGTCAAAACTAGAACACCTATAAATTTGAAAATAAAAATTATTAGAGTAAATAATACTTTTTTACGTATACACTGTCTGATATTGAAAATGCAACACCAAGAAGAAGTGGACAGAAAATTGTGGAAATTTCAGGATAGACGCATCTTACCAAATTCTGCAAATTATTTGAAATGCGCAACTTTCGTTATTTCTGTTTGGAAAATAATTTTTGGAAGTTTGTTCTTGTCACAAATGTACGCCTGTAATTGCTATCATTAACGGAGTGAGTTCCGCAGACAGAGGAATTTACGAGGGGCATGGTGATTGGACAGAGAAGATCAGGTTGATCCTTAAGGTAAATCGCAGTTGATAGACGTGTCCACAGTGCACTAGCTCCCGTGAAGATGCTTGAAACAAGGAACTGTGGAAAAATAGCGGGTTGCCGATGCATTCACAGTGACATCAACACGCGTGGATTGAAGCGTGAGACGGTAGGTGGTGGCGGACCCGCAAAGCATGTCTACCGAAATTTTGCAGCACGAGCAAGACACCCTGGATGCTCCCATATTGAGTGGAGCCATTTATCATTGACAGATATTTTGTGGAACTCTGATTTTCCATCTGCATATCTCTTTGTATAAAGTATCATAAATAAGTACCTTAAATATTAAAAGTTACCTTTATAATTGATTTATGTGCAGAATATAAAGAGAAATTACCCTAACACTAGATTCTCTAAATCCCTTAATTATTTGGAAAATATTGATTTTTAAAAAATTCTTCATATTTTCAATCAAGAGCAAATTTTTCTTTTCGGTCGATATTGAATTAGTTCGAATATTCTTTTAAGCAGATTATTTTCAATTTCTCTTGTTACAGTTCATTTGCAGACATTTAATTGAACTAGACAGAGTAATATCTTACATTTTTTAATTCTTTCTGAACACAAATGTTATTTCAAATGATTTATGATCTCTTAGTGACCTGTATTTTAGTTATGCAAAGTTTATTTTAACTTTATATTTGGTTTTTCTTAATATAAATTTTATATATTAATAAAAAGAATCAGCATCTTGACAAAGCTATGAAGAACGAGTACGATAGAAAATCCTCTAACCGGAGATGTGAAAGAGATGTAAAAATTTGGCTTTAAAATCCAAAACGTATAGAAGGATTGTCACATAAGCTACAAATGTGTTGGGAAAGAGCTTACACAGCATAAATGCTAATTAAACATGTCATGTAATGATTCAAAGAATACTTTCTTCTAACCGTAAGTTCTAGGCTGCGATAAACTGACTATCTACCATAGTGATACAATAGATTTCTAATTATTCGAAACACAATGTACCGGACTCAAGGCAAATAATAAAAATTTCGGTTAGTTGAATGTTTTTGGAGAAAAGGATCTATTTAATTATTGTACGTTGAAAATGGAAAGAAAAAGTATCCATTTTTTAAACGAAAAGAACTTTTGATCTATTAAATAGAAAGATAAATTGTTTACATGTTAAAGTACTTACAAGTGCTGTTCCGTAATGATGAATACTGTACCGAGCTTCGGGGTTCGTGTTGATTTACAGTTGAAGAAAGCAACTACTCGATGAACAAAAGACTTTTATTCGTAAAAATTCCACTAGAAATACCAGCTGTAATAATCACAATTATACAGATACAATTCGTCAGATACGATAAGTAACAGCTTCCAATCACAGGTCTCAAATACCTCAGGCAGAGAACTGTTTCTCTTAACTAGCAGTCACGACTAATCGTCTTTACAAAACTGAATGTGTGTACAAAACCTGCCTAACCATGTTGAGCTGCGGTATTTATACCTGACTTGGCGGAGAAGTCTACTAATTTCGCCAAGGTTCTGGAAGCTTCTAGGCTATCTCGCTAAATATTGGTCCTAGAGCTTAGGTGATGGATGTTTCCAGAAATATCCATTTCTCGCCAAGTCGCCAAAAATCTCACAAAGTCGCCAACAATGTCGCCAGCTCACCAAGTTTTCCCGCCAAAACATCGCCAAGTCACCAAATCGTTAGAAAACCCTCTTTTAACGTATAACACGTCTAAATACCGCAATTTTTGCCCAAAATGTGAGTATTTCCGATCTGTCTGAGATATTTTAAGACATACAATAATTATTTATAAATTTGTAACATTGCCCCCTCTCAAGGACCTCACGTCCCGCGCAGTACAATCCCTGATGGGAGGCCAAATGTAATATAAAAGAATTTACATTTCAAGAGGATACAGAACACATTACATACACAAACAAATAAAAATACAAATACAAAAAAAAGACAAAATATTAAAATTATCTATATTATTTACAAAGATACTATGGTATATTAATTTTTACTTTACATTACGATAAGGAGCTAATCTATCATAATGTACTACCTTTGGTTTTGAAGAAGATGATTTCCTTATACGAACCACGACGTCATTCAGTCTTTTTAGGACTGTGTAGGAACCTTCCCAGTTGGCTTGCAACCTTGGAGAAAGTCCTTTATGTCGATTTGGGTTCCACAACCCAACTTTATCACCTTCCTGAAATTCGTGTACTGTCGCTCTTGTGTCATACCTCGTCTTCATTCTTTCGGTCGTCAGATTGATTCGGTCTCGAGTAAAGTTATGGACATCTTCAAGACGTGCCTGAAGGTCTCGAAGGTATTCCTCTGGCGATGAAGATGTATCCGGTGGACGACCAAACTGAAGATCACAAGGGAGACGAAGTTCGCGACCGAAGAACATTTGTGATGGGGTGTATCTGGTAGTCTCATGGACAGCACTGCGATATGCAAGCAGAAACAGCGGTAGCTTCAAATCCCAATCTTGCTGATTTCTGGAAACCATAAGTGAGAGATTATTTAAGATGGTTCGGTTAAACCTCTCTACCATGCCATCCGATTGGGGGTGTAATGGCGTGGTCTGCTTCTTGTCTATTCCGAAAATTTGACACATTCCTTTAAACACAGCAGACTTGAAATTTGTCCCTTGATCTGAATGAATTTGTAAGGGTGTGCCAAATCTGGAAACCCATTGCTGCACTAGAACCTCGGCTACTGTAGTCGCTTCTTGATCAGGGATTGAAAATGCTTCAGGCCACTTAGTTAAGTAGTCCATGACAACTAGGATGTATTTGTTGCCATTTGAAGATCGTGGTAAAGGACCCAAAATGTCCAATGCTATCCGCTCAAAAGGTGCTCCTACATTATACCCCAGCAGCCTTCCTCGGCTACATTTCTTTGGTCCCTTACGTGCCGCACAGTCATCACAAGATGGGCACCATTTCTCTACATCTTGTCTAGTTTTGCTCCAATAGAGGCGTTCTTGAACTTTCTGTAGAGTCTTCATTACTCCGAAGAGGCCTCCAGTTTAACTAGTGTGCAATTCTTTCAAAATATCTGAAATTATTGATTTTGGAAGAACAAGCTGCCATTTGAAATTACGTCCATCATCTGACTCCCATTTCCTGTATAACACGCCATTTCTGATATGGAGTGAGTCCCAAAGAGCCCAATATTGTTTAGTAGCAGGACTGTAGGTGGAGATGTCCTGCCAACTTGGTCTCATACTGGAGGAATCTTTTAACTCAAAAATTGGATTTATATCGGGGTCTTCTTTTTGGCCTTCTCTAAGTCCTTCATCACTCCATGGGTCTGGTTTCGATGGCGGAGAAACAGTAACTTAGCGTACCGAAGGATTTACTAATTGATAATTCTTCTCTGCTCTAGAACAATATCGGCAGCTTCCATTGCACGGTCTCCTTGATAAAGCGTCAGCATTTCCATGAAGAGTGCCTTTGCGATGACGTATTTCAAAGTCAAACTCCTGGATTCGTTGAATCCATCTGGCTACCTGCCCTTCTGAATTTTTAAAATTTAAAAGCCAGGTTAAGGATGCGTGATCTGTCCGAAGCAAGAACTTTCTTCCATAGAGATAATGGTGGAAATGTTCTATGGCTTTAACGATTGCTAGCAATTCCTACTTGGTTGTACAATAATTTCGCTCCGATTTCGACAAACATTTGCTCCAATAAGCAATGACATATTCTTTATCATCGATCTCCTGTGACAAAACAGCTCCTATATTTTCGTTGCTAGCATCTGTGTTTAAAATGAATAATTTTCCGGGCTGGGGATATGCCAGAACGGGCGAAGATGTCAACGCCTCCTTCAGTTGTTTAAAAGCTTTCTCACATTCATCTGTCCATAGAAATCTCTGTTTAACTTCTGTCAACTTGTGAAGGGGTCTGGCAAAACTTGAAAAACCCTTAACAAATTTCCAGTAATACGTGCATAGTCCAAGAAAACTTCTTAATTGGTGGACATCTTCTGGACGACTCCAGTCCTTAACTGCAGAGATCTTTTCAGGATCTGTTCGTTCACCTTCAGCAGAGATAATGTGTCCCAGATAGCTTACTTCACGTCGAAATAAATTACATTTGCAAGGATTCAGCTTCAGGTTGGCCATTTTTAATTTTTCCCGCACCTTTCGGATGTTTCTTAGATGATCTTCGAATGTGCGCCCTACATTGATTATATCATCCAAATATACCAAGCAGGCTTCGTAGGAAAGTCCTCGTAATACTGTCTCCATCAGGCGTTCAAACGTTGCAGGTGCATTGCAAAGCCCAAATGGCATAACCTTGAACTGCCAAAGTCCTTGTCCTGTGGTGAACGCCGTCTTTTCCCGATAATCAGGATGTATCTCTATTTGCCAGTAACCACTCTTGAGATCCAAAGTCGAAAACCATTGATTTCCGGATAAAGCATCAAGTGTATCGTCAATCCTAGGAAGAGGGTAACTATCTTTTTTAGTGATGTTGTTTAATCGACGATAGTCAACGCAGAATCGGGTGGAACCATCTTTCTTCCGAACCAAAACAATAGGTGAAGCCCAAGGACTCTCTGATGGCTCAATAATGTCATTCTGTTGCATTTCCATCAGAAGATTATCCACCTCTTCCTGCTTAGTGAATGGTAGTCTTCTCGAATTTTGTTTAATGGGTGGATGATTTCCTGTATCTATTCGGTGCTGCGTTATTTTGGTTCTCCCATCATCATCTGATTTCTTGGAAAAGAGATCAACGAATTCTAATAGATTTCGTGCAGCATTTCTCTGTTTATAAATTAACTCTGCATTCTGAAGGAGTTCATTAATTAGAGTGTCAGGAGGCTCAGATAGTGTGGCTTGACAATTTCTGTTAATACAGGTCACTGGAGCACAAGTCACCAGCACTTCTCCTTCTTTTATTAGTTTTGCCTTATCGCTTAGATTAGCAACTCTTACAGGGATTGCATTCCGTGAAAGTTCGATGAGTAAAGAAGCCACTAGTACTCCTTTAACGCTATTGTCAGAATCTGGATATTCAATCAATCCATAGTGAAAATTATTATCTTCTGAAAGAGCTCCGTAAACTATCATCTCAGTTCTTGGTGGTAATGTTGTTTCACTCTTTGCAGTTATATGATGGACTGTTTTAATATCTGAATATTTCGTCTTAAAAATCGTTATGTCTTCAGAACACGAGTGTAGTTCATTATTTTTAAAATCTAACTTGAAATGTTTTTCTTTGAGGAAATCCAATCCGAGAATAAATTCTTCATTTATATCAACGACATATGCCATATGATGGTACACGGCATTACCAAATGCAATGTTTAGATTGACTTTTCCATGCATTTTAATCGTAACACCAGTCACAGTTTGGAGGGTAATGCAGGGCGGCGTACATATGAGTTTCTCACCAAGTTTGCGATCCAGATCTGTCCTAATGATGGTTACGTAGGCTCCAGTATCGAATATCATTCTGCAGGGAACTTCGTTGACATGTCTCATAACGAAAAGTCAGTTGTCTCCGCCACTTACGGAAGAAATGTGAAACAATTTAAAATAGGGCTTCTGACTCTCTGGACATTTCCGCCCCGCGAGATGGCCACATATTAGTTTCCCTGCTGTGGTGGAAGATCATTTCCACCATCTTTTGGTTTCGGGCAGTCTCTACGGACGTGTACGACTGCACCGCAAGTCCAACACTGAATTTTCGTGTTTCTGCCACCTTTACTCAGTTCTAGTCTACGGAATTTTCGCCGCAGATCTTCAATTTCTTTTCTTAGATCATAGTCTGTATCAGTAGCAGAGACGGCTCTGATTGAGTGCCGGTCTTTACGCGCGGCCTGCTGGGCAGCCTCTATCTTAAGTGCGTAGACTAGAGCAGATCCGATATCTTTGACATCGGCGAGTCTAAGTGCTTTCTGTATCTCCGGATCCCGCACAGTATCAATGAAGTGATGGATAGCCAGATCTTGACATGTCTCAGCTGGGCAGTCCGAAAATACTAAATGGGAAAGTCGCTGAATATCGGCAGCGTATTCTTGCAGACTTTCATCAGCTTTCTGATAGCGGGATTTTAACTGTAGTCTGCTATATTCTTTATTGCATTTTTCTCCAAACCGCAGCTCAATCGCACTCGATAGGGCTTGGAAATCGTGCCTTTGCTCTTCCGGAAGCGTCTCAAGGATATCGGCCACGTCTCCTCTTAAAGAAGCCGCCAGGTGAAAATCTTGGGCCCGGGGATTCCATCCATTAACTTCCGCTACCATCATAAACTGTGTCTTGTATACCTTCCATGATGATTTTCCATCGAATGTTGAGAGTTTAATCGTGGCCAGGGAAGGCATAACTTCCACATTGGGTTCCTCATGTCTGTTTGACATCTGTTTCTTCAAGCTTTCAATCTCCTTATTCATATTGTCTAATGCTTCTTCAACGTTTTCTTCGATCTCGAAAACCTTAGTTTCAACTGAAGTTACCTTAGCTTCCACTGCATTCATCTTCTCTTGAATGATGTTGGAGAATTCTTCTTTAACACTTATAATGTCCTTCTTAAGTTCCTTTTTAAGCTCCTCCTGCCCAGATTTTATCTCTTTCGTCATCTCGGTTTTAATCTCTTCTTGTGGAGCTTTCATATCTTCTTGTCTAGCTTTCATCTCTTCTTCTCTAACTTTCATCTCTTCTTGTCCAGCTTTCATCTCTTCTTGACCAGCTTTCATCTCAGCCATCTGCTCCGTTAATTTTTCGAGAAGACTTTTCATTAAATCCATATCCATTTTTCTTGTGACACGCTGCATCAACTCTTCAACCCCACTCCTGACACCAGTTGTACCGAGCTTCGGGGTTCGTGTGGATTGAGAGTTGAAGAAAGCAACTACTCGATGAACACAAGACTTTTATTCGTAAAAATTCCACTAGAAATATACCAGCTGTAATAATCACAATTATACAGATACAATTCGTCAGATACGATAAGTAACAGCTTCCAATCACAGGTCTCAAATACCTCAGGCAGAGAACAGCTTCTCTAAACTAGCAGTCACAACTAATCATCTTCACAAAACTGACTGTGTGTACAAAACCTGCCTAACCATGTTGGACTGCGGTATTTATACCTGACTTGGCGGAGAAATCTACTAATTTCGCCAAGGTTCTGGAAACTCCTAGGCTATCTCGCTAAATATTGGTCCTAGATCTTAGGTGATGGATGTTTCCAGAAATATCCATTTCTCGCCAAGTCGCCAACAATGGCGTCAACTCGCCAAGTTTTCTCGCCAAAACATCGCCAAGTCACCAAATCGTTAGAAAACCCGCTTTTAACGTATAACGCGTCTAAATACCGCAATTTTTGCCCAAAATGTGAGTATTTCCGATCTGTCTGAGATATTTTAAGACATATACAATAATTATTTATAAATTTGTAACCATACAGTATATGTACAGTGTTGTAAATGAAAGTTATAGCTTGCTGAACATTTCAGTCAGAGTTAGCTGTTTCAGTGCCTTGCATGTGTTTTTGGACAACCAAGTCACTCACTTGCTTGACAGCAAGAATTTGCACTTGGTCACATTCGGGTTGAAGGTCTATCCACTTGAAAGCTGTTTAATAGTTTGCAAATGTTTCCCCACCTGAGGAATTCGTGTCTACTTGAACTTGGACAGCAAAATCATCTACTTCATGGACACTTTCAATATTTTAAAAATCAATTGCAATTTCAAATCCAGGACATGACTCATAATCCATTCTCCTAGATCCTAATTACCTAATGAACATCCAGGGTTTTTCAAAAGAATGCCACTAAATTTTTCAAATGACATTTTCTCTCTCACTCTCATTTTCTCACTTCCCTTTCCTTTCTTTTTCTTGAGCGTTTTCCGTTTGTCTCATTTTGTTTCGCTTCTTCATTCTAATTTATTTTTCTGAAAATTTGAAAGCGTTTCGGATATATGTAATTCGGATTATTGGAGCTCTTATGAACTTTGAAGAGTAGCTATCTTGTGATTGAATTGTTGTTAGGGTGAGAATTGTTGTGCGGGATGTGCAGCCTTTAAGGAGAAGGCAGTGTTAGGAAATATATGTAAATAGATTAAATATTTCTAAATATCTTATATTTCTATTCAATTATTATCATTTAATTTGAATTTTTTTGTCAAAATAACGCATATTCGGGTAAAATAGAAGTTTTCAGACCTTAAAAATGAATTTATAAACTCTAAAGCAACTTCGCAATATTTTTTTGTTACAGCTGGGTGACATTTGATGAGATTTTTGACGAAAATACACAAGTCAATATTTTTGAATTTTCGGAAGTCAGTAAGAGTAATAGAAGCCAAGTTACCATAGGCTCACTGCAGGTATATTCCAGAAATCACAGAAGAGATGTATAAATTCGCATTAGCCAAGCAGTTAGTCAAAAGTAAAGCAAGGAAGCCTGGGTCTCCATCTCTTAAAATTGTTATGTTTAACTTTTAAATCACAATAAAGTTCCACAATAAAGTTATGTTTAACTTTATTGTGGAAACTGTATTGGTCTTTTTAGCCTTTGCAAAAACTTCAAGCTGAGATATTTTGAGTTAATTTGTGACAGAGAGGAAGTGGGAATAAATATTTTGCTTAGAAGAATACCCCAATTTTCTTTATTTTTGTATTATCGCATTCTTGTCGCCACGATGAAAATCGTAACACAATATAAATTAAATAAAAATATATAGTGCAAAAAAATTAAAAAAAGATATTGAAATCAATAAAACAATATTAAGCGAAAGAATCGATTAAAAACATACTTGATAAAGAAAAAAAATATTAATAAATTCAAATTGAATTTTTTAAACATAAATTTTATATATCATTAAATCATTTTTGCGATTATTATGCGCCAAATTCTTTTCATATAAAATAGTAGTATATGGGGGGGGGCTAGAGGACACTCAAAAAATGCAACATTTTTTGCAAAATAAGACCTATTTTGCAAGTTTTATAGCTGTTTTTTGATAAAAATTTGCAAAAATAGAGCATTTTTGATTTTTAAAATTTAAACAAAAAAGTGTGTTTTTCACTAAAAAATGACGTCTTTTTCACTAAAATATGCAGTATTTTTAGTGTTTTTAAGCTGTTTTTGATGAAAAATTGAGCATTTTTTCACTTTCAAAATTTCAACAAAAGAATTTGACCTTCCATCGAAAAAATGATCACTAAAAAATGCCTTATTTTTATGTTTTTAAGCTGTTTTTTTGATAAAAATTGAGTTTTTTAAGCTGTTTCATTATAAAAATTTATGTTTTTTTGGATATTTAAACGAATGTTTTTTTATAAGAAATGCAAGGTTTTTTGAAAATATAAGATAAAAGCCGTTGTATGTGTTTTTTTAAAAAGATAAAGATTTAAACTTCTTCCAACTCGTAATCATAATATTTATCATTTATTTTACCTTTGTAATTGAATAGATAATTATTTTTATTTATTTTTTTAATTGCTCTTTCAGATAAATCAGCATGGCAAGAACTTTAGTAAAATTCTTTTTCACTATCGTTTACTTCTAGTTTTGCAATTAATGAAGATCCAAATTTTGTTTTGATTTTTTTCAAAGATATCAAATTGTATTTTCCAACTTCTAAATCTCTCAATTTAAAAGTTTCAGGATATATATTCTTTTTGATGTTGTTGAATTCTTCCATTTATGATATTTCATTTTATTAAATGATTTTACGTTTTCAAAAATATTTTCTGAAGATATTTATTTATAATGTAATAAAAGATGTTTCATCTACTAGATCAAGTGCTTTTTCTCTTATATCCTTATTTTCAACTTTTAAAATTAATTCTCTTATTTGATCAATATATTTCATTATTAAATCATCAAGTCCATATCTGTCATATATTTTATTGATTTCAATTAGCTCGTTAATTAATTTTGAATTCTCTATTATTTCCTCATTAATATCTAAGTGTTTTATTTCTTCCATTTATTACAAACTATTTTTTTGAATGGATTTCTTATACTGACAACATTTATATAGACTGCACATAGGACCTAATATTCTAGGACATTTAGGTACATCAATATCAACAGCTGGTATATTTAATTCTTCAAATATTTCTTTTTCAATTGTTCCTCCTTTATAAGCAAATCTACCACCATATTCATCATATAAATACTGTATATAATTTTTAACATTTTCATTACTAATCCATAAACTTTTATCGTCTGAATATCTTTTAAATCTTAGACCGTGAATTTCATGAGTGCATTTAGGAACAATTTTCATTTCTTGTTCTGTTAATTCACAATTGGGTGTAAATACTTGAATTGTTTCAGCAATTGGTTCTGTTAAATGTGTCCAACTAATTTCTCTGATGATTTTTTTATCTGGAAGGATAAATCCTTGAATATTGAATATCAATGATATATCAGTCATTTTATTTTAAATGCATTTTTATAAATAATTTTAAAAATTGAGAATAAAAAAAATATTAAAGATATAAAGTTCTGAAGATATAAAATATTAAAGATATAAAATACTGAAGATATAAAATATTAAAGATATAAAATATTGAAGATATAAAATATTAAAGATATAAAATACTGAAGATGTAAAATATTGAAAATATTAATATCCAAAGGGAACTGTGTTATAATCATCCAAGATTCTACGTTTATCAAATCCAAACATATATCTCTTATTTGATTTAGTACTTGAAATGTCTCTATTTTTTTGTATTTTAAATTGGTTAATTTCAACATCTATATAATCAGTTTCACATGTAATTATTTTCATTCGGTTATCAAAATCTAACATTGTTTCACTCTGATAAGACATTTTAAATCCTTTCACTTTTCCATGTGCAGATCCATCATTAATTAAGTATATATCCATAATCTTTACTAGCTCCAGATATCCAATATTTCATATATTTATCATTTCCAAGTTCATATGTCCAATCTCCTAACATACATCCTGTTTCAATATCTTTGGTTCCATCATCTATATAAACAACGCTATCTGTATCGTAATATATAACTTTTTCTTTTTAATTTATTTAACATTTTTGTATAATCGTATTCTAGCAGAACTGGTTGTAAATGCTGCTATATAAATATTTGTGTTAAAGTTATTTATCTCATATTGTTCTTTCATTTTGTAACTCATTTCTACGCAATCATCATTTATAAATACCATGTTTAAATCTTTTATTGTATCATCTAGTATAATTCTATAGAAATCTTCAATCTCCATTACGTATTCAGTTTGTTTCATATTTTTTCGCTGTCCAAACTTTCCCCATAAGGAGTTCAAACATATTTTAGCTATAAATCTCAAACCTGGATTTTCTTCTATGTTTTTCAATTTTATACCTAATTTCTCTTTAACTACCTTCTTATATTCCTTTTCATTTTTAAAATTATTTTTCCATTTATCACATGTTTCGAGTTTAATTTTTAAATACAATTTTACGTACTCTTTGAATAATTCATTTGATTTATTTTCAAAGTTCCAAACTTCATAAATATTCATTATTTTATATCCTTTTTTAATAGCTAATTTCATTTCATCTGTAGTCCAAGTACCTATAAAACACCTTTCGTTATCGCTGTGTTTACATTCTGAATTTCTGATAAAGTAACAATCTTTACATTTCTTCTTATCAAGAGACGATTTAAAGTGCTTACAATGAAGGGTTTCGGAACATGATCTACATAGTGAAAACAAGAGTTTTTCTCCTTTATAAGGTAGTACAGGATTATATAATTTCCGAGGAGGTAGTACTTTACATTTTATTAAACCATTCCAATTTTTACTATATTTTTCGGGGTTAAATATTTTATCAGGATGACCACCTGGATAATAATCAAAGTAATTAACTGTTGGATATAAAGAAGTTACATCTAGGTATCTTCCTTTTTCATTCGCTTTAAATTCATATTTTAATTTAGTGGGTTCACATCTACCACCATAAAAAGCATCTCTAGGATTTAGAGGTTCGATGAATTCTCTTTTCCATTCTTTTTTCATGTATTTTTTCATATCTTTATTATTGTCAAAAGCACATTCCCATATAGTTATTAATTCATATCCTTCTTTTCATTATTTTCTTATTAATCTTTTAGTTCTTTCATATAAATCTTGCATCAACATTTGATTTTTAAGATTTATTTGTGTACCAGAAAAACAATTTTTACATCCATGCCAATAACAGCCATAGAATTGAAAAACTGTATTCTCATGAAATCCATCAACTTTATAAGTTTTATTTCCTAATTTCAATTTTTTCTCTCCTCCATTCAAAGCATGTTGAATATTAATATTTTCCTTTTTTGAAATATAATCTAACCAAGCAATTGATTTTTTACTGTATTGATCTTTATGAATTGTATCATTATCTATAGCTATAGTATCTTTTTTCAAGAATTTATCTCTGTAAATACCCATGCACACACCTGCTAACGTTACATATTTAAAGGGATATACATTAACAGTTTCCAAAAATAATCTTCTCAATTCCAAGCATCCTTTTCTTAAAATATCTACATCTGATCTACAATATTTTATAAATTCTTTTTGAAAATCAAATGTTTCATTTTTAACAGAGTTATACCATTTATTAAAATTATTTCTTTCATTAGTAACCATTGTATCATATCCATAGTAATATTTATCAGGATATTTACCAACATAATTTTGATTACTTTTGGTATTAAATAGATGTGGAAAGTATCCCTTAGCTAATTCAGTTAATCCAAACGTTTTTGGAAATTTTTAAGTGGTATCATTGTGAAATTTATGGAATCAATAAATCTTATATTGTAAGCAGGCGAATGCATATAAGTTAATTTATTACCTTGGTAAATAGTAAATACTTTGATGTTATTTTTGAAACTATATTTAGCTAAAAATTGAAAATCAAATCCTTTTCCATAATGAGCTAAACAGGTATATCCATAATGTTTATCTTTAAATAACCAACTACAAAATTCATTTTTATCTTTGAATATTTTCTCTTTACCTTCATAATCATGACATATTAATAGATTAACCTCATGAATTCCAGTTTCTTGAATTGTTTCAAGATCAAAGAATATATATTTTTCAGTGTAATCAAGTTTACATTTTTCACACCAATCTTTTTGATCTCGTATGAAAGTAGGACACTTCTGTTTACACATACCTCCTTTTGAACTCTTTTGTTTCATAAAGCATTTATGATCATTCATTACCCATCTCCAACAATTTTTACATCTCAGTTCACCACATTTATGATCCTTACGTTTTCTTTCTAAGCTACTTATATTTCTTTTACACTTTAAACATTTCCATAATATTTTACAAACACTATAACCTTTATCATCTTCCGTTTGTGATTTTCAAAACATACTTTACCTGTAAATTTTCTATTGCATTTATTGCAAAATATTTCATCTCCTTTACAATCAGTATTTTGAACAAAACATCTATTACATTTCAAAGGACATTTGTGACGATTAGTTTTCTTATATCCTATTTTACAGTAATTACAATAATGATCTTTACCTAAAAATCCTGTAATAGAAGTAATGACATTAAAATGATTTTGAATCTTGCATATGTAAATACATGTAGATTTATATTCTCCAGAATATAAACTTTGATTACAGTTTTCTCTACAGTAAATATTAATTTGAATATCTAAGAATTGTTCAAATATTTTAATCTCTTCTAAGCTGCATATTTCTAAAGGAATATTACATAAATTATGTAGTTTTACAGCTAAGGTTTTTTGTAATAAACGACCTTTTCTAATATATGTTATATCATTTTCTGTTAGCTTTTGATGATTTAATTTATCACATAATAATTTTGGATTTTGAACAGCTAGAGCAGTTACAATAGATCTAGCTAAACATATATTATCATTATTTTTTATTTGACAAATACTTCTCTTCTTTGAAGGATCTGTTTCTGAATACATTCTTAATGATTTATGTCTATCTCCTTCTGGTAGTTCAATTACATGAAAATCAAAAATACATTCAGTTATATCAAGTTGCTTATATTCAATCTTATTATTTAATGTTTCTAAATATACTTCGTAAGCATCTTTAGTAGACATCATTTTAGGATGAAAAGGAGCACTTAATTTTGGATTATGCACAATTATATCAACTTTACCATTTATATTTCTTATAGCTTTTCTAAATAAATCTGATAAAATATTAAAATATTGTACAGGTTTAATTTTATTAATCTCTACAATCTTATAAGATTTTCTATGAGTCATATATTTCTTTATATATTTACCTTTAATTTCTACAATTTCATAATCAGGTTTAAATAACTCATTCAGTTTTACTTCTCTTTTAATTTTTTTATTTTTCACAGGTTCAAAATCTTTAGTATCTTTATTAAATTTTAAATTATATGAATCAAATAATTTTTTAATATTTTCTCTTCTCTTTGGATATTTAATAAATAATTTCTTTTTACGATCTAAATAATCAGAAGTATCTAAATCCAATATATCTCTTAATACTTGTTTATAATTTCCAGTTTTTCTAATATATGATATTATAGATTTAATAATATCATTCTTAGATTTACTTTTACTTTTTATTTTTAAATCTTTTATAACATTTTTCAACTTTTGAATACTCAAAGTATTCAAAGCATTTTCAATGTGAACAAAAGCCATACTTGTATTGAAATAAAAAACAAGAAATTTTTTATTTCTATTTATTAGAAAGTAATTTTATAAAGGGATTTCAAAAATAGAATTTTTTATTTTCTATTTATTAGAAAGTAATTTTATAAAGGGATTTTAAAAATAGAATTTTTTATTTTCTATTTATTAGAAAGTATTTTTATGAAGGCTTTTGAAAAAATAAAATATTTTAAAAGATGTTAATATTTAATATTTAAGATTTCATTAGCAGCAATTATATCTGCTAACAATTTTTTGTGTATTTTGCTTTTCTCATGTCTGGCGCGATGCCATAATGTGTAGTACTTGCCACAAATACAGCGCTCAGATTGAGAATAAATATCTTTGGTACATTGGATACAACGAGTCATTCTTTTCTTAATATGCATATAAAATTCTTCTTCATTCTTTTTTATCTTACAATCTCTACAAATCATATCCATTTATTATGGTTTATTATTTTAAATGGAAATTGTAATTCTGATAATAGCATTAATTTTAAAATTATTATTTCATTTTTTCTACTTAAGGAGAAATACTTTATATTAATTATATTTTGAATAATTTTTAAGTAGCAATTTATAAAATCAAAAATTTCTAATTATTTAAAAATGCTAAAAACTCTTTCCATTCATTTTCTTTAACTTTTTAAATTATTTTCTATTCCAAAATATTCACAAATCTTTTTCATGATATACAAATATTTTATAGTTTTTTTTGTAATAATTAAAATCTAAATATTTGTAAAACATTTCATCAGCTTGCAATGTAAAATTTAAATTATGTTTTCTTTTTAATTGTTTGAAAAAAATTATCCTACTTACATATCTCTGTTTCAAAAATGATTGAATATTTATATTATAATAATTTTCATCTTCTGAGCTGTCATAAGTAATATCTTTCTTATGAATATTTTTAAAAACTTTTAAATATTCATTTGGTACAGAAATATTATTTTCTTCATCACTAGAATAATATATTTTTTCAGCTTGAATAAAATCATTCATTTATATATTTTCTAATTTTAAAATATAGATGGAAGCACTATTCATTGAATGACTGTTATCAGTTGTGAGAACAAAGTTTATTAGATAAAGTTATTAGATAAACCCAAAAAAAAGTAAGTCTCACAGGTTCCAGTTATTATAGTGGTTAGAGTAACCGAATAGCATGAATTGATCCTGAGTTCGAGCCCTGCTCGTGCTTCTAGAAAAAAAAAGTTAGAATGAGTTGATGCAATTAAGATAGGGCTCTTAACCTAGAACCATGAAATGAAAAAAACTGGGACCGAGATGTAAAAAGTGTGGTGGACTGTATGGCCCTCTGGAGGTTGCTGGCACCCCCCAAAAGTAATGTTATGAATTCAAGTTAAGGTACACCACACTGACTGAAAGGGCTGTTTTGCTATTTTTTTTCTAAATTTATTGATTGAATATTAATATTTATTTTTATAAATATATTAATATTTATTTATTAAATATATTTTTCAAGTAAATAATTTTAAATTAGTAATATACTCATTAAATAATTTTTGAAGTAATTAAAATATAAATCTTTTTTTCTTTTCTTATAATTTTTTAATTCGTAAAGTTTCTCTTAATCTATAAAACCAAACATCTAACAAATCACAATTATCTTCAAATTCTTCAAATATATCTTTAAATATTAATCGCTTGAAATAATGTAACTTTAAAATTCTTTTTATATGTAATTCCATTATCCTCATATTATCATAACTATCTAATTTAAAATCTGGTCTTCCAAAAAACACAACTATGTGATGATTTCTATGTCTTAAATTATCATATTCCAATTCTATTCTAAATGTAAATAGATTGATATTCAATAGTAATACTTTTGTAATATTTTTTTCAAACATATTTATTTAAATATAAAATAGCGTCCTCTTAAAAAATTAATAATAAAAATACAAAATAATAAATTTTAAAGGGGGTGGGGGTACAAAACGTCCCCCCCTTTTACTAACAATTCTTGGGGGGTGAGAATTCTCCCTACCTAAAATTATCATTTTAAAGGGGTGATTTACTCACCTTGAATTAAATCTTTTTTATCTATCCAACTATTATATTCTTCTGGATAATTTAACCACTTTACAAATAACTTGTTTCCTTTCTTTTTTGTTATTTTTTCAATTTTATATATATTATCTTTTTTATCATATTTAACTAAATCATTCTCATAATAAGTGCCTTTGATTTCTTCGTTGTTTAAATCTCTTATTCTATAAGTAATTGAGTCTGTTTTTAACACTTCAGATATTATAAAAATTTCATCTGTAAATGTAGGATGATAACCTCTTGTAAACGTTTCTTTATATTTTGATATTCTTACTTTATCACCTTCTTTAAATTTTGGTTTTTTGATTATCTTTTTAACATACAAATTATTATATACAATATTTTCATTTTCTTTTTTACTTGCTTCTGTTGGTGTCATTTTAATAGATCTATGATAAGAGTTATTATAATTGTAAACTAATTTATCTAATACATCTATATATCTTCTTGTATTATTAGCTGCTAAATATTTTCTTATTTTTAAATTTAAAGTTCTATTGAATCGTTCAACTACTGAGCATTTAATTTCTGTATTATTAGTACCAAACCACTGAATATTATTTTCTGAAAACAAGTTTTGTGTTAAAGAAGATAAGAACTCCAAACCATAATCAGATTGAATATTTAACGGTTTTCTCTCTTTGAATATCTTTTTAAAAGCATTTGATACTTCTTCACCTGTTTTTCTTTTAATTGGAACAGCCCATGCATATTTACTAAATATATCTATAACAGTTAATATGTAATTGATACCATCATTATATTTACTAAATGGTTTTACGAATAATAAATCTGCTTGCCATTGATCATCAATATGAGATACATAAATTCTTCTTCTTTTGAATTTTCTATTGATTGGTTTATATCTTGTATATACATCTTGAGTATGAAGAAAATCAGTAATACCTTTTTGAGTAAATTTAGTTTTTCTTTTTAACTCATTGATACCACAATAACCTTTCAAAGGATCATAATATATATCTTTTAAAGTGTCATTTGTTTTTTTAAAAAAACACTTTTCTTTGAATTACAATTGAAACAAATTCCTTTCATCATAGGTTTTCCATTTTTGGATGTAGTAGTTATAACGTCTTTACTATCTGTATGAGTTTCACATTTTAAGCAGTAAATAAGTGAACCCATTCCAAATGTCTTTTTTGCTTTAATGATTGGTTTAACAATTCCTCTTTCTAATCTTTCACGAATTGTAGGATTTGGAATTTCATCTAATTCTTTTAACATATTTGTATCACATATTTCATTTCTTGTTTTAGTATCTTTATTTTTTAAATAACAAATATCATGTCTATATGCAGTTTCATCAACTCTGTTAATTGGTTTGCTCCATTCTTTGTATGATAAATCTGGATTTAATCTTGTTTTTCCATGTAGTAATTGAGTTCCAGGTCCCGTAAATGAATGTCCAGGTAGATGCATTTCAAATGGTAAATTATTAATAGATTTATTAATAACACCTTTTCCATTTTCACATTTGCAATTCTTTTTATTACACATTTATTTAGATATAAAATTATTTATCAACATACTTATAACCATTTAATTGAGTTTTCTTTATATACTTTTCTATAGGAAAATATTGTAAATTTTGAATATATTCATCTTTTCTCATATATACTTCTTGTTCAGTCAAACTATTTGATTTCAATAAATTTAATAACTGCTTATAAAATTTATAAGCTTGTTTGTATTCACTCTTTTTAGCAGATATATTTAAAGACTTATCAATTATTTCTATGACGCCTGCTGTTACACTCAATGCTGATAAGGGAAGAAAAACGAATCCAGATAAACCAGATGCGCTGAATAAAAACTTACTAACTGATAATAAAACACTCAATTTATTCATCAATTGATAAGACTTTCGATAGATATAAACTCTCTTTTCCAAATATTCTTCAATTTATAAAGGCTCAAAATTTCTTCGATATCTCATATTTATATTTACTAAATCCAACATAAAGAAATCAAAGCGTTTTTGAATTGCTTTCTTGTATAATTTTTTAAATTCTTCATTAGTAAGATTTCCATCAATTTCTCTAATTATCTGTTGGATTTCTCTTGGTTGTAAACTAAAGAAAATAAAATAATTACAATTCTTTCTTATATTAATAGGAGTAGAATAATATGATTGACTCAGATAAATAATGGATGCATTTTTCTTTCTTCCTCTGATAAACAATTCAGCTATATCGCTTTGATCTTTTTCAGTTATACAATCATCAAAAATTACTAGATTTTTCCTACATGGATCTAAATCATATACTTTTATGAATTCTTTGGAATCAGAAGAAAATAATACTTGTTATTTTTTATATTTATTAAACAATTCCAACAATAATTCTTTTCTCTTTATGTTTTTTTAATTTACAATATCTTCTCTTTCTATGTCATCAAACATTGTAAAATTTTCTTGCAGTGTAATATATTTTGGTTCATAAATATCTTTAGCATATACAAACAAACCATCAAATTTCAAATAATCATATATTAAATTAACAAGCAAATTAGTTTTACCAAATCCTGAACTGCCTACAATTAAAAGTCTAAACGGATGTTTTGGTAATGAAGGATTTTGATTTTCATCTGTAAATTCTTCAGGTTCTGTATAATCTTTTATTTTTATCATTTATTTATTTTTAAAATATCTACTCGGAGTAAAAAATAATCTACTCGTTGTAAAAAATAATCTACTCGGAGTAGAAAATTATTTACTGATAAATAAATGGATATTATTGAACGTGAAAGAAATAAAAAATTAAAACAACAGATTAGAAATGAGTTAGAATTAATAAAATTGCAATCTGAAAAAGAAAAATTTATGAAGTTAAACTTCAATCAGGTATTGAAAAATCATTAAGAGAATTTCATAAACCAGTAATTAAAAAATTACAAGACCAAGAAATTTCAAGAAAACAAAATCTTGAAAGTATTCAATATGCTATAAAAGATTTAACAGATAATATGTCTTTTTTACCTCAACATGAATCCTCTAAACATTTGGACTATTCTTCAGATGCTGGAAATTTAATGGATAAAGCTGAGGGAATAATAAGATTGAATTTTAATAAAGATTTTGATTTACTTAAAAATGAAGGATTAGAATTGCCTTCTGAGCTATTAAATAAAACAGATGAAGAGTTAGATGAAATAATAAGTATAGCAAAATCCAAACGAGATGATTATAAAAGACTTAAAGAAAATTTAACTAAAAACAGAAATTATGAAACCAGTGAGAAGAAAAAACAAAATATACAAGATAAAATAATAGAAGCCGATTTTAACATGAATGGATTAAAACTGTATATAAAAGCATTGAATACTCTTAAAGCAGGAAATGAATATATAGGCAGTGGTATAAACAAATTAGATGAATTAACAAATAAAATATGCAAAGGCTCTAAATCTAAAAAATTATATAATAAAATAATTATTATTCTAGATAAACTTTTAAAAGAAGGAACACTAACAAATGATTATGTAAAAGAATATTATAAAAAATTTTTACTTTAAATAAATGTATGTAACAAAAAAAGTTTATTTGAGTGATAAAAAAATCAAATTTCAAAATTAAAATCTGGATATAAAAAAGGAGAGGAAGTTTCCTTGCAAATAGATAAAAGTAAAACTCCTAATTATGATTTACATCTTACCAATACACAAATCAATCAAATTGCTAAAGGTAAAAGAATTACAATAAGTAAAACTCAGTTACAAAAAACTGGAGGATTTTTACCATTCCTGATTCCTATTTTAACATCTTTAGTTCTTGGAGCTGCTAGTGGTGCAGCAGGATGGGGTACTAAAAAAATATTAGATAAAATTTCAGGATCTGGAATTAAAAAAAAACGTTGTGGAAAGGGAGTTTATCTTCCCTCGGAATATACAACAAAATAATAGAAGAAAATATGAAAAATGAAAAAGGATTTAGAGGTACATTTACTATAGATATGCTATCTAAAAATATAAGAAAATTTGAAAACGGAATTATTAATTTAGATGTATCTACAGGAAGTGGAACTCACTGGGTTTGTTATTATAATGATCCAATATATGATTTTGTAGAATACTTTGATCCCTTTGGAGAATATGAATATGAAAAAATAAAAATAAAAAATGATTTTCTTCCTAAAAATATAGTCAATTATTTAAAATCTTCAGGAAAAGAAATTCGTTATAATTCTAGTTTCTTACAACAACCTACATCTGTAAAATGTGGTTTATATTGTATGAAATATATAACTGAAAGAAATAAAGGTAAATCCCCTATTGATGTATTATATTCATTTACTCAAGAACCTAGTATTTCTAATGAGAAAATTGTTACTTATAAATAAATGAAGTACCTCATTTTAGATTCTAAAAATGCTAGTAAATCAGAAGATTTTACAATTAAATATTCCAACCCTTTTAATTTTAAGGAAATAGCTCCTTCAGACATTTTCTATGTACATTTCTTGGAATAATATTACTGACAAAAATAATAAATTTTCATATTTTGATGGTAAGAAATGAATAGATTTTACTATTCCATACAGTCATTACAGTATAAAAGGTTTGAATCGTTACATGGTTAAATACTTTGGAAATGATCCTCCAATATTATTTGGAATTATAGAAGAATGACTAAAATTTGCGATTAAATTGAAAGATCATTATAAAATTTATTTATGCAAAAGTGAATTGTACAAAATTTTAGGATTTGAAGCAAAAATATATGAAGATGCAGAACAAGAAGGTAAATATATAGCAGATGTAGCAAATGGAAATGATAATATTTACATTCATTGTGATATAGTAAATGGTGCTTATATAAATCACTTTCAATCTGATGTGATTTACTCATTTACAACCACAAATCCTCCTGGAAGTTTATATTCTAAAGAATTTGAGAAACCTATATTTTTTCCAGTTAAATCTGATTCCATACATAGAATTAGAGTGAAAATTACAAATCATCGAGGTGAACTAATTGATTTAAATAGACAAGAAGTACAGTATAGATTTATAGCTAAATAAATGAATAAACACAGATTGTACAGAAAGAGTAAGAAAATAGAAGGAAGAGGTTTCTTTTCTGATTTAATAGAAAATGCTAAACCTATTATAGAAGAAAAATCTAAAGATTTCATAATAGAAAAATTAAATGAGATTTTATCAAAAAAGAAAAAACATGGTGCAGGATTGAAATTTTTTTATCCTAAATAAATGAACAAAATTTATGATTTGACCGATACCAGTTATTATTATAATAACGAAATTGAAAGCTTTGAATATAGAGAAATTAAACATGAGAATAGAGATAAAAACAATCCATATGAAAATGCTACATATAATTTCTTTATAAATGATACAAATGCTAATATATTATATTCTGAAGGTTATCTGCAACAAGAAATTAAAATTGTAAAAGGTGATGGAAGCAATATAAATAATGAAAATATTACTTTCGTAAATGGTGGTGGTTTAATTAATTCGAGCAGATTAACAATAGGAAATACTGAAATTGAATCTACTATTAATTATAAATCAATCATGAATCAAGTATTAGGATTGATAAATTTCACACCAGATTATTCAACATCGGAAGCTACTAATATGTTTTTCTATATGGATACTTCTGAATATGCTGACAGAGATAATTTCAAATATAATAGAACTTTGGTTGATGCAACTAAAATTACTGATTTTTATAATAACTTCAAAATGAATGTAAAATTTAATGATGGATTTGCAAAGAAATGGAAATTCACTAAAGGTAGTCAAACTGTAAGAATATGGATAACATTAAAATATATATTTGATTTTTCAGAGAATATAGAAAAGTACTTACAGGATTTCAAATCAAAATAGAAATTCAAAGAAATGATAGTAAAAATATGTTATATACAGATATTCAAAATCCTGATTTCAAAGCAGTTGTTGAAGACCTCTCTCTGGTTACCATATGTTAGATTTAAAATTCAGCTGCTGTAAAATTCAATCAACTAAAATTATCTGATACTCCAATAGAAATAAATTGGGATCATTATAATATTATCAAATCAAATTTATTTAATAAAAATGCTAGTGGATCTTATAATATTCCTGCAACATCTGATGAAGTTTTAAGTTTATACGTCATTCCTCAATATGATGAAAGAAATGAAAATATGAACCAAAACAACATGATGTTTGATAACTTGGATACGACAGAATGTTGGTTAATGATTAATAACATAAAAGTTCCAACAGTAAGTTATTTCATGGATTTTAATAAAAAACATTATAATCGAATATATGCAGCTCTTTTAGAAGCAGGAATGAACAATATAAATGCAGAAACAGGTTGCATGATAGATTATTCAAATTTTAGTAAATATCCTATAATTTGTTTCAATCTAGAGAACCATGAAAATTACACAAACCTGAATAATTTAATGATCGAATTCAATTGGAGGTTAAAAAATAATACAACCAAAGATTACTTTTTCTATTTCATTTTGAAAGAAAGGAACAAATGCTCTATGAATATGAAATCTGAAGAGATAACTATGATTAAAACATTGAAAGCATAATGAGTTTTTTACATTAATAAATGACAGCTTATTATCCTTTGTTTGATGATGAAATAAAAGAGGGACCTCCAGGTCCTCCAGGTGTAAGATTTAAATTAACAAACGATGGAAATTACGATATAGAAAAAAAGAATTTAAGAAATGTAAATAAACCAAAATTATTGAATGATTCAGCTACAAAATCTTATGCGGATAGAATTCATGAACATTTTAAAAATGATGTTAGAAATTTATCAGATGCTTCTCTTATTCATTTACAAAATGAAAACTATAATGCAAAACATAAAAGAATTTCAAATGTGTCAGATCCAATAGATTTACATGATACAGCTAATATGAATTATGTGAATAAAATTGTAAAAGAATTAGAACAGAAAAGTTTAATACATTCAGCTCAAGGTAGTTTTGATGCTAAAGATAAAATAATTAGCAATATAAAAGATCCTGTAAATGACAAAAATGCTGTTAATAAACGCTACTTTGAAAACAATGCTTTAGTTTTGAAAGAAAATGCTTTTGATGCTAATAACAAAAAAATAATTAATATTCCAACTCCTACTGATAAATACGATGTGTGTAATAAATATTATGTAGACAGAAAAACACTCATCAATAATAAAAAGAGTGATAATATATTAATTAGAGATAATGATGGATTATATGTACCTTCTTTAATTAAAAATGGTGTGTATAATTTTGGAAATGTAAGACTTTCAAGCGTTGCAAATCCTGTTATAAATAAAGATGCCGCAACAAAAGAATATGTCGATTTTCAAAATTTCTATGCTACTATTAAAGAGAGATATGCAACATATCATACAGGAGGTTTTAGACCTGTAGAATTCAATTTAATGAGCTCTAAACTACTAGAACCTGATTTAAAACTAGTAACTAATATGCATATGAAAATTACAATTTTTTTGAAATCTGAAAATCGTACACATAGTCCTTTAGTACAATTTCAAATTGGAGAAGAATTTATATTTACTAGACCTTTAACAACTGATACCGAATCGGTTACATGTTTTGCATATGGTAAAAGAAACGATCGTGTTAAATTATCAATTGGTAGTGATGGACAATCAAATAAATTAAAACCTTTCTTGCATATAGAAAAAATAGATTATCTTTAAAAAAACACATGCAATGGCTTATATCTTATATTTTCAAAAAACCTTGCATTTCTTATAAAAAAAAAACATTCGTTTAAATATCAAAAAAAACATTAATTTTTATAATAAAACAGCTTAAAAAACTCAATTTTTATCGAAAAAACAGCTTAAAAACATAAAAATAATGCATTTTTTAGTGATCATTTTTTCGATGGAAGGTCAAAATTTTTTGTTGAAATTTTGAAAGTGAAAAAAAGCTCTATTTTTCATCAAAAACAGCTTAAAAACACTGAAAATACTGCATATTTTAGTGAAAAAGACGTAATTTTTTAGTGAAGATCACACTTTTTTGTTTAAATTTTAAAAATCAAAAATGCTCTATTTTTGCAAATTTTTATCAAAAAACAGCTATAAAACTTGCAAAATAGGTCTTATTTTGCAAAAAATATTGCATTTTTTGAGTGTCCTCTAGCCCCCCCTCCCCCCCATATACTACTTAAAATCTTTGTTTTGTTGGGGTTTTAGTCAACACTATTATTGCAATAACATGACAGGGCGACTGAGGACTCCGTTATCATAAGAATTTATTGAAGAATTATAATTTATTATAAGAAATAACGATAACAACTAAAATAATAACTTACGCCGATACAAATAGCCAGACATTTTTATATTGAGTGCCATGCTTATGTCAACTTCTTAAATTTGATCTCATTCGAAATGTCAAATTGCCGTTGAAATTCTTGGGTAACGTTAACATTGTCAATTTTAATGACCTGATGAAGCGTTGTCATATGAAACAGCTATGACGACATTCTGCATTTGGTTTCGACATCTATTTTTGTAAATTAATTTAACTAATTTAATTTTCTTATATTCAAAGAGATGTGTGACCTGATTCCACGTTTTATTTAAGAATTTTCGATAATATCAGAATTAAAAGCATTTGTTTCAAGGAATAAATATATTAATACTTACAGTGAATTAAAATATTCACCATATTAATTATGTTCATAAAATAGAAAAAGCTTTCTGTTCGTAAAATAGAAAAATAAGTCTTAAACCTTAATTTTTTTAATTTTTTTTTTTATATAAAACTACTTTCTCTTTATAAATAAAGTAGGTACTTTTCCATTATACACTCTTTTATGAATTTAAAAAAATAGCACTTTCTCACAGAGAAGCGAAAATAATATAACTAATGTATGATGATACTTATTGCTCACAAAATTTTGTTTTAAATTAAATATATTCCAATTATATCGAATGGTTTTTCTAAAATTGACTTAAAAGTGATAAACAATGGTAAATAAGGTAAATGCTGAAGCTAGTTATGGCAAAGCTTAAGCTAGATGGTGCAAAAGATGCCTTTGTGGTAAATTTTTCGGTTAAAAGGGATATTTCAGTCACAAGTCCTCAAAAACAAAAAAATGCTAAATACAGCAATATTTCATTTTGCTTCATTGAAAAAAATGTGCTTTTCCATTATACCTACACAATCCAACATCGATGCGATTACGTTGGTTTGGTTTGTTTGTCGCTCAACAGTCATTTTTTACACACGAGGGCTAATTAGACCCGGACCTACGATTTGATTTCGATTCTGAACCACTACAAACATCCATGCCCAAGGTGGGATTCGAACGCACGTACTGTCTTCGATGCGATTAAAAGCAGTTTTAACCAGAAATAAATATTGGCCTTTAAATAAGTTTTGCCAATAAAAGATAATTATTTAGTTTATAAAATGTAAATAAAATGTTTGCATTATTTTTAGTATTTTCTGAAATCGTATACCTGTTTAAACAATACACGATGGAAAGGGAATATTCAGGACAGTAATTTACGATTTTTTCTTTCTAATTATGGGAATTATCCACGGGTATATAGTGAAAAAGTACTAAAAGGTATTATTAGTAAATTCTGGTAAAAGTTTACTTACGGGTACCTTTTGATTTTTTAGCGATTTTTTTATGCCAAGATGTGACAAATAAACTGGCCGCTGTCGCAACACAAAAGCTAAACTAAGATAGGTTCTCAGAAATTAAATTTTTTTGCCAAACCAAGGAGAATATCCACTTCTACTCCAAAATCTAAAAGTTACTTAATATGCACTATGCAAGAAACACATACAAACAAATCTTAATTTCATTCACTAAATATCAGGCAATTGCTTTTTTTCCAACTACATTTCTTAAAACACATTTTTTCCTATATTTTTTAATATAGAGATATATTTCCCTGTTTATTTTTACCAAAAATTATCTCCATCTTATCTTAAACTTTTCAGGCAGTCATTTTCTTGTTTTAGAAAAGATAAAATTGCATTATTTTCTTCTTCTTTTGATATCTGAAAAAATTTCATTCTCATTCATTATGTTTTCTCGATCATTTACTTATCTGACTTTTCTGACGTAAAAATTACATCTGACTACTCAAATTTCTAAAGTGGAATTTCGAGATGCAATAGATTTCTTTATCAAAGATTATAGATGAGAAATCCTCGTCACCCAAGTCCATCAGATAAATGCTCTTGATTTTCTTCAGTTATTATATTCTTTAACAAATGTCTGCTTGTCTTGATTGTCAAAATGACATAGATATCATGTTTTTTAAAACATTCAATCCAGACATTGACAGAACAAGATTTCATAATGATCACTCCTGACGAAAGTACTTTGGGATATTTGATATTGAAACTATTTGTTATAATCTGATGCATTAGTTGTAAGACGGGATTAGCAGCGAGAAATTTCGCATGAACTGCCCCAAAAAATCCGAGATTTAAACGTCAGCAGTTATATAAAATTAAAAAAAATTTACTATTCTCCAATAAAAACGTCGATCTACTTTTCTCATACATAAAATTGAAAAGAATCAAATAAAAAGAATACAATTAAAAGATGCATTAGAATGAGCTCATGAGAAAGATTTTTGTAAGTTTTAGTTCATTAATGGGAGTTAAAATTAACACTGCGTCTGTAGGACTACTTTAAGGGTCAGCCATTAGTTCGCAAATTAAACAGTAGTAAAACTAAATGTCCCGTGTATATTGAGTATGTTGGAAAGCGCTTATAATATTAGAAAAAAAATTTTTTCATGTTTATTATATTAAGATTGATGATGAGAGGATGTAATTATATAAAATTATTTCTAAGTAATATGAATTCCAGATTTTATGATAAACATTATTAATGACATCATGGCAAGCATTATTAATATTATAATAACTGTAAATTGCTGATTCTATTAATATAACATAGAATGTGTCAAACTTCAGTATATTACTGTTAATCGTTTTTCTAAACGTAAAATGATTAATAGTGATTATATTGGAATAATACAGATAGAGCAGTAATTACATTAGAATAATGTTGGTGTTCTTTCTAATGTCCTATCTGCTTGTACGGAGTCTGAACAAATCATTGAAATCATTGACATAAAAAAAAATGAATTCTGATACAAAAAGTGCACAATTGTGGATATCCTCCCAGACCAGTTCAAGGCAGATCAAGATGTGTTGTGGTGATGTTTATTTCTGCCGACATTTGATGCAAAGAGGAAACTTTTTGCGAACCCCAGAATATGTAAGACCTTTCATATATCCACTGGTTAGTCGGGATAGACATGTATTTAGAATAATGTAGACAATAGTAATTACATTAAAAATATATATAGCAATAATTATGCATTGGAATTATATGTCTGAACAAATAATTCGGAAATTTCTCCTTTGCTTTAACTTTTGCTGAACATTTTATTGCACGTTTTACATGCCAAATTTTAAATTTTTTAAACAATATTTTTTAACTACGGATAGTGAGGTAATGACTGTTTACAGATTATACCTGTATGACTTTTTCTAGCATTTAATTTTATTATAAAAATGTTAATTTGTTTCCCCTAAACTATGAAATTTTTAACAAATGATAAACCTTAATTTTTTTGAGATTTGATAGAGAATCTTTGAGGAGAGTTTAGAGAAAGTTTAATCTATTCAGATGTATTTTTTTTCACCGATCGAAAAATATTCGATCAGTGCAAAAAAAAAAAAAATCGTTTTTATCAATAAAACTTTAATTCTTTTCGTCCGTCGAATTTTTGTCATGGATTGAAATGAGAAAACTTGCACGGAAACTTATATTAGGAGGATTACTTTGAGAATTAATTTTTGTGATTGATTCTGAGTAATTTAAAACATAGTTACGTCTCATTTCAAAAGCTTTATTATAGCGCTTACAATTAGTAGAAACCTTAATTAACCTTGGTTTGAATTCACTCTAAAGCCACAAACACACCGGAGTGAAACTTTGATTGCTTCAAAAACAGTAGCTTCCTATTTTTTCTGCCTTTTAAATTGTTATCTATGGGTAGAACAATAATAGAGAAAAAAATTTCATGCTGTTTTCTACTTATTTCAATGAAAATGTTTTTGATTTTTTCCAATACGCTTCCGATTGGAAATGCATTTGAACGCAAATGGAAGGAGTCCTAACTTCATTACTCAAAATAATCTCTTAAGTAAAGGGAGTTATCTAGCATTCCACATATGATTCAATGGGCTTTTAGTTTATCCATATGTCAGATCTCACTTTATAATGCAAAGCAGTGTTTTGAACAAAACTAAGTAAAGTATGGTCATTTTTCTAAATGACTATTTCCCCTAAAATCTTGGTATTCCAATGAAAACACGGGTCATTACCAATAACTGTTTAGATTCATGACTGTTATTAATGTTAATTATGACTGCTATTGATGCTATTTATAACTGCTATTGATGCTATTTATAACTGTTAGTGATGTCAAACAAAGTTTAAGTGTGATTTTAACCTATATTTTTTTTACGTAGATTGGAGTAATAAACGGAATTCAACTAGTTTACCAGTTTATAGGTATTCATAATGGAAGAGCTGGTGTTAATGTCGTGAATATTGCATCAATGGCAGATAAATGTTTTTTTTTTATTATTGATTTATATTTTTTTTTACTTACATTACATTTAATCTAATATACACTACTGGCCATTAAAATCGCTACACCCCAGGAAGAAATACAAATAACAAAATGATACTTATTGGACAAATATATTATACTAGGAATAACAAGTGATTAAATTTTCAAAAAATTTGGCTGGATAGATCCTGAGAAATCAGTACCCAGAACAACCACCTCTGGCAGTAATGACAGCATTTATACGCCTGGGCATTGAGTCAAACAGAAATTGGATTGCATGTACAGGTACAGATGCCCATGCAGCTTCAACACGATGCAACAGTTTATCAACCGTAGTGACTGGCGTTTGGTGACGAGCCAGTCGCTCGGCAACCATTGACCAGACGTTTTCTATTGGTGAAAGATCTGGAGAACGTGCTGGCCCGGGCAACAGTGGAACATGTTCCATATCAAGGAAGGTCCGTACAATACCGGCAACATGCGGTCGGGCATTATCCTGCTGAAACGTAGGGTTTCGCAGGGCTCGAATAAAGCTTCAATGGTGTCACCGTTGATGACACCATTGAAGGCGCTCTTGTCTATGACGCAGCGTCAAGTGAAGCCGCAGCCATGGTCTCCGAGCTGAGAGTCCATGCTGCTGCAAACGTCGTCGAACAGTTCGTGCAGACACTTGTTGTCGTCCAAATGACCCCGTTTCTTGACTCACAGCTCGTGATGTGGTGGCACGATCCATTACGGTCATGCGGATAATATGCCTGTCTTCTCGGCTGCTAGTGATAGGTGGCCGTTGAGATTCCGCATGGCGTTCCGTATTACCGTCCTGAATCCATCGATTCCATATTCTACTAACAGTCTTTGGATCTCGACCGACGCGAGCAGAAATACTGCGATAAGATAAACCGCAATCCCGGTACGCTACAATTCGACCTTTATAAAAGTTAAAAACGTGCTGGTACGCATTTCTCCTTCTTACACGAGGTATCACAACAAATTTTCACCAGGCAACAACGTTCAAAGCAATTTGTGTATGAGGAACCGGCTGAACAATTTCCTCATTTAAACACAATGTAGGTGTCGCCCTGCTTTATCAGAATGCGCTGAAAAGCTAATCATTCATTTGCATATAACAGCATCTTCTTCCTTTCGTATAAATTTCACGTCTGTAGCATGTCGCCTTCTTGGTGGAGCAATTTTAATGGCCAGTAGTATAGAGGATTAAAATTTTAATCCAAATATTGAAACTTATAACCAATAGAAATTATTATTTTTTAGTATACAGATAAATATAATTTATCGAATAAATTGCTGCATTAATTATTCTTAATTATTTTAATTTTATAAAATGTGTGTGTTTTCCTTATTTAAGTAGTATTAAGTTTATGGGTTACATACCAAGTTATCAGATAAATCACATATTTCACATGAATCAGCTTGTTAATTAACGCTTTATAAAATTATATACCTATATAATTTAATTAACCTTCATAAAATCAATTCTGTTGTAAAATACACATATGGATGTATCCAAAAGGAACTGTCTTACGGCTGTAGAATTTAGCACATCTATAATGTTCGATTAAAAGTGGTAATCAAAACTTCGGAACAACTTGCTTTTTTTAGTTTGCATCAATGCACAGAATAGTCAATTTTGTTGGAAGTAAAATCATAAATATTCAATGGAAAAGAGATAATAAAACAGATAATAATAGACTCCATAAAACGGAAATCGCTAAATAAGATTGTAGATATTTCGAGAAGGCTGAAGTTTCTTATCCAATGTGTGAAAGGTATTGAAATTCGACAAACTAATTGAGGATATTTACATCACGTTTCAATAATCTAACATTATGTAAAATGTAACCAAGTTGTATCCATAACATAGCAATACTCATTTATGAAATGATGTTTATTTATCTGTATGTGGGGAGAGATCTATTAAGACGACTACTTAGGAAATCTCTCTCAAGATTGTTACACATGGTGTAATACTGTGTGCCTATTAGCTATGACAGATGAATTCGACCAAACAATGTTTCATTTCAATCTTTATACATTATAGGGCAGTTATTATAGGATGTTCTCTCCAAATAATGGCAAATTGAGAGAGTTGATTGTGCTATCAAGAAAAATTGTTATAGGACGTGGTATCGAAAACAATGCAGATATATATATATATATATATATATATATATATATATATATATATATATATATATATATATATATATATATATATATATATAGTCGAGGAAAATAGTAAAATTACATATTAAAGATTATGAAGTTCGATGAGACAAAAATATATTGTTAATAAACTTTTCCCTACTATTATGAATCTGATCTCGAAAATTTGGGTATTATTTCATTTTGGAAGATAACATCCCGAATGCAAATAAATAAATAAATTAGTAATTGTTATTTGTAATGATTTTCTTGAGAAACATTAACATTTTGACGTGGCTTAAAGTTTTTGTGTACAGGGATCTTTTTCTTTTGTGTTTCACATGAATTTCATGCAATAACTTGGAAGATGTTGTTCATCTGCATCTATAACTGCGTCATGATTATTATTAATTGAACTGTTTTAAGCATGTTCTAAATTATCATTGGTTTCTCTTTCATTTTTAACGTTTTGAAAAATTGCTACTGATAAAATATTTTAGTTAGTATTAAAAAATGTCAAGTTAAAAAGTTAATATTGGTGATAGTTTATTTAGAGTTAGTGATACTATTTCACTATTTTATCTACTCCAGCGAAATAGAAATTAGCTTAATGTTACTGTAGAAATTAAAGACTTTGTGATGCAGAAATTTTATTTTTGAAGTGCTATTTTATGTCGAAATTAGAACAACTGATACAACTTAAATATTTTGAAAGTGCACATTTTATGGTGAAATATATGTTCAAATTTCTCCTTGTATGAATACCTTTTAATTCAATCACCTTGTATAAATACCTTCAAATTAGAAAATTATCTCTGAGTAAACAAATTCATCAAACTTTTGTCGATCTTATTTCTTTTTCTATTGGATACTCTAAGGCATGTATTTTGCATTTGAAGTATAAAGATGATACATGAATCAAAAAGCTGAAAGACTCGTATACATTATGTTGATTTTGATCCTGCAAAGCTTTATAGCTGAAGTTGTTATAAATTTGTTTAATATTCAATATGTATGATAAATAAAAGTAATTTCCATAAAGAAATTTCCCAGGTGTTTTGTATTATTTTTGCGTCACAAGGGGGATATCCGTAGGCCTAAGGCCATTATAAGGAATTGAAGCATCCACTGCGTGTTGCTTTTAAGTTGGACTTTTCTCAACTAGAAGACGCGTGTTGCAAATGAAGAAATATAAAAATATTTCCAAGCATTGTCTCAAACAGATGCATGTAAATAGTAGGGAAATTCGATACGAATTTTGGAATCATGGTTTCAGATACTCATAAAAATCAACGTTTTACGCACAAAATGTTCATTATATCAAAATTCATAAAAAAAAAAAAAAAAAAAAGAGAGAGAGAGAGAGAATAAGAGAAACTTAAATGGATTTCAAGAGAACGTGAAATGACACAAGAGATGTTAAAGAGGTAGGAAAACTTCAATCGGTCAAGATACAAATTAAATAAGATAGCAATTTCAGGAGATTTTTAAAGCAATATCGCTACAGATTTGAAAATTGGGAAAGTTATTATTTAGAACAAAAGGTAATTTTTATGATTATAAAATCGGAAAAAAATTATAATTAAAAATTACTTCTTTATTACTGGTAAAAATCATGAATGCATTTTTGCTCATCGACGACAACAATCAGACATTCGATTGTGAACCGTGGCTTCTTTGCTGCCGCGCAAAAAATGCGATTTGAAGGCAGGCAGCAAATTCTTCGACTAGTCGCATTTATGACGCTATCTCAATACGATATCGTAATTAATTATGTGTGACGTAGATGAAACGTTATCTAACGTCATGGATATTTTAAACCAATGAGAATTGTAATAAAGTGATTTAACCATGATCCATCTCATTTAGAACAAAAGAAATAATGTTAATAAATAGCTCGTTACGCCCAAATGGCGCATAGTTTTATGCCCATTTGGGCGTAATGAGCTACAAGGTAAGGTGTTTAAAATGAATTTAAAACTATTTCGGTGTATTATACTTTTAAAATCATTATGTTAAGTAAGAATTAGTCAACATAAAATAAGATTTTTTTTAAAAAAATACATGCAATAAATATCTAAGAAAACAAAATTTTATCATGATTTTAGTATTTTTTCCATTGATGGAATCAGTAACGATTTTCTGTTATTCTTTTCAAATGTGTGCTTAAAAGTGCATTCACATTATGCTGTTTTATATGAATGAATAAAGATCAGGTGTAACATATGTGTTCAATTTGTATTTCCACACATTTCCTAGGAAGGATATTTTATTCGCCTCTCTATTACAACTAACAATAAAGAAAATGATGCAAACAATTAGCACATAAACAAGTTTAAAACTAGTCAATTTCATTTGAGACTTACTTCCTGGCATACAGTCACATAACGAGTACACTCTGACAATATATTTGTTTGTTTGATGTGTCCATCCACTGCATAAAATCTATTAAATTTAAATCCTAACCTATTAAAGTTATAGCCATTTCTGTGTTGATGATATTTGTTTCGCTATTTTGTCCGTTTATTTCAATTTATCACCATTTTGCCTCCTGTACATTTCAAGGATAGTAATATTTGAAACGTTACTCTGGTAAAGTAAATGGGCGACAACATTTGAGCTACGTGGCTATTTGAATTAAAAAATTTGGCAACTGTTGATTATATCATATAAACTGCTTCATTATATTCTATCATCTGACATATATAACATTTCTGACGATGAATTTCTCTTACCACAATAAAGCTCCTTTAATTTTCATCAAAATACTATTTTTTTCCCTTATCTGCGAAATTTTTTCAGTTTATTCAAATTCAGAGTTTGAAAAAAGTATAAATATTCGAATGTTTATTTATTAAATGTGACATTGTCAAAATCAAAAAATATTGCTATGAATTAGCGGGATAAAATTAAATTGGACACATTTACAAAATTCAAATATATAAGATATATAATAATATACAAATATGTAATGTAAACTATCTAGGCTTGGTATTGATCCAGTGGCGTAGTGAGCATAATTGGCGCCCGGGTACGATACCTTATTTGGCATCCCCTTGAAAAGTAAATAAGACTACATTATAAATATGGGCATAAAAAGTATTAAGTAATAAAAGAAATAAAATTATGTAACGATATATGACACATTATAATAAATAGAGTATAGTTGTAATCAGAATACAATATAAATAATAACAGAATGTTGTACCTACTATAAAATAATCGAAAATATATTTATTAATTTAAAGTATCAAGCTCAGATTTAAATTTAAACAAAGTTCAATTCTAATTAAAAAAAAAAATACTTATATTGAATTCGGAAAAGTGTCATTAGAATAACCGGACTTATGTAATTTAGAATTAATTATAAAAAGACATGATTGATTTTAAAAACTAATACAATTATTTTAAAAAAACATAAAAAAATTTTTAAACGGGAAATAATTTGTTACGTATCATAGATATAAGCAGAAGTAATTATTCACAACCTAATATACTACAGTAATCACATGTTTTTTTCTGCCTTTGCTGAAGCGAATTGACCAATTACTTTATCAAAGTTGATCATTTCAAATTTTTCTTTTCTTATACTTAACATTGTTAAATCACTTAGACGGTTTTGACTCATGGTGGATCATAAATAAGTCAAAATTAATTTTATTTTGCTAAATGAACGTTCGCAGAGCTTGTAATTGATGCAGAAATAGTAACAAGTATTTCAATGGCAACCTCTTCTCTCTATCTTCATCATGTGTTATACCGTCAATAGTGTTTTTGGTTTAATTTCTTTTCTACTGCTGAGTAACATCTTTCAGTCCCACATTTCTCTATAGACTTCTGTTCCATGGATATCTGTATGGCAAAATTCACCCAAACTTTTACATTTGTTAAGGACGGTGACTTAGTCCTCCCAAGATACAGGTCCAAGGTTCGATTCTCAGGCTAGTTTAACTCAATCTTTCATCTTTTCAGTCGATCGATTAACTGAGTACCAATCATGCTTGGGAACTAAACACCGGGGATTTAGCTTTAGGCTGACCACATAACCGGGACATATGCTTCGCACCGCAGGGCCCTCGGTTAGAAAAATAGATATGGGCACTGTAGGCCTTGTGATCCGGATATTACAGTTTTGAAATTGGGATATTTATTAATTTATCAATTAATTTTTAACTTTTAAGAAAATTCATTTTAATGATTTAACATTTCCGTAAGAAAGTCTTACAAAATTTTTAATGTTTTTTTTCCTAGCTTGTTAACCAATTGAAACAAACATTTTTACTCCCTATTAATTGTGCACTAGCTTATTTATGAAAGATTAGATAAATAGTTGATCATTTGGGATTGAACGTATGCTATACCTTATCTTAACATATTTTCAAAAATTCTATAATATTACTAACTTAACAAACTTTAGTTATTTATTGCAAAGTAATAGTTGAGTAAGACTTTACACTCCTAATTTAGGATCAACTCACCGAATTTTTCACAAAAATATCTTTTTAAACATTTCATTTACCACAGATCAGACAGAAAATTTTATTCCATTTTTTTATTTCAGAAAAATTTCTGAGAAAAACAATTTTAACTTTAAGGGAAATTTCGCTTTCAAAATAGCTTTTTAAATTATATCATTAAGGCCATTAAGGTAAACCAAAATTATTTTTATTGTAAAAAATTAAAATCACAAAGCGTAATATTGATAGCTTACAATATTTCATTTTAATACAATAAAATCAATTTTTCTGATTCCAAAATTAGAAGACCTTTGTTAATAAGTTTTCATATAATTTCAGTTTACATAACTAAATTATATGCCATAGCGCCATCAATGCAAATATCTAATGAGCAACGGAACGTTAATACAGGCAACAAAAATTTTTTGTATATTTCTTAAATTAAAAATCAAAAAAACACGTAAACTAAAGTAAAATTATGTATATCTAATATAATCAAAATTTTTCAGTCAAACAATATATTTTATATTATTAAAGATAATTTTTTTCTCCAAACTGATGCACTGTATATTGTTCTTTCAAGTTTTGCATTGATTCAAAATATTGTCAAGAATTAAAAGTGCTGAGACAAAAAATATATTTTAATTGTTATATCACATTATTTTATGTAAAGAAATTTACTCAATTAGCTATCATAGTAGTGAAAATTTTATTCGCATTTTAAAAGCATTTTTTTAAAACTGCTTTTTTTAAGATATTAAAATATATTTTATTATTAAAATAAGGGCTAATTTTTATTAAAATTTATTTCTATTAAGAATCATTTTGGAAGTGCTGTTCATGCAATGGCATGAAGTTTCTTTCTTTCAATAAATTTAAATCATTTAAAAACGATCTTTTTTTTAAAATTTTACAATGTAGAATGATAAATATGTACGATTTCTTTATAAATTTCTTGAACGAATTTTTCAAGTTAAAAGATTTGTTTCTTATATAAATTGAACTAATTAATTAAGAAATATATTCTGTATGTTTAAGGAGTGCTGTAGAGACAGCTAAAACATGCAATAGGTTGTTACGCTATTAAAGAAGAAGATTCTGTATGTTTAACCATAGAGAAAAGAAAAAAAACATTTAAAGAGGAAAAAACATTTATAGATTTTTAATTTCTACCATTTGAAAAAAGAATATTTTAATATAAGGTGCTAATGTAAAGCCAACAAAATTACGAGTCAAATAAAAATTATTTCTACAAACAAAAACATTTAAAGTTTATATAAATTATTTTTAAATGAATAGTTTTAACAAATAAGTAATTTTATATTTAATTTTCAAAACTCTGCAAATATATGTTAATACCAGTTTTATACCAGCAAAAATATGAAATAAATATTCATATTGAAAGAATACATAGTAGACAGAAAATATAACTTACGGGAATAATATTTTAAATGTCAAAACTCCAGATTTTCAAAAGTTTAAATTTTTGTTTCCGATGAAGCGATATTTTGGAAGAAACGAAATACTAACAGTGTGAACTATAAAAAGGAAGGGAAGTTAATGTGTTTTCCTAGAATTTGGAGGCAATTAGCTCTCGATCCCCTCCATTTCTAATCCAGGAAGGCTATTCCCAAAGAGGCATATTGTACCGAGCTTTGGGGTTCGCGTGGATTGAGAGTTGAAGAAAGCAACTACTCGATGAACACAAGACTTTTATTCGTAAAAATTCCAATAGAAATACCAGCTGTAATAATCACAATTATACAGCTACAATTCGTCGGATACAATAAGTAACAGCTTCCAATCACAGGTCTCAAATACCTCAGGCAGAGAACAGCTTCTCTAAACTAGCAGTCACGACTAATCGTCTTCACAAAACTGACTGTGTGTACAAAACCTGCCTAACCATGTTGGACTGCGGTATTTATACCTGACTTGGCGGAGAAATCTACTAATTTCGCCAAGGTTCTGGAAGCTTTTAGGCTATCTCGCTAAATATTGGTTCTAGAGCTTAGGTGATGGATTTTTCCAGAAGTATCTATTTCTCGCCAAGTCGCCAAGTTTTCTTTCCAAAACATCGCCAAGTCACCAAATCATTACAAAACCCGCTTTTAACGTATAACACGTCTAAATACCGCAATTTTTTACCCAAAATGTGAGCATTTCTGATCTGTCAGGGATATTTTAAGACACATACAATAATTATTTATAAATTTGTAAGAACATTGTAGTGCTATTTTATGAAAAATTTCCTCCCTTTCTTTGAAGGTCAGTCTGGTGCAGGACACAATATTTTTGACAAAAGGAATCGTTAGTATGAAACACGTTTCAGCAGGAATTTTCTCACGAGTATAACGCGACACTAGACTGAATGGCTACAGCAGTAAATGTATAACTTGGCTTATATAACCTGTACAACAATTTAGTCATAAAGGGTACTAGGAATCTTGACGCATTCACAAAATTAAATAGGTGTCTTTCATGAGCTTACTCTTCTGTAATCTCCCTAAGTTAATAGATCCAAAAACTATCGTATAACATTAACACAAATAATTTGGTAAATATTTTTATACTAAAATGAAAACCTTTCATATGCATAATGGAATGGACTAATTTAATATTCCAGAAAATTTATATGAAAAATAAAAATATTTTCGTTATTGGCACATTTACAAATGATTTTAGTACAAAACAATAGTATCACAAAATTTGAGCAAAGTATGAAACTTAAAAGGAAGGAATTTTGAGCAAAGTATGAAACTTTAATCTTAACTAGTTATGAAATGAAAATAAAAGCATTGTTAAAAGAACAAACTTTTTAAAAGGAACTAAACCATGCAAAATTATTATTAATAAAGAAATATAAGAGTTTCATTTATAGTAAGCTCCTGCAGATCTTCATTTTCATCAACAACCTCTTCTCTTTTTCAAATCTGATTCCTCCTGGAGCTTTTTCCCCATGGACATGACACAATAATTATAAATTGCAAAGTTTATTTCTCCAAATAAAATTGATATTATAATAAAACTAAGATTGAAATTTTCCGAAAAAATTTGTTTAGCTTTGAAATGATTTAGCGCCCCTCTGTAAGCTGCTCCCGGGGCATGATAGCGCCCCCCCGTCACGACGCCATTATACTGATGACACACACAAGTACATTTTACACTTAAGTGTAAAAGCGCCGTTTGGTGATGAATTGACTCAATTAAATTAATTTTAAATATTAATACTGGTGCTGTTTCAAACAACGTTTCACAGATAAAAATTATTTTCTTCCAAAAAAGGATGATCTTTGAGCACATCAGTAAAATTTCTAACAATTTTGCAATAAAATACAGAGAAAAATAGTTATTAATAACAGAAATATTCCTTCCGCCGAGAAGACAATAAATAACGGAAAACGTGGCGGTTGCTTATACCAGTACATATGTGTAAGTACTGTAAGGTAATGAGTTCGAGTGAACTGAAGATCTGTCATAAGCGCCTGAAACTAGATATTTAAAGATATTTTGCGGGAATAAACTCAACCAATTATCTTTAAGGTATCTACCTATGTTGAAAAGTTGATTTTCGACGACGTATCTTTTTCTTTTGTGAATCCAGTTCTTTATACTTTCCGATTTCCAATATAGTTTTTATTTCAATGTATGTCAAATCGAAATTAAATAACAGAAAGTTTAAAGCTCATACAGTCTTTTGAAAAACGAAACAGTAGTCGCATTTTCAAGCCAGACATGGTACAGAAGAGGTATTTTTATTTATGTGTTTTTCTAAAACGTACTGATTGAGGCTATTATTTGATTCGTATATCCAGAGAGAAATAACGGTATTGTCGCTATCACATACAAGAGTATCACTCTAAACGCGATTGTCTCAAAACTGTTTTTCACAAGATCTTCAATCCACACGATGACACGAAATCTCAAATAATAATGAAGATACTTGCATGAACCTTCACTCTATATGTTTTAAGCGTTATTATCTAAGAAATGAAATACAAAATTTTGAATTTACCTGTATTTCCTTTATCGAAGAATATTTTTCTAAGATTTTGTTACATTTTAAATAACACTGTCACAAAAAAAAAAGAAAAGAAAACATTATACTCAAATTAATATGAATTCAATACATTTTTCTTTCTAAAATGTTAACCATTTTTTTTTCCCCAAAATTTTATTAAAATTTGCTAGAAAATACCGATTTTTCAAAAAGTATGCTATATTGAAATTATAATTTTTTTGCTAATTTAATGTTTTAACATCATAGTTTATCTAAAACAAAATCATTTTTTTAAATTTACTTTTAAAGAAAAGCAACCACTAACGTTATCGGATATCTTAATGAATTGTTTTCCTTACATATATGAAGCGCGATGAAGATAAATACGCAACAAAAAATATCGGTAGTCTTCAGAACGAAAGTAAATTTTTCGTACTGAGGAAAACAAAAATACTTCTTAAAACAATAAAAACAGTATAATATTTAATAAAAATATTAAGATATATTTCTCAGGACTTGGAATATTAGCATTTTCAGGTTTCTTCGAAATAAAGTCAGTCTGTGTGAGAAAGAAAAAAAATTTTTCAACATTAAGTTTTGAAATTACTAATTATCTTTCTTTTCATGGAAAACTTGCATTACTGTAACTAAGTGTAGAAAAAAGTATATCTATTTGTTTGAATAAGTGTTTTATAAAGAAATCTTCAAAAATTTCTAAAGCATCTAAAAAAATTCAAAATTCTAAAAGGGAACAAACCCGGTTTGCCATTAAATCTTCAGCAAAGTCCATAGGCAATTCGCATGTTAAAGATTTCATGCGTCCCCGGGAGAGAGAAAGTCAAGCCAAAGGTAGTCCTCTTCATCGTGCGGGATTTGTGACATTTAAAAAGCTGTGAACAGAGGTGGAAAAATGTGCTAGAGCTCTAACGTCAAGAAACCATGCCTCTCTCTGTATGGAGAGGGTAACGGCCTGTAATAAACAGGGAATACTTGTTCCAAGATATGATACATTGCACCACTCTAATTTTTACATCATGTAAACCTACCCAAACGTTCAAGAATAGTATACAATTCGTCATATCATTCCTGAAGAGATTTGGATGGTATTAAGGTAATTGAAGCGATGGCTCCGTTTTTTTTTCCAGTGTCAACTAAGCAAAGTTCTGCTTTTTCTTAGTGGAAATTTACATGTGGTTAATTTTTGGTTGTCTTAGGAAATACCTTACTAAGGTAGGTACAACATAACATCGGAAGTGCTGACTTATATTGCTTGATTATGCAGATTCGCTTGTAAATTCGGACAAGGCATACATACACAGCGGTGCAGGCTAGACCCGAACTGTACCTAAAGGCTAACGGGTTTGGAATACTCGCCCACCACCAAGTGAATACACAAAGTCCGTACAGATTTCTAAGAAATCAAATTCCAAGAGTTTGCCATGAGTCAAATCAAACATTTCCAGAAGGTATCGACCTTCATGTTCAATAATTTATTTTAAAAATTGTTATTAACTAATTACGAATATAATTGAAACAAGCAATATTTTTCTATTTAATTTAGAGTTATATTTAATGGCTACTTAAAAAAGCCTTCAATTAATTTTCAGCCAAAACAAATATATTACGCCGAAGACCCACCGCGAGTACTTGCGATATACATGCTCGTTTAACCCAGGGTCGGTCGTTGAGCAGTTACCAAGGGTGTACTGGTCTGGAGAAAATTTCTTATCTTTCCAGACTTAAAGTCAAAATTGAAGTAGAGAATCCTATAGTAGTGCCATGTATAGGGGAATTCTAAGAGGAAAGACGTATTTTCACCTTTGTGTGCTCTGGTTAAACGAAAGATGCACCCTACTGACTTAAATTCACATAGTCGACAGCAAAACGAGCTTGGCTTCTCCAAGTGTCATAAGTAACAATGGCTATAACAGAATTTTTTTTTTATTTAAATAATCTATATTCTTTACTGAATTATACATTGTATAAAATAATGGGTAATTTTAAAGTCTTTAAATATTTTCGCCCAATTCCTATCTATTAATTTATCGAATATTTCATGATGTGTATAACAATCTCTCTTTTTAAATAAATATACTTATTTAAAGCAAAATAAATACAATTATTAGGTAAAGTTCCCAGGATATGACTTTTTCTCAATTATTATTTTATAAAAGCAATTCTAAATTTTCCTTGTTTACTTTCAAACTCATTTAAAACTATAGAATTTCACATCGATATTCTACTCTTCTATTTCTTTAATTATTCACTTTCTTGGTAATCCATACCTACAAAATATTACTCGCTCTTAATTCATTATTAATGCTGGGTAATAACTGTTGCTTCTTTGAAGCACTACAGTGGCACTTGTCTGATTTTGCAATTAATGTTAATTTACCAGTTCTTTCAACTTCCTCAGCAATTCCTACTTTAGGTTTCCAAGTTCATATAAGTCATCTTCCAAATACTTCATTTTGATTTGCAGTTAATCAAATTTTTGAAGGAGTGCTTTTTGCTCTTCTTCGGTTACCAGCAGCTTTTTTTTTTTTTACTAATACCTTTGTAGAGCATCATAAGCAAAATGAAACAGGTCTTTACTAATTATCATATTGTTGACACATTCTATTTTTCGGATGTGATCATCAATGATGCACTTAGCCACAATTGATTGATTATTCAAATTTTCGTTCACAGAAAAACTCACATTGAACAGATGTTTGATTATGAAAGAATAGTGAAAGTAAATTAAAATAAAAAGCAGTTATTTCATCTTTGATAGGATCAAATTGTCATGTGGTGCATCAATGCAATCTTGAAATCTTACAGTCACTTGTAATTATTTAAACTCTTCTACAAATTAAAAAAAAAAGTTCTTTATTTCTAAACCACACAAATATATTAATCTTTATTTGGTTTTTCAAGAGTCTATTGATTACTGAAAAGACACTTTCTACCAAGCATATTAAATAATTTATTTCAATTTTTATTTCATTGATAAACAAATTCATCCCTTTTCACTGAAATGATTTTAACTAAAAAATTTATATTTAAATGTTAATATCCAGTGAATTTTATACAATGTAAATAAAATAGAAACAAATAGAAAGAGAATCAATTAAAATTGCCAGTCAGATTGCACCAAATGATGATCTTTATGGTGATTACTCAATTCACTTCACACATAAATCTAAATATTACATCTGACCCTACTGAACTGAATGATTTTGAAGTTTTTGCTACTGAACTGGAGCTTTTAGTGAATACAGCTTATAAATACAATCTAATATCGATTGTGCTACAATGTAATGGTTACATTAAAAGCAAATATTCAATTTGGCTTTCCAAGAATTTAATTAAAAATTTCAAAGTATTAAAACAAAAAATCCACAAAAATTATAATATTTTCTAACAAAAAATAAATATATCAACAGAAGTAAAAATTACAGCAATTTCAAGGGCCCTTAAAAAATTTTCAAATTCCAGGAGTTTCCAAACTTTGCATTCAAGTATTTTTCGAAATTCATAACACGTTTTAAGTTTAAAATGCTTTTATTCTATTCATTAAATTATTTAGATAAAGGACCATTGATTTACACCCTAGCTTTTTACATGTTCCAATTCTATATTTAAGCATAAAAAATTTCAGTTATATTAATTTGCAACAAATATTGCCTTTTTATAAAATATCAATAATATTAAATTTATAAAAATGTTATTAAATTTAAATTTTCGTTACATTAAATGTATGTTCTTATAGTCCTTTGTAAAACCAATAAATTTAATAAGAGATTTCTAGATGTTTAAAAAATGTAAAGAGAAATTACTCAGAGATAATAATAAAAAAAATTTTTTTTCTACACAAATCACATATTAAATGCTTTAAATAGGAAAATTTCATTCTTGAATTTTAATATAAATATAACCGAAGAAAAACTATATCAAAATAAAGTTTAAAAAAAATACATACAAAGCTTAATTTTTTGATAAGACAGGTCTTAAAATTTATTGATTTTTGCATAAAGATACTGTAAAAAAAATTACCACATAATTTACTTGGTTTGATAAACTTATATTTACTATCATATATTGAAAATATTTAAAAATTGTACATATTGATTCTGGAAAAAAAAAAGAACGTCAAGGAGATTTAAAGGAAGTATCCATGTTTATATTAGTCAACCATAATTTTAAGGGATAATAATGCAATATATTTGGTTCTCTCAAATGTGAGTATTACTATTTATATTTGCTCAAAAATAAACTTTTGCTGTCAATGTATGTAATTCTTTTTAAGCATTTTAAATAGTCTATGGAAGAATTATAAGAATATTTTTTAAGAAAGAGTTTGATATTTAAAAATAATGTGAAATGATATCAACAAAATGAAATATAATGAATAATTTTTCTTTGAACAATATCCACTCACCATTATCATTTTTTAAATTATCTTGAAACATTTATAACTAATGAACACCATTTGAGTGACATTTATTACAAAAAACAAAATGGAATATTTAGGAATTTAGTTTGATGTGTTAAAAAATGACAATCAGATGGGCCATGAGGGAAGAACAACATTGTATTTTTAAATGAATTTAATGCACCTCTCACAAAATATTTTGTTCAGAGTTAAAAAATTTGTTTGTTAAATATATACAAAAATATTTAGTTTGACAATACTTCATAGCAGAAATTGAAAAGATATTTTCAAAATGAATTCTATATGTTTAGAAACGTTCTAATAATTAAAAAAAATATAATCTTGCTGTTATATATGTTGTTGTTGTTATATGTTTTCAGAATCTATTCATAATTTTTTAAGTCTTTCCTATATATATATATATATATATATATATATATATAAAACTAAAATTATGTTTTATATTTTCTATAGCTGTCTTTTAAAGCAGAAGTAAACACAACAGCAGGAATAGTTTTAAATTTTTCAATGAACATGAAACAATGAAATAGCAAAAAATGAAGTAAAGTTTTTCTTTATAAATATACTTCCATTTGATAAGCTTCAAATTGTTATGCATTGATCATCCATAAAGACATTTTTAAACATTCAAAAAATGTCAAATACAGCATGTTTATGAAATACTTTTATTTTGTATGTAAATGAAACAAAGGAGTAATTTAAATTGTAAATTTCTTTTAATTTTACACAGGTAAAAATAAAAATTCTTGGAAAACAGAAATAAAATTACCAGTACCTTGAAGTAAACAGATTTGACAAGTTATTGAAGCTTTAAATTCTGAAAGAATTAGTACAATTTAAATCATCATTAATTTGAAAAAAAATAAATATTTATAAAAATAAGTACACAAGTTCAATATAGATGAATGTATACAAAGTCTTCCAATGAAAGCGGAAATATAAATCCATTTAATCACACAATGACAGAATTGATGAAAGTTCTTTGGAAGATAAATGAAATTCCGGATTGTTGTACATCTTTAAATTTTTTGCAGCTTCATACAGATTGAGTTGTATTTCTTTTAGAAGCTGTAAAGTGGACAAATAAATTATATAAACATAGAACAAAAATCTATATTTCTCATTTGAAATATAAATATTACTATAGTATTATCAAGATAGAGAAAAAGTTTAAAAATTGTTCTCAGTTTTAACTTTTATTCTTATTATATGTTAGGATTTTTCGCTTCAGTATTTAATTTTATTGAAATAATTATAGGAGTTACAATAGAAATTTCAGATACATTTTAAATATAGATCTTATTTAATAGCCATTGAAAAATTTATTTTTTAAAACTAATATAATAAAAACAATGAAGTAATGCTTTCCAATTTTATTGCACAAACACGTTTTTTAAGACTGAATATTAATCAAGTTTTAAAATCTAACATCTCAAATGGATATCATTTATAAATTCATCGTTTGATGATGTAGTTGATTTCTTGTTGTGGAACTTTTAAGCTTATTTACAGTAGTTAATATAACGATTTCAATCATTCTTTGCTTACTAGATAAGCAATCGTGATATCTCTATATTAGAAAATTGTAGCACATACATTTTAGACTAATTACAGTTTTTAAAGCTAAGTATTAATTAATGGTGTTTTAAAATTAATTAAAAAAACTACCTATTGTTATGATGAATAAGTAGTAGCTGTGCAAAAAACATATTTTTACATGAGAAAATTTTTATAGATATTGAACACTGGAACATTTTAATAATGTCATAACAAAATAAAACATTTTACTGATTGAAATTCAATTAGTTTTACCAGAATGTATTGACTAAAAGGATGTATAACTAGAATCATATTCTTTAGGGACATTTGCCTTTACAATGGCAAACTCATTGATGATTAAATCCTGAGGAGGAGTTAATAGCAACAGAGTAGAAGTGTCTCAAGTTTTTAGGAGGCAACCACGGCAAAAAAGAAAAGTACACATCACTGGGATAGTCTATACTTAAAGAAAGTAAAGGCCATGAAATTTAGAACAACGAAAAGAAACTACAGTTGGAAAAATGCTTCTGTTTATTCCAGAAAAAAAACATAGACATAGGTTTTATTATAGAAGCAATTTAATCCATGAGAATTTAATTTTTATATCTAACAATTTAAGTCAGGAAATGAAAAAGATAACTGTATAGGATAATTGACTGCTGAGGAATGTCTTCTAAATAAGTTTTAAATGCAATAAAAATAAATACTTTAACTGGTAAAATTAAAACATGTAAAGAAATTAGAGTAATAGATATTTTTATTTTATTTTATTTTATAACTTTTAATTTGATGTAATATATATATAATGAAAATTCTTTATTTTCCTTTAATACATTTTTCTTATTTATTTCACTTGATATACAAGAACAGAATTTTGTAAATCTAAGGTATACTATGATATATTCTTTAATTTGTAAATTCTCTGTATTCTTCATGTGCACAACAAAATATTATTTATGTAAAGGGAAGTTCATTATCTCAATGAACTAGTTGATGCCAGTTGAATTTTTCCGTGTGAAAATTAAATAATAATAAAAGTATATCATTAAAAAGAGTTCCTTCAGAATGTACTTTTGCATGAACATTATATGGGGATACTTTGTTTTAAATAAATCAGCAAAAAGATGAATAGGCTGAAAGTTTTAGAAGTATTTTGCTGCTCAGTATAATCTCCTATTGGAATTAAAATTTTTCTAACAGCTGTACAATAACAGGAAAAATAAATTATTTTAATATCAAATCTTTTGACAATGCAATAAACTCTTTGAAAATGTATTTATTTATATATTAAAAATATTAATAATATATCACTAGAAAGTTCTATTTTAATGGGCATTAAATAAATGATACAATGAAGAATAATTACAAGTATTTTGATACTTCAAACATACTTACAGTTTTTGGTAATACTTTATAATAATCATCATTTTGAAGGCACTTTAAAATTCGAGCAAAACAATCACGTGCAATTCGAAGAGCATCTGTTCCTTGATCAGTTTTTTGAAGGTAAATAGCAGACCAAATGTGCCTACACAAAAATCTGCTGACAAGTAACAAAATAGTGTCTTGATTTTCTGAATCTATTAAAATAACAAAACAATAAGATACAAAGTATTATATAAATATAAAAACATCAATTTGATATATTTCCTTGCAAGCAGTTATTAAACAAATTTGATAAAATAAAAAGTAAATGTGATCACCAGAGATTTCCTTTTCTATGTTTAAAAATATTTTAATAAAAATTACTGATAGGTATAAAATTTTTTTTTACCAAATTTACCACAAAATATATTTTTCTTTTTCAAATTGATTGTTTTTATAATATTAAACAATTTTAGTAAATAAATATTAAAATTCAATATTGAAAAAAAGAAGCCATTATTCAGCAATAAAATGATGTTTAATGACTATCCAACAGTTGTAAGCTATTGCAAAATTTTCTTTTTACGCAGGCAGCTTTTATTCCAAATGGAAATAAGAGAAACTCTTACATTATGATGATGTAGTTGTGAATGATAGGATATAGAAAAATACGCAGATTTAGAAACGTAATATAAATTTAGTATTTAAAACGCCTTGAAAATCAAAACAAATTACACTTGTAACTTTAAACTCCTAAAACAAATTCATTGTACATATAACTATGTGATCAAAAAACATACTCACCTACATTGTATATACATAAAAATAGTGATGATATTTTAAGAATTCAACATATGAAAAACAGTTTTAATTTCACAAAACAAAGCATCAAAAAATTCAGATTTTAAAAATTGCTGAGCAGAACCAATATAATGATCATATACACATCTAATTTTTAAAGACATATTAGAATATGTAAGAATTTGTGAGAAAGAGTTTAAAAGCACTTGCATTTAAAGTTATTGGATATTTACTAAATTAAGAACAGAAATTTAGTCTTAATTTGAAGATCAGATAACAGAAAACAATAAAGTAATGGACAGTTTAGAATTTTTAAAACAATATACAGCTGATTTGTCACAAGAAATAATGTTTTCCTACAGTAGTGCTTTATGATGTGCAACAACACCTAAACAAGTCATAAAAATTAGTTTCAAAATATAGTTTATTTATTTTTCTTTTTAATTTAAGATCCTAAAGTTAAACAGGATTTATTTAATGATTGTGTAGTCAAGAAGAGAAGTGATAATTTTATGTTGTTAAAATCATATACATGAAAATCTTAAGCTTTCAAAAGTGGAGAATATTCATTGGAATTTCTTTCATATGTCTCATTGGAATTTAATTTGCTTCATATGCCCCTAGATGGTCATTTTTTGCCCAAAATGGTTATTTCAACTATTAAAATGGGTTTCAATTTATTAATTCACATGAAAACTCAAGGTGGGAATCGAATTCACAAACTACTGAAATGAAAGCAAATAATAATATTAACTTAGTTTCAAAATCATGTTTTACATAAAACTGGGAAAAAATTGATATTTCCAGCAAATTTTTAGGTTTTAAGAAAGTAGATTATTGTATGACGGTTTTTTAAAATTTATTATTTAAAAGAAATTGTTATAAAAATAACACACTTCTGGTAGTATAATTTTAGAAAATAATAATTTAACAATTTAGAGCGGAGAGGAGAAACATGCCTATTAGAAAAGTATTAATCCGAATGATAAATTTAATTTGTACATTACATTTATCAACAAATTTAAATGGATAACATCCACACAGTATTTTTGCAGCAATGCTCAATTGAGAAGTGATTAACTAATAATAATAAAAAACTACAATTAACATGAGAAATATAGACAAACATTTTTACACATATTTATTCACTGTATTTGAGGATACATCTTGAAATATCATTTCATAAATTTATAAATGAAATACTAAAACTCAGTTTAATAATATAATAAAAACTTTTTTTAATAACACCTAAAAGTATAAACCAAGATATTGTATTGTTATAAAAACAATATACCTGCTTTAAATTTTTATGTTTTCATCACTTAACTTATATTTAGGGCACAATGCGAATTAAATATCAATCCAAAATTATATTTTGGAGAAAAATGTATTATAAGATCAATTTATACACTTTTTCATCTATAGAAATATGATTTTTCAAAATTCATCAATTTTGTTTTTACAATACCTAAGCTCAGAAGTGTAATTCCAAACTTGACAAACTCGCAATTCTTTGGATTGAAATAACCTAGAAGCGTCATGTCAGACAATATCATACTCAAATGCTGAAAATATCAATAAAAACAGAAAATATCAATATATTTAATAATATTGTAAAAAAATTTCACACATTTAAATAAAAATTGAAAGATTTTAAAATGGAATCAATTATAAATTCCTTAAATTACAATAGACATTTTAGAATTTACAATTTTAACCCTTAATAACCTAAAATAAATAAAAGAAACTATGCTGAGAGTTCAAAATAAATAAAATTAATTTTCTTAAGTAAAATTTCTATTTTAAATTAAAAGACCACATACTTCAAATTTCAGCCCTAAATTATCACCTACCATAACACAGAGATAAAGGAATTAATTTTCAAATGTCAATAATATCATTAATTAAATAAGATGCTGAAGCCTGTTTTTCAGTCTCAGTAGAATATTATAAAATTTTTCAGAAATCATCAGTGTTTATAGCTGCTTACCCTAAATTAATAGGAATAAAATAATTCAAATTGTTAAAATAAATAAGAAAAGTTTAATTAGTTTTATAAATTAAAGAGAAGCAATTTTGTTACGATTATTTCCCATTAAAAATTAAATTTTCAAAGAAAAAAATAGTACTATGAAGTACACAATTGTGTGGGGACGATAAAATATCTTCAAAATATATGAGTCTTTATCAGAATGTCTTTATCAATTAATTAGAAGAAAAAAACAGCAATGAAATAAATCATTACACTTGTTACTGTCCAGCCATTAAAGATACTCATATTTTCCTGATTTTTACATAAATGTTTACAAAGTGCATCTAATTTTAAGAAATTTTTTCTTATCTAACTTTTTAATGCAATTTTCATTCGATTCTACCAGATTTTGCATTTTAGTATTCAAACTTTATATATTTATCCTATTATTCATTTATTTAGTCATATATTTCATGAATTTTTATAAGCAGTATTTTGAAATACATAGAACTTTTTTGGGAAGTATATTTTTTAGGATATTAATTACATATTCTAACTTTCAGATAGTAAGATTCCTGCTTTATTTCTAATATTTTATTAGATTATATATTAATGGCTAGGAAACAGTTTTTTCTTATTAAAAATGCATATATGACTTCAGTTATGACTTTTAGTTAATCAGATAGAGGAACCATATAAATGTTGAATTGATGAAACTATTAGGAAAATTTAGTTAATTACAGATAAGCAACAAGCAGATTTTAAAACTTTTCCCAAAGCAACAACAAAAAGAAAAAATTGTTTCCAAATATAAAATGACTTAATCATTTTTTGTCAATCAGCTAAAGTAAGGTTAGAGAAATAGCAGCATACATGCTACATGTAGTTCAAAAAAGAATTTTTAGGCTGCTTGTTAATTCATGTAGATAAATCTCACTCTTAAACTCATTTTTTCTATATGAATTTCAACAAGCAATTTTGCTCTTAATATGAAAGAAATGTGATAAAGTAAATTTGTTTCTTTTGTAAAACTGTTTCTAAAATTAAATGCTTACAATTACAGATGATATGCAATTAGCGCAATAAATAAATTGAAAATTACCACTATTTTATCTGTAGACACTGTATATATATATATATAATGGACATCCTAATGATGTGCTAAAGCATATTACTATCCACTGCTTAAATTGCCTTCTGGAAGGAAATAAGCCTTGTTCTAAAGCTGTAAAAAGGAAACTCAGAAAACTCTTAGCATGTTTTTCCCACTAATTGTCAATGCCATCCTTATTTAGAGTCACACCTCACAAATCAGAATAGTATTATTATTCAATGGAAAATAGTAATCTATAGCTATAAATCTTAATGCAGTTTAAATTCTTGACTCGTTATGTTTAACAAAAAACAATACTTCAGATCAGTTTTTCAAATGAAGTATTGTGCTACTTTACCTGTAGACATACATGTTTGGCACACAATTTGTTTAAAACCAAATATTTAAAAACTTGTTCAATATAAAATCTAAGCAATTTAGTAATTACTTAGATATCAAAAGTATTTGTAAAATTTCTATAACAAAAGTATTTTTTTTTTGAGTTTCTTTCCATTAAATTAAAAATTGAATATTTTTAATGGAATTCTTGAAAAATTATTATGTTACATTCAATCTCTAATGTTTTAAACATATGATTTGAAGAGTTAAACTTATCAGAATTAAGTTATTGATTTGAATTAAAATGACTCATTAAAATTATTAACAAAATATCTTAATTTCATAACAGTTATAAATAAATTATTTTCTTTCCATTTAGCGTTGTTGCAATTAATTACAGTGAAATGTCAGAACAAAATTTTTATAAAATTTAAATTCAGAAAAATCAGTACAATTAACAAGAATACCATGACAGGAATTGACACAAAATGTTTATATAATCTTGGCTACAAAACAACAGATAAAAAATAAGGATATTGGTTAAGCAATTGTTATGTATTATTAAGATGCTGAAGTTATTATTCTCGCCATAAAGTATAGCAGTATACATTAATTAAATACTTAACTATTAGCATTATTTACCTTATATTTTCATAAAGAATCACTATACAAAATATTTTCTGATTTCCATTTATAAAAACTTTCATGAAAAATGCATGATTTCTCCAAATTTTTTGTTAGGGCCAGTTAAATTTTTTTACAGCTACATTAAATTTTATTTAAAAACAGAAAACATATATTTTCAATAAGACATATTTTACTCAAAAACTATACATCCATTTCAATGTTTCTTTAACCACAAAAATAGGTTCTAGCTTTAGCAATTATATCTTTACGGGAGATAAATCCCTTTAAGAGTATTTTTTAAATTTTTGTCTACAAATAGGTGGCAGCCAGATCTGAGTGTTTGTTTGGTTTGTCACTCCATGGCCATTTCTCGTAAACAAAAGCTAACTAGTTTAAAGTGGATCCTGAACTAAATTAAACATTCATGCTTACAGTGGGGTTCAAATTTACAATTTTTTGAAACAAAGAATAGACCATTAATCATTCAGATGCAAGCTTGGCTCAGATCTGCAGGATACAACTGATAAGGTAATAATTTAGCAATTGTTGCCCTGGATTTATAAGAAATGCTTTGGTAATTGAACTTTTTACTTAACTTCGGGTTGACATCTGGTAATTTTTTTCCTTTAAGCCAACAAATAAGGGCATATATTTGTTATTAATGTTTCTTCTTTTCTTAAAATATTCAATAAATAAAATATGCACATCTTAAAATAATAAGGGAAAGTTATTGCCAGCTGGTTTGCACTTTTTTTTGGTCATATGAACATCAGCTGGGTCATTACACTAGCTGATATCCATATGGTGGCCCATTACCAATTTGATTGTCATTTATAGTGATGGATCCAAGTTTCATCCAGTGTAACATATATAAAAAAATCTTTTATTATGCTAAAATAGCTGCAAACAAAGTTCTGAACTGTCAACACGTTTTTGCTGTGGGATAATTGTGAGCAAATGCAGAGTCATTTTGAATAATTCTTCCCTGGACAAATGTTAATACAAATAATGGATACATTGCCATTTACAGTTACAGTAAACTTCAATTTATGAGAGAACTAAATTAATTATTTTTAAAATCAAAAAGCACCTTATATATTTGTTTTCTTGGAACAAAGTTTAAAATACTTCATTTTTAAATTTTCTTTTCCCAATGAAAATCAAAGTATAATCAACATATGCAATTCAAACTTTTACATTGTTTTTAAAAAAACCAAAACAAAAACGGGTTATGTAATTTTTAACGAGATCATTTGAAGGCTAGTACTTTTTAAATATCAGGATTTTATGAACAGTTTCAACATCAGTGTTGTTATCTGACGAACCTATTGACTGATGCATCATGCATTTAGAAAACGCATATATATCAAATCACTCAAATAGTGGCAGAAGTAAGTCACCAAAGTAAGAATTAGCTAAAGATTTATTAAGGAACATCAAAATTTGCAAAATTTTTGTATCTAGTACTCCTTAGCAAATATTGGTCAGAACACTTGGATTAAAATACACAACATAGGAAATAAGTTTTTACAAATAATATTTTTAAATATAGTTGCTTAAAATTATATATGCCCTGTATCAATCCTAAGCTGTATGATAAATATTACTAACATTGATTTTATTCTAATACATTAAAAAGTTTGACATATGAAAATCAGATTCCCAATCGCTATGGTTATAAGAAGTGGTTTATTGTTTATATAACTTATGCTATTACACAAAATTACTTACTTCAGTAACATTCATCACAAGTTTTTCACTGGAAGAAGACAATTTTTTTGATACAACACTACTCTTTCTGGAAACAGAGGTCATGGAATTTGTCCCACAGACTGATTTCCATAATTTTTCTTGAACCCAATTAGTAATACTTTCCAAAAATCTAACAGAATTGATTTTTTCCTAAAATCCATGAACAGTTTTATTAGTGTAAAAATTGATTTTAAAAGTTATAGTAAATGAAAAATGTAAAATCAAATCCATATTCTACATCATTAATAACATTAAAGAATAATTAATCTATTTTAAAATTCTTTATCCTAATTAAAATTTTTAATCTATTTATCATTAACATTAAATAGATTAAAAATTAGAAAGATAGTAAAATCCATAAATGTAAAACTGCTATGAAAGAAATACAAAACATACATTTATTAAGTGATCTATTGATTCCCAGAAAGCATTGTAATGTGAGCCAATTCTTAAGGGATTTTGAAACATCAATTATAAAATTGATTTCATTTATTTAATACCTAGTTATTTTCTGCACACTATATCTGATTCAAACAAAGCATAAGGTTTAAAAGGAGCTCTAAATCAATACATTTATAAGATGAATTTCTGAAACTCATCTTCAAACATAAAATCAGCATATTTCTTAAATGTATATGTTTAAAAATATAAAACTATAAATTTTATCTATGGGATGTACCAATTTATAAGAGTTTAGAATATTAAAAGTCAAGTAAAAAAAAATTCTAAAGCTTTCATAACAGTATAATATTTTGGAATTTTATTAAAATAAGGTGAAAATTTAAATGACCACCAGAATGGTAGAAATGTAATAAATCACTTTAATACATTTGAAAGTGGTTACTAAAATAATGGAAACACTTGAGAGTAAAAGTGACACTTTTGAATGTGAGTTATCAGCATTGAAATATAATTATGGCTACTTTTTTATAAATAGAAATGAATATATTCTTATATTTATTACAGTTCTTAGAGTCTTGATATTTTTCAAAAAGAACATAACACCTGTCTTCTCAGATTCTTAGAGAACAAACTGTAGGAGCCCATCTAGCTAGAGCAAGTGTAGCTGAATAACTTTTCCGTATTTTTAAAGATGTAGAGTCTAAAGCCATGACAGTATATATATACAGTACATACATAGCAGTGCAGATGAACCTTGCTGTACTTATTATGGCAGCTTATGGTTAATGGGTTTGGAATACTTGCCCACCAACAAGGGTTTTGTAATTTTGAATCATCGCTAGGTGATGAGGTCACAGCTGAGTTGGCACCCTCTTCTCCACATCCATGGCACACCAGGGAAAGATTTTAATTTCACAAATTACTATGCACATATCCAACAACCTGCAGAACTATAGTAACCCAGTGAGGGAGAATATGACCACCCTCCCAATTACTAACAGCAGCAAATAATGCTTCACTTTGCTGATCTTAACAGCAAGTGACACGGAGATAAATACATAGATATCTGTGCAGGCAAATCTGTGACTCTATATTAAGGTTAGCAGGTTTTGTAATATTCACCCATCATCAAGAGCCGGATCATTTTGAACCACTGTCATACCCAAGTGATAAAATATTTTGACAATTATAATCCTACATTTAATTTCACTTTAGACTTTTTCTATTGTATTTCACATTATCTATAAAATAAGCTATTTTGAATCAATGATCTTTTGGAAGAAGTTTGAAAGATGGAAGCAAACTTTAAAGGCTTTTTGTTAAATGTGTGGAAAATTAATTTTTTTCCAGCCATAGTTTGCTTTAAAGTAATTTGAATAATTTAACTCAAACTAATTCAATAAATTCTATATTTAAGTTTTTCCTTTGTATATATATTATTCTCTAGAAATTTACTAATCAAGTGTGAGTAGGTGACAGGTTAATTTGTTAATTCTTCGGCAATTTTAACAGTAGTTCAACCAGAACTAGCGGTTTAAAGTGGATTTTAAAACATTAACACATCCACGTCAGAGTTGTAAGCCAATTTTAAAAACTGTTTAATACTGGAGCATAAACGGTTCAGCAACCAATTCTTCTGTTCGGTTGTATGAAAGATGAAAAGGGATTAAAGTGATAGAAAATATCGTAAGCGGGTGTTTGGTTACAAGAAATAAATTTTTTTTTTACCAATTTAACAAACAAGACTCCTTTAATTGTGCCATTAACAAACTTATTTTTATGGCAAATAGAATTTTCTTAAAATATGATTAAAAAATTCTTTAATAAAATATTAACAATTTAATTGCTTGATAGTTTAGATAAACATTATAAATATATTTTAACCCTTAACTGCGACATTTATTTCAGAAAACTGGAAAATTTCTTTGATTGTTTCATTTTATTTTTTATATTAATATAAGAGTTAGAAAACGTTTTTTTATTGCAACGTTTTAAATACAAAACTACTATATTTATAATTTTTACATACACATAAAACATTGATTACACATACATGTTGTTCATATTGAGCAAATTAAACGAAATTTTAAAGCTAAAGTTATAAGTAGTATAAATTTGTATAATATAAAAACACAACAATATGTGATTTTCAATACATAAATTATACAAATCTATTACAGTATGGTATATCCCAAAACAAGGTACTGCTCAAAAGCCTATATACTGCACTTTTTACAGTAAACTCTTGTCTCATGTCTTATTCTCATCCCTTGTTCATCAGTTTTACAACATCATATAAAACACTACCTGGTTGGAGTAGATTTTCCCCCCCATCGATGAGGTGTGTTCTGGAAAGTGTTGACCTGTGAGGCGCAGCAAGCTTACACTAGGACGCCTTGGTCCTGGAAGTTGAACATTTGGTTTATTTAGTTCAACAGCTGATTTTCTGAAGTTCATATTTCTCGCCCCTTCTGCTGAAGTATGCAAAATAAGGGAGTTATTTATACAACGCCTGGTGTAGGAGATAAAAAATATTACAAGAAAATATTTTTCTATCTCCTTTTCTAGCAACCACAAAGTCTGTAAGATGTTGATCGACTTTAACATCACCTCCCATAGTGTTGTAGTCATGGACTACCTTCAGAAACGAAATTGGAATTGGTAAAAAACTAGGACCACTTGTGTCATGGAAAATAGGGAATTAAGTATCCTAAAGTAGAAACGAACTCATTTCGGATTTCACAAAATAGGACAGTTAATTTTTCTTCTGCCTGAACTCAGTTCGGGCATCAAATATACTGCACAAAGTAGTTCCGCAAACTGAATTCGGGGGATACTGGCAAGGGGTTACATTATAAATTTTAAAAAAGTGTGAATTCAATATAATTATCTGCATTATCAAAACTTAACTCCAAAGAATTGAGCAAATAGGTTTTATATACATGCTAAAACTCTTTTCATACAAATTTATTTTAAAAAATGGCAACATAGAACTCTTACTTCTTCATGTAGAAGAACAGCTATCTTCATTAGAGCATACAATAATTCTATTAGCGGCTGTGAATCATTAGTAGCTTCAGTAATAAGAATAGATTCTATTTTTTGCTGAAAAAGAATAAAAAATATACAATCATATATTTCATCTTATAAGTCTAAAAGATATTGTTTACCTTAGAATGATACCTTCTATAATGCAAATGGTCAAAGTTACTTTATTCTTAAAAAATCAAAAAAATATCGTTTTTTTTTTTTTTTGCAAACATTTACAGGAATTCAAGATTTTGAAATTACTAGAACAAGGAGTAAAATCTTTCTTTACATTATAAAATAAGCTGCATATATTTTTACAAGAAAACATTAGAAAAGTAATGACCACCTGCTTTTCAAATGGCGTGTTAGTAAGATAGCAATTTGGAGTAACAATTAACAATAAAGTAACAACAAAATCCCACACTTGAGGTTATCTCTCTTGTGTAATACATGCAGTTTTATTTGTAGATCTTTACTTCTAATAAATGTTTGTTCAGTTTACATTGTGATCCTTTCTTAGTGACAATGCACAGCAAATTGTTGATGATCCTACACAAATCTTTGTAAAATTATTTTCTAGAGCACTGTGGTATTAAATATTTTGATATCTCATTTATTCTTATTCAGAACAGTATTTTTTGTCTTTTTTCTGTTTTATCCTCCTTTTTCATTTATCATCTTTTTCTAAACGCATACTATTGGCGAACATTTTTTATAGACTGGAACAATAATTATAAGCAAATTTCTTTAAACAAAGTCATATTCATAATAAATGAAGGAAAGTATCTGATGATTTGCATCTTTCTTGAATTTTTAAATATGATTGAAAGGAAATATACAATCAGAAATGGTAATTCAATTAAAGGAAATTAGAATGATTTAAATTAATTTTGAAAGAAAATATCTAAATTTTTGAGAAAAGTAACTAATTTTGCACCTGAACCATCACCTAAATTTTCAAACAGTAACAAGTGTTTAGCTTCATTGTGATTAACATTTTACAGAAACTATGCATCTTTTTGACAGCATTATCAAGAGTTTGAAAACACATATTTTTAACATTTCTTATCAATCTACTAAACAAAATATGAAATCTAATAAATAGTTAATGACATGGATTACAGGAATGTTGTATTAAAAAGTAATGAAAGCTTGGCTTTTTGAAACATTTTGAGGTAAATTTTTTAATATTTTTTGAGTAGGACAAACAATTTAAGCTCATAATGACTAAATGCATTTTTTATATGACATGCAAAATGCATGCACAAGCATCAATCTAAGAGTCTTAAAGAATTCAGGTGAACATTTAACTTTTTATGAAATAACAAATCTCTCTCATCTATCGAGCCTCAAAACATCTTTTGTACATTAATCCATTTACTGAAACAAAACTCACCATTAAAAAAAATTTTTTTAATCCTGCATTTTTCAAAGAAAAATTAATTTGTCCATTCTTTTTTGATCAATGGGATATGTAAACATTTAATCGTTTTTTTATTTACACTTTCAATGTTTCACAAAGTATAGAATAAAATTAGATCCAATAGAATTCATTTGAACAAAAATAGTATTTCAAAAATATGCAGTAGGCAATAAGTTCATCACAAATTGCCCTTTGGAATTACTAACTTTCCTTTTCGTTAGACATTTTAGACTCTTGAAATGGAACTGAAAATATATTTCCAAGTTCATTTAATAAGAAAAAAAGTAGTTGTATAAAAACAGGTGTAAGAAATATTATTGTTTTAATTTGTAAGCTATAAATGCCAATGACTTTATAGATATTTCTAAATCCTTTATGAATTGGATAAAAAATAAAGGATATGAAAAATAAAAAACTCTTAACACTTATACTAAGAATTTTGACCGACTAACAATTTTTGCATTCTGAATAAAGAGAAAAATGTGGAAACCATTACTTAACTAAGGTTTTTTGAGCTTCTTCATTTCCTTAACATCATTAATAATGATTGCATTTATTTGGGATTAAAATTATTTTCGCATTATATCATTGAAAAATCGTTTTTTTTTAGCATAATTTCAATATGGAAGCATTTTTTTTTCTTCTATGCAAATATAAAATTAAGCACTTTTGAAGAAAATCAAGATAACTACAAAGAATGATCTTAGCAAGCTTCAAATTCAGTCAAGTTTTCGAATATGTAGTACTTTAGCATTTGGAGCAACAAAATACTTTTGAGAGTACTAATTTGGAGCAACAGTATTTTGTGAATTCGTGAGTTATCGTACTATACTTTACCTCGATTATATACTAATCAAATTTACAATTTTACAATTTACAAAAGTAAAAAAAAAAAACTAAAAAATGTGTAATGAATTTGTTTTTATCAAATTAATTTGTATTGACATGCAAAATTAGCAAAAATTATTGAGCTCTATGACATTTGCACAAATATAAATTTAGTATTAAGACTATGTTTTAAAATCAAGAATAAAGTAAGGAATATCAATTTATTTTAATACAAAAAATACTTAAATATTTTTCAATCAATAATTAAAATTTGTTTTTAATAATTATGTAAATTTTTTAAACACTTTTTTTCTAAAAATTTAATATAATTCTAAATTTTTGAAAATCTCACACATACATCAGGTAATTTCAGAAAAATCTACGTAAGTGGAAAAATACATATAGCTTAATACATTTATAACCAAATGATGCTGACTTAAATAAAAAAAGAGTATGTTTTATATTCTAATATTTTTTATTACAGCAATAAATATTTATTGCACAATCATTTTAAGTTAAACTTTTAAATGAGGTTAAAAAAATTACTTTCAAAAAGAATAAAAACAATTTGCAATTATTTTTTTTATACTTTGAATAATAAAGAAATTTAAAATACTTAATAGTTAATTGCGATTGTAAAATGTTTTTTTTTTCTCTTCCTTAAGTAACAAGTCAGTTATGTTATTTTGTTCATTAAAATGGTGACATTAGAATAAGAAATGTGAATAAGTAAATAAAAGTCCTTATTTTTTACTCATTTTCACACACACAAGAAATATGAAAATATTTACAAGTTATTTTACTTTACCTAATTTTTATTCACCAGTAATAAAACACAATATTATTTGATCCATAAAATTTCCTAACAATTATAAATTAGATCTGTATTAATGTTTTATTCATTTCCAAACAAATCAAACAAAAAAAATTGATAATTAAACCAAAAATTTAATGAAAATGTAATCAGAGGAAAAAAAAGACAGTTTGTTTTGCCGCTTTTTGACTACTTTTTCAACAAGAGGGATAATTCAAATGGAAGCAATGGTTTGAACTACATTCCAAACTTTTTCTAATGATGGGAGTCAAACAGAAGAATTGAAAACTTATTGCAAATTATTCAATTGCAAGTTTGGTGATACTAATCATAGAAGTGCTCATTTTATTAATGCTTTATTAAAAAAATGTTTTTTTTATGATAGTCAAGAATTGTTTCACAGCTTTTAAATTTTCAAAACTTCTAGTAAGCAGAAATATACATATGAATTAATAAAAAATAGATATTTAACATTAGAAAATAAAATTATAGCTTTTAGAATATATGCACACATTTTATTATAAAAGGTAGTCAAACTTAAAAAAAGATATTTTAATAATAAAGACATTTTTAAAACTGATTACACATGGAAATTCCAATTTTAATTAAATATTTACTTTTAAAGTCTCAGCTAATTCTAAGAATAATTTTAACTCTTTTGAATTATGTGTAACAATTTGTTTTTGGCAAGGATTCCTATCTAACAAATCGTTCAGCAATTGAACACCCATCACAGGTTTAATAGAGTCAGGAAGTTGTGAGATTCTCTGCTGTAAGAAAAGAAAAATACATAATATATAAATGGAAAGATTTTTTTAAAATCAATACTTTTGATATAGTGTAAATAATTTTCATGATACACTAACTGATAATTACATTAATAAACAATAATAAATTTTAGTTAATATAGGCTTTGTAATAATAAAACTATTCACATGCATTGGGACAAATATGTTTTTACTCGAGTTGATATGTGATTACAAGCACTATCCAGAATAGACTCAAATGAGTCATATTTGCCAAGAGGTAGCATGATGGATACATGTTGACTAAAATTGACTTGCATGGCTGGTTTTAGTCAGAGACTCAGTTGTGAGCCTTTCATTGTGGCAGCTGCTGGCTATAATTTTGTTCCATGTGAAACAGGTCACCTTTATTGTTCAAATATGGATATTACTTCAAAGAAGACTTCTAGATTAATCACTTTAAATGAACAAACTTCTATGAGTGTGAGAGATATAACAGTAGGTTGGGGCATATCAAGTGTTTCAATAATTTTAAGAACACATCAAAATTTCAGTTTCTCCTTCAAAATGAATAGGAAAATGTGGGTGCAAATACAAAACTTGAAGAACTGATAAAATTCTTATTAAATCTCGTAAAATAAATCCAAGAAAGATAATTGCAGAATTCAAAAGGATTTATAGGGTTATACTGAAGTGTATACTTTAACTGTATGGAAAAGTCGTCTGGAAAATGACTGTCTAGCAAGAATGTTTATCTCATACGATGAAAAAAACATTTAACACATGAGTAAAAATACTGAATAAAAGATTGTTAATGATAGGGAGAAAGTGATTTTCAGTGAAAAACATTTATCTGGGCAAGTATACAAATCAAATGCAGTTACAAAAAATGAAACTCAGCAGTCAAATTGCATCTAACAGACTTCCAAACAAACTTTCTAAACAGATATTTGAATTCTTTCCCCATTAAATAAATAACACTGGAAAATCAAAGTCAGTCACTTTCTCCATCAAATGACTAGTTTCTCTTAAATGCATGATGAATTTTGACAACTGTACAGAAATATTAAGCAGAAAGACTGTTTCATTCACAGAAATATTTAATAGAACATTCCATATTGGAATCCTCATCAAAATTCAACATTGCTGCAAAATTTTGTTTGGAAAAATTAAATAAAAGTGAATAATTGGTCTCATGATGAGTCAGATTTAAATCCCTTTGAATGCTTATCACACATTCTTCAGAATCATTTAATTAAGATGAATAACACAACAGAGCAAATGATAAAATGTGTTAGATAAGTGTGGTTCCATGATAAAGTTAATAATATGTATGTTATACTATTGCAGCCGATGCGAAGATGAGTTGAAGTGATCTTTTCTGCCAAATAAGATATTTCATATTAACACAAAGTTGGCTGGTTGTATTGAATATTATGTCATAAGGTCCAATTTGGGCAATCTGCCTCATATTAATATACTGAAATAATTGAAAATTTTCTTCTTGATTGACACTACAACCTGCCAGCAACAGGATTTTAAAATATTCAGATCTGCTTTCATACAACCCATCAATCTTAAGTGTGTGAGATCACTTTCTCTTTTCCTGTTACTCTAAATTTAAAAACATGTCCTGTCTAATCCACAAGATGTAATGAAATTTCATGATTTGAACTCAATAAAAATTGAAGGATATCAATATTATCCTTAATTTCCCCCTCCAAAATTGGTCAGATAGAATTAAGTTGAGGTCCGTACATTTTCACCTTAAAATTCACCGAAGAAACACATATGTGCAGTAATAATATATATATTCTTTACATACATATATATATGTGTGTGTGAGTAAATATAATTTTAAAAGGATACTATCTAGATAATTGTAATATCAAGCATGCCTCCCTTTTGTAAAATGGGACAAATGAAGCCTTCTTCCCATTCAATGTAGGTATTTGCTCTGTAGTTTAAACATTTATGAATGGCATCAGTTACTCCAGATAGGTCACTATTAATAGGCTCTGCTGTAATAATTATTTGGTTTTTATGCATTATTACGAACATTCAGTAACTTACTTTTCTTATAATGTTTTTTTATCATAAAATTTATGTTTTACTCAATATTTTTTGTTGTATCCTTAATTATTTTTTCAGTTTGTGGCCAAGAAAAGTCCCCATTCTGTATATCATGTACAGTAGCCTTTCTTTTAAATTATATTTACCTTTCATCCTCACAAGTTATCACGAGTCAACACATTAAGACTATCTTTTTATTGCTTATTTGAAAATGTCATAGTTATTCTTCCTCAACTTAGGCGCCAAAGGTCCACCAGAAAGTAATCAATTCTATTTAGGGTTTTTCCATCAGGGAATTGACATATGACTTAATATTTATTTTTAGATTTGGAGAAGATACCTCACATAATAAATTCGTGTGCATTTATGAAACATTAATTCTTAAGCCATTATCACTACCTCTCACATGCAAACTATGATAACCTATAGAGTTTTTTTACTAATCTCATGATAATTTTTTGCATTGAAGTCACTAATAATCAGTTTTATACATTCAAGGGAACATTTACCATAGAAGCTTTTAATCAATAGTTATCCTAAAATTCATCTTTGATAATATCATTTTAGAGTTCTCTTAATAGCTGAATATACGTTGACAGTACTAACATTTTGGGACATGTTCGATCCTGAATTTTGCAGACCCTTACATTTATGAAAACATGAAATCTACCCAGTTTCAGTTTCCTAATTACTACAAATTCTATTCTAAAACAATGCTGATTACTCAAACAACTTATATACGATACTGCATCTTTTATTTATTCAAACTTCTTAACCAAGTAGTCTGATCTCCAGAATAGCCACAAAATATCAAAACTGTAACTCTCAAAAATATCAACCACACTTTTAAGTGCTCAATCATTATAGATAGTGTGCGTGCATTCCAAGCATCCCAGATCAGTTTGTAAGCACCCCAATTTCTGAATATCAATTTTTCTATTTGGTGGAATAGTAAACTTTACATTTAATCTAGAAGACAAATCACATGATATATAATTCCCATGGGCAGAGTGTCTGAACTCTGAGCACCCATTTTAGTCGCCTCTTCAATATGCGCAAGCTACAATGGGATTATTTTTTCACAATAGATCATCACATGGAAATAGCTGAAAACTTAATATATTTAAAATGAATCAATAACTTTAAAGAGCAGGTGAAAGTATACAGTAATTTATAAATATGATTTTCTTATGAAGTACTGTATATTTTTTTCATTGCCTTTTTTATTCCATTCCACTTGTTAACGATTCTTTTCTCCTTAGGTATCTTTGTGATATATAAGCATAGCACCAAGTTTTAGTCACTCAGTAATTTGTTTTTTATTAAAATAAATTATAAATTTAAAAATAAGGATTTTTGTGGTGACATTAGTCACTTACACTATACCATGTTATGAATGTAATAGAACGCATTTCAACCACACTTCTGGAAACTTGAATAATTTTATTTTCAGTTTAAAATATTTAATATTCTCAAACAACTTATAACAACAGTAGTCATAAAAATAAGTGAAATTCAATAAAATTATTAAAATATTCACAAAATATACTTTCGCATTTCCAGCTTAACTATTTATAACATATAACACTTAGTATAATTAGTTTGAAAGAACATTTTCTAACTCTGGAACAAATATTGAAAATTAAATAAATAATAATTCTTTAAATAATAACCCTCTAATGTTGAAAATTAAACTTTTAATAATGTTTTAAAATTATTTTTACAGAAATTACAGAATAATATTCTGAAAACATTACTTTAGAATTAAGGCAGGTGTAAAATATATGACTGAAAAATTCCCAATGATTTATTTTTTTATAAACATTGGCAATTATATGTACATATTACATAATTACTTCATTTTAAAGCAGCTATAATAAGAATATTATGTAAACAAATCACAGGTGAATGGTTAATTAGTATAACAAAAATTTTATGACAAAATCTAAAACTAGAAGTATTTTGAAGGTAAAAAGTTATTTAAAAAAAAAGCACCTGCAAAGTATTATACAGGGATGCAATATATACATCCCGGCTAGTTTCAAGATTGCATAACTTTATGTTTTAACTTCATGAAATATTTTTGGTATAATAAAAATAACTACAGTTATTTTATACAACTATGATATACTTTTATCAAAAACTTAATTAACACTACTAAAGCAATTAATAAAAAATATCACTAATATGTGCACACATAATATATAGTATCCATGCATATTCTTATTTAACACATAATTTTTATGAGAAACAGCATTAACATAAAAATAACTTAACCCACAAAAGAATGTTTTAATGAATTAGAGGCATGTTTTACTTACAACAACTATGAGTAAATTTTTGATCAATCATATTCTCTTAGCATGATTAAAGTATCTTTTAAAAATTTTAATTAATTCCAAAGTATGAAGCTGCATTTTCTTCTTGATAGTGCAAGTAATTCATTTGCATAATGTACTGATAAATAGTCGATACATTATGCAAATGAATTGCTAATAAAATAGTATTTATCTCCAGAACTGTATTATAAATGTAATAATACAGAATTCAAGAGATAAATATAATTTTATAAAGCCAAAAATAAATGAAGAAAAATGAGTTCCTTAATGAAAATCCTCCAACTTCAACGAAAAAGTGAATACGAATCACAAAATTTTAGAAGTTCCTTTTTCTGCCATTATTTGGGAATTGAAATTAGTTTAAAGAAACAATGTTTTAAAAATCCTCTAACCAAGTGCAGAAAATTGTTTTCACTACCCATTTAAAATACTGTCAATATTTTCATTAGTTCTTAAGAGAAAATGGAAAGTCAAAACATAATGAATGAAGAAAGGAAACATTTCCCCTCTTCCTTAAATAACTATTTCTACACTTTTTTTTTCAGATCATAATTATGGTAAAGTAGGGAAGGGTGGATAAGAGAATTTATGAAATTCTTTGACAGACAAATCTAAAGACAAGGATCCATTAAAAAATCAAATACACCTGTAACATTATAAAATCAGCAATTTTTGTGAGAAATACAAAAAATTTGTGAATACTAGCAAACATTAAATATTTTATTTAATGTCTTGCAAATTTTTTACCATTTCTTTGATAATTTTTTATGATATATATTGTTTTTTAAACTATAATATATTTCAAACTTTTTAAATGCTTCAAAAATTAAAATTTGGCCATTTTCTTTTTACAATGAAACAATACTTAGAGATAAACATTAGATCTTACTCGTTTTGTAACTGGCTTTTTTTTAGTTTGGATTAAGTCTGCCTGGATCCAGTTCTTTATGTTCATCAAAATTTGACCTCCCGCATTCTGATTGCATAGACATTGTAAAAGTGTATTATAATCTCCAGGATCAGCTTCTTTGTCACATGTCTTTAGACGTTCAAAACATAAATCTACCAAACTGGGAACATGTTCAGCAGGCATTAAACTAGCCAAAAAAAATACAGAATGCCAAATAGGAGAGTCCTAAAATTAAATTTGAAATAAAAATTGATGGAAAAACAAGAAAGGAATGTATTTATTAATCAAATTATTATTATTAATAATTTCCAATAAAATTTTTAAGTTCTTAAAAATCTATGTAGTACAAGTATGTGTATGTGCTATGACTTTTAAATAAAAATTACAATGTATCACATATTAAAAAATGCAAAAATTCCCACAAACATATAAATGTGGATATTTAGTATTTTAATGTATTACTGATCACTAATCTTTAAAAAAAAGTTTACAAATAAGTATAAAAATAAAGTATAATTTCTTCTTAACAGAAAATTAATGACAATATTGAACACATTTATGTAATACATACGACCTAAAATTTTCAATTGTTATAGTGTAGGTTTTTATTGATTATTTACATTAAACAAAATTATGCAACAAAAATAGTAATAATTTGTTTAAAAATTTTTATTAGTTTCTTCTCTTGTAAATAATGTAATAATAATTTGCAAGGAACAAAAATGTTTTTTTTTAAGAGATAATTCAAAATTAAAATTATATTATACAGGCAGTTTAAATGTAAGAAAGGAAACTGTTTCACGCATATCCTGCTATTTGTTTTAAAATTGTTTCTTTTTTATCTACTATACAAAACAATAACAAAATAGCAAAATCTAAGTATAATAATTATATTTACCAAGTAACAATATTGAATAACAAAGAATTTCAAAATTTCGAGAAAACAAGAAATCAGATTTGGATAAAATTCCTTGATTCATAATAACGAGAAAGAAATATTCAGACAAATAGATATCATGGTTGATATTTGAGAAATAAAAGAAAAAGTGGCTCATAGAAATATAATCTACATTTTTGGATAAAATATGTATGGTCCAAAAAACAATATAGACTTAAATAATTAGCATTCATTTAAAAAATATTTACTTTATATCTGATTGCATTCAATGCAAGAAAGGTATAACACAGGAATAACATAACTATCTATTACAATCTATGAATACAAGCTATGACAACTATCTTATTTTCAATTTACTTTAGAACAGTAGCCATTCTTTCCTTAGAGAGAAAACTTTGTTCATTTTAACAAGACATCAAATTAAGCACTTGTTTTTTTTTTTTTTTTTCCCCCTTAGAATAAGTTTTCAGAAATTTCTCGCAGCAAATCTGAATACATATAAGTCATTGATTATCATTTTTCAAGATAAGAAAAATGTTGTTCACCATTAGTAGATATTTGAAAGCTTAATGGCAGTCATCCATGAGGTGGCTTTATACAGCATCCTTTGCTACCTAAAAATTATTAATATCAAAAGATCTTTCATAATACTTTCATAACATCTTATTTTACAAATTTTCAGAGTGTTTGCATTAAGTAAAGAATGAGTGCCAAGAAACTGTAAAATATATTTTTTTATGAAGCACATTTTAATGAGCATACATTACTCTAAATCTCAGTATCTATCAAGTTTATGTTGGGGATCTATGTGGAATCTTAAATAAGTATAATGGTACTCAACCTAATTTTTTGTAAATGAAAGTTGACTGTACTAGGCCTTACAAGATAAACAAGGTTGAAATCAAATACATGAATTGTTAAACTATAGGCAGAATGCTAACCACTCAACTACCACCTTAGATGTTTAATTTAGGCATTTAAAATAGTGGAAAAGTTTTTCATTCATCTATGATCAATCTCAAGTTAATGGCATGAATTTGAGTATAAATATGTTAATATAAAATATTAAACTATCATTATCGAAACAACATGTGAATAATGAACCCATATGCTAAAAAAACTTACATTAGAATAAAAGTAAATTGATACAAAAACATTCTTCTAGCAGACAACTGAATTATTTACTGCAAAATTTAAAAGAACTAGCAAGTATGTAACTCATATATTATTTTAAGATACTTATCTGAATATATTTGAATAAAGGAATAAAGAGAAAAACGATATCTAAGAATAATTATTTTCATTATAACAGAAAACATGTTTATGTATTTTAGTAAATGCTTCTTACAATCATAAACTTCAAGAAATTACCTTGTAATGAATTACAAGATCTTCTATATATTTCACATAACTCTTCACAACGATTTTCAATTCAGTTTTATATTCTTCCTAAATTATATAAAACAAGCACACATTTATCATCATAAATAAAACTAAAAATGTCTCTTCAACTGAAGAACAAAATACACGAAGCAAAGAATATTTCAGGTATTTATAAGGAAAAAAGTACCTGAACACGAACACACATATAAACAAGTAATTGTACAGGACATTAATAAGAAAATATCTATTCTATACACATTAAATGATTCTTATTTTTTGCTTAATATAACTTTGCATGATGATTCAGAAACTCAAACTAAAGATTCACACCTTAAATAACATTTCTCATGTGCTTTTGTACATGCGTAAATGGCATAATAAGATTAAATCAGGGTTCATACAAATTTCCAAGAATTAGATTCCAGAAGTAAAATGAAAAATTTCTAGGAGTTATCGACATTCACGTTAATCTTTCTTTAATTTTAAAAATTGTTTTTAATCAAATATGCATGTAATTATGTACATGCCATTATTCATTTCTGTAAGTAATTAAAATAAATAATTAAAAACATTAATGAGAGTATTATTTTTTAAGTTAAAACTGTAATGATCATTTAAAAAGCCATCAATGAATTTACAGCTATAACAGCAAGTTTTTTATTTAAATAATCAACATTCTATATAATACTGCATTATAGATTGTATAGTAATGAGATAATAGAGAGTAATGAGTAGATAATAATGAGTCATTTTAGAGTTTTTAGACATTTCCAATAGATTCTTGTCTATAAATTTATTGAGTATTTCAAGATGCGCATGACTATTTCTTTTCAAATATAAACACACTTACTAAAAACAAATACAACTATTAGATATAGTTTCAAGGTAAACTTGTTTTCCCATTTATTTAATAAAATCAATTCTAAATTTTTCTTCTGTTTACTTGCAAATTCTTTTAAGACAATAAAATTTCACATCCATATTCTAGGTATTTCTATTACTTTAACCATTCAATAGATTTTCACATTTCTTGGTTATTTAAATCTGCTAATATACTATACATATATATATATCTATATTTATAAGGTTATCAAAGTCATCCCTAGAAGCGGGTGAGTCCTAAAATAATCTGTAAACTGCACTTCCTGTTACCTCAACTTCTGGAAATGAAGAACATTCATGGTTGTTAGTGTTATGTAGAATGTGTAGACTGGAGCTTCTGACATTTACTATAATAGAATGATGCTCATTTTTTTAAAAATCAGCCATTTTACTCAAAACAAACCAGTTCACATTTGAACCATCCATTGACAACTGGAGTAATCCACTCGTTCTTAATTATAAACATTTCTCATTCACTTTATCAAACTAAATATCTCTAGTCAAATGATTTAAAAAAAATCGGATGAGTAATACCATACTTTAACTGTATCATTATTCCAAAATCTTAAATGGCAGTCCAACTGCTTTGTCAGCAGATGATTATTTAAGTTTTCATCAAGGAGAAGCACATAATTAGAAACATTTTTCACTTTTTCTTTAAATAAGTTGGAAAAATTGCCTTGCAATAACACTATCTGGAAACATTACTTGAAAGAAGTAATTTATATTGTTACGAGAACTGAAGCTGAATCCAGTGTTTATAACTTTAAGGACCTGTAGAATTTCAGCCTTGAAAACTTCTTTTGATGGAACAAATTAATCTAAAGTTTCACAACATGCTTTGGAATCACATTGTTGAACAGGAACAGCAGAAGTGAAAAAATCTTTTAAATGAGTAAATTTTTTTACAGCTATAGCTTCTAATAAACATATATGCTTTTGCCTTTTCAAATGGGATTCAATTGCTGAATCACCCATATTTGATATACAGAAGTCTTTCTTGCAAACCAGACACTGGGCATGTGTTTTTTCTGAACCACACAGAAGCAAGAGTCACTGTTCACACTTTTCCACTGGTCCCACTTTTGCCGAGTCCACAGGTCATTGAAAAATCACTCTCCACCAGGCATATTAAATAATTTTCATTTCAGTCTTATTTCATTAATAAATAAATTTATGCTGATTCAATTGAATTATAAGTAGAGAAACATGGAAAATATGTTTTACCTCACATTTATTTTCTTTCACAGTTACTTCACTTCACTTAAATCTAAAGATTACTAAACGGAATTATATTGAAATTGTTGTAGGTAAATTAGATCCTGAAAATGTTTATACACAAGTCAACAGTTAAAAAAGCAAAACAAAAGTAATATCGATGGTGGATCCATCTAGTGGCAATATTAAAACCTAATACTGAATTAAGTGTTTTGACAATTTTATTAAAAATTTTAAAAATATTAAAAAATTCAAAAAATTACAATATTTTGTAGAAAAAAATGCATCAAGGTAAGTAAAAATTCCAGGAGTTTCAAGGACCCTTAAATTTTTTTTTTTTTTTAATTTAAGGAGTTTTTAGGAGTTGTGTGAACCCTGTTAAATGAAAAAATCTGCATTATTAAATACGATAAAAATCTAAATTATCAAAATTAAGAAACAAAATTTTTAAAGGAATGAAAAATTCATTGTTTGAAGATTTTAATAATGAATATATAACAAATATTAACACGAATAAACAATCAGATGTATTAAAAAATAAATGTTAATAATATGTGAAATTAACAGTTTCTAATAAAGTTAGAAAATTTCTACCTTCTAAATAACATAATTTTTGAAAGATAAATAGCAAGAGAAAATACGCAGTTATTAATCAAATAATAATAAATTATAGTAACTAAATGACATAATAATCTTTGAATCCATTTTTAATTTGACAATTTAAGTTTAGAGGAGCATTAAGGTAAAATTACTTTCAAAAACATTTCAAAAAAACTGCATTGAAATTAAAAATTAAAAAAAAAAAATAATAATAATTTTCCCATTTAGATTATTGAAAAAGAAATTTCTTTCAAAATCACTAAATAAAAAGTATCTCCAATTCCTTTTTTAAACTGCACATTAAGCTTCCTAATTTGCACAAAATTGAATTTATTTTTTAATTCTATAAATAAATGATATGTTTAAATATAAGTTCAGAAAAAGGTGAGCAAAAATATGTTGAGCAGATTAATTTAGTCGAGAAATGAATTGTAGTGCAGTTTTATGTGATTTAAAAAATAAAGTGATTCTAATTTTAGAATTGAGCAATCCAGGTAACATAGTGATTTTTCAGAAAACTAAACTAATTATTTCTAGTACCTAATCAATCATGTTCTATTGAGCTAAATAAATATACTATATAACACATTTGGAAAAAAATTATAAGAAACAAATTTTTAGAGCTAAAAATTCCCTCATTAATTGGAAAAGTAGAAATTTACATTTGCAATATATATTGTAAAGGCATTTTAGTTAAAGATCATTAAGATTACATTTGATGTAACACATTCCAATTTGTTTAAGCTAATTACCTTGGCTAAATTGCATGAAAACCACAAAACAGCACAAGCTTCAAAATAACCACATATTATATCTAACTTTCTAAAGCCTCTTTCCTCTAGAATTTCACAACTGATTGTATCATTGCAGTTACTATCATTTTTATCAAATGAATTGTTCATTGCTAAATCACTTTTTTCAGAAGCAGCCTTCGATCTAACATAAAAATGAACTGTTTTAATTGCTTGCACCATGAATTTTGCTAGAATAAAAAGAGAAAAATTTTATTAAATACAAAAAACAAGATTTATGAATTTTGATAAATAGCATTTTTCAAAAGTGCTTTTAACTAATAAATTAATATAATTTTGTTCACTATTAATTAAGTTAAAAGACTAAATATAAATGAAAAATAATTAATGAGAAGAAAATATTGCAAAATAAAATAATTATCATGAATTCAGTAACTTATTAAATTAGTGACAATTGATTGATTAACATGGTTAACTGAATTACATAACTTTAAAGAATATTTAACTTTTAGTTAAATCTATTTCTAGATACATGAATTGCAATAAGATTATTGGCCGGTAATTTAAAAATTAATTTAATTATACTAGTCACATAAATTAGGAAATGATTACAAGACAAAGCATTAATTGTTTACATCTTATTTGTTTGATTCTACACTATGAAAAAATGAATTTCTTGAAGCAGAAATTGAAAGAAAGGATATTTGAGAAAATAAATTATTAATAGTAAAGAAAAACAATGGATATTTTAAAGTTGTTCATGAGGTTTGTATTTGTCAAAAATTAAAAACAAATATTTATAAATTCAAGAGTTAAAGAAATAGAAATTTCAAATTGTTAAATTAAACCTACAAATGTACAAAAATAAAAATTCCTTTGTTTTTTTTCAGATTTAACATCACTTTTTAAAATACCAAAAAGAAATCAGGAACTATGCAATTGTTAATGTAACCTCTTTGTCATGTGTCAATGTTGGTCTCAAGTCTTTCAAAAATAAAATAACCTAGCAATCTATATAAGTAGCTCTTAATTTATTAGCCACATATTTTTATGCCAGTGCAATTAAGAGCTATTGAAACTATAAAGTTAAACTAAAAATTTTAAGTAAACTATGAAGTTTAGAGCTAAAATTACAAAATACAAACTACAAATAGGTGTGGTATGTAAACATTTGCTGCTGTTGAAACTAACCCTAGACTATCTAGCAAAGCTCAGCAATTTCCATAAATTTAAAAAAGTTAGCTATAACAAAAAGATATTACTTTTAAAAAAATAAAAATTTAAGAATTCTTTTCTCTAGACATATAGATGATCTGCATATTTTCTAAAATATTTTTTGTTAACGATACTTTTATTAAGTATGAAGGAGAGAACTAATACCTTAATGTTTACAAAGTAAATAAGCCTACAAATATAAATAATGTGCATGAAAAGAAATTTAAATAAATAATAAAAATATGAGACAAATCTTTTATTAATTTATAAAAATGAAGAAAAATTAATGGTAAGAAATTTCAATTTTTTTTTTTAAATGAATATTCTGAATTGCAACAATTGTTATAAGAATTTCAAGATTTAACATTTTGCTTATACAATATGAAATTTTTTAGCTTTTTATCTGGTTTTCTTTTTTTTTTTAAATGTATTTTGCCCAAATTATGTTAACATTTTTAACTTAAAAATGTATTTGAATCTTTAAAACAGTCCATATAATAGTATTATGTTGTTTTCCCCTTTCTTAATTCAATAAAAGCTTCACCGCACCCTAAAAAAATAACAAACTTGACATTATATCCAAAATACATGTGAAAGTGACATTCTTCCACGATTAATATTTCTGTACAAGTTTTTCACACATTACTTTACTAATCATGAAGCAAAATTTAAATTTATAATTATTGTCACAATGTACCAAGATAATTTCTATGTTTTATGCTGTTAAGTTTTACTTTTCCAATTAAAATCTACATTTGAAATAACAAAATTTATTACCATTTTACAAAATTTACAGTTTTCTGGATGGACATGGATTATTGCATAAAATTAAAATATTGTGTGATGTGATGCTATTAACAGTTAATGTGGTGTAAAATGGAAATATTTATTGTCAAAGGAGAAATTAGCTGCCTTATCATGTAGAATAATTGTGTAATAAACTAGATACAATACAATAATAAATGCTTATATTGTTTTTTAAGCATTAAAACAATAGGCATACAGTGATTTAGATATAGGATGAAGCGCGTTTGATCAAACTGAAGTTAAATTGAAACTAATATTACAAAGAGGCTATTAAAAAGCCTTATAGCAACCGTTGCTTGTTAGATAATTGACTAGGAGTGAAAAATATTACAGTTTGTATTTATTCAATGACATTATAGAAAAGCATTGTATATAAGAAATGTCACAATAAGATACAGGCTTATTTTCAAGAAATATGTCATCCAAATAACTGCTATTAAAAATCTGTTACTTATCGCATTTTGTATTATATTTTATTTTATAGTTATGCCCCTTTATAATTCCTTTTAAGTCAAGACACATAGAAATATAAATACATCATTCAATTTATGGCAAAATTTAAATTGTGATTTGTAAATTTATGCTCAATTAGGGTCATAAAGTGAAAAATGAAAACAATTTATAAGAATTAGAAGAGAAAATATTAGGTTTACTTGGGACAGTTGTCACGCTAATTATTCATTCTACATTTTGGGTTTCAGGTAATTTTTTTTTACATTTTATCCACTAGCGAATAAAAACAGAAAGAATATTTTTAGAAAAATTTTAGCAGTAAAAATAACTAAATTATTTTATATTATAATAACTGAAAATTATGACGGATTTCATACTATTATAATATAATTTAACTACAATAGATATCAGAAACTGAAAAGAAAATAAGGAATTTCAAAAAATTTTTACAATGTTGAAGAGAGAAAACCTGGTCTCTTTTTAACAAAAAATTACGTTTTAAAAATACAGGAACTTTGTAAAAACACACACGCATCAATATTACTCAATAAATATGAAATCATATTATAATAATGTATATTACAAATTACCTGCATTATTTACACCTATATAACTAGGCACATATTGAAAGAAGTGACGATATCCTGCTAAACTGAGTCTCATCAAATCGGCACACCTACACACCCAAGAAGATGGAGCTTCATTCTTTGGAAAAAAACTGTTATGAATTAAATTCACAATCATTTTTGCAATGGTAAGATCATCTTCCATTCGATTCATTAACTCGTTCAAAGGCACTATTTCAAAGTACTGAAGAATAGAAAAATTACGATAAGTTCAAAAAATTTATTTAAAAATAATTTTATTTTAGAATCCTATATCCTAAACTATAAACATATATATGGAATTTCAAAAACAAACAAATAACTTCAAAATTTACAATGTTAAAGGATAAATTGATTATTTTACAATAAAAATTTGATTATATACATGATTAATTAAAAAAAAGTAACATTAATCATAACTAATCTGAGACATGAAAATAATTATTCTAAAGTTATCCCTTTTTGATCAACATAAAATTCTAAAGTTTATTTACTGGATGAGTTTATAAAATTTTGTGTATTTTTTAAAAAGACATTGAATAATATGCTATAAGAAAAATAACAAACATAAAATTTAATTATTCACACTAATTATAACACAATATCTAATTAGTTATATGCTCTATCCATTGATGATATCTACTACAATCATTTTTTATTCTTTACAAATATAATCAGTGTTATAAGAATTTTTTTAAATCAAATTACTATAACATTAGACTTCTCTAAATTTTAAGAATTGTGTTCCTTTACTTATAAAATTTCAAAAGATATTTTCTGATGAATATATTGATAACCATTTAGTTATTTCTTTTCAGATCTGCAGTTGAATAATGAAAGGAAACCTTTGGAAACCACTTTTCTATTGTAGAGACATATGACAAAAAAAAAAAGAATCTAACTATTAAGAAAACAGGGAAAAAAACAAACAAACACACATCTCTTTTTTACAGATCATATTGAATTTTTTTAACACACTGGTTTTTAAGAAAAAATTTTAAAACTAGTGGGATTGCAGTTAATTTTTCTTATTTGGAGAAAAATGAGAATTGTGTTTTCTCTTTTATGTATCACTAAATAATATAATTTTTAATTCCTTTTATTCTTTTTGTAAGAAAAACATAAACAACAGAAAATTGAAATATTGTAACTTCCAAAAAGAACTGTTTAAAAACTACAAAATCTTTCTGAATAATATTTTTGTAGTCTTCCTACTCAGTACGATTTGGTTTCTTTGCTCTAAGTTAACTTTTTGTACATGAGGGGTAATTAGATAGGGATCTACAGTTTTTAGTGGATTTGAAACAAAAAACATCCAAGCCCAAGAAGCAATTTCAACCCACAAACTGTTGAAAGGCCAGAAACATAACCATCAGCTGCCGTTTTGCCCAGATAATATCATTGATCAGAAAAGAACACAATGTTTGTTGTTTCATAAAAATAACAAATCAACTCTTCTTATTTCCACTAAGCATGACTAATTACGAGATGCAAACATATTTTACAGAAACATTTTTGAAAAGAGTTACTGACCTTAGCAGCTTAAACAGCACTAATAGCAATGACTGGTATCACCAATTTAACTCAAACCTGCAGAATGTGATAAAAGTGACAGAAAACTTAAGATATCCCTTCATTAAGAAACATTTTGTTATTTTTCAAAAATCAAAAATATATAGTGAGTAAGAATATAAAATATATAAAGAAAGAAAAATAACATTATTAGAAGTGAACAGGAATAGTTAATATCTCCACCAGGATGTATAATTATATCTTTAATTCATAACAAACACAATAAAATATAGTTGATGTTCACATGAAAGGATAAACATTTTTGAAATGGAAAAAAAAAACTTTTGAAACAAAACAAGAAAATTGAAGTCAATTTACAAATCTACTACTCCCTGCACTATTACAAAAACCATTTGAATGATTGGAAAAGAGCAAGGGAGAGTGAACACATTTGCTTTGTTTAGTGTTGTCCCATTTTTCCTTGAATATAGGTTTGGTTTATAATCAATATAAAACGTTAGTTAACACGATAATGAAATTTCATCAAGTTAATTCTAAAATTATTTTCCATTTATATTTTTACCATCATCAAAAAAGTTAAAAAAAAATAATTGCATATGCAATATTTTTACAAGTCCTATTTTTCTTTTGGTTATATGGCTCAATGATTACCTCTAGCAAAAAAAAAAAAAGTAGTTGCAAACTATATAGCATGCTAAAAAATTACACTAATAGAATAATTTTTTATATTACACACAGAAATACAACAAATCACTTCACTAGTTACTCTTTTAGTTGTCCTGGATTTTTTTTATAATCATATGGTCCTTGTAATTTTATTCATTTTGTTAAGAACAGAAAGCAAGTCATAAAGAAATTTATTTATATGTTCTACAACAAGTTTGAAAACAATTTCTAAAATGGTAAATATTTAATAGGTATATATATCAACCAAACTACTATCACTATTTTTAAGAATCAATTAATTGAAAACTGTAATATTCAACACATTTTAAAAGAAACTGTTCATAATTTCACCAAGTAAGAGTTGTCTACTGATGATGAACATTTAAATTATCAATAGAATCAACTGGCCAAACGTAACCGATTTTAGATAAGTTATTATTTAGTTTTATTATAATTTAGATAAGGCAGAACAATGACCATAATATAAGTAGATAAGGTGTCAGACTTGAACTACTTTTGAATATAACAATTCCTTCTAATAGCTAAAATTCTCCAGTTCATTTAAGAAAACATAGTTTGAAATATATTAATATTATTCTTAAATTTAAATATATTAAGTTTTAGTACTCTTTAAAGTAATACCCTAATACATTGATAGTAACGATAAACATTTGTAGAAATATAAACTATAAAATAAATTTTTACTAACTTTTACGCCCAAAATCTTTTTTACACTGAGCAATAACTGGCAAAATGCAATTCGAACTGAATAAGAAACATCATGAAAGAGATGTCTTAGCTGAGGTAAGAAGGATTGCAAAGTAGGTACAGACAATGGATTTTCCAGAAGTCCTTTCAAACCCTGAAAATTAATTCGATTAACAATTAAGAAGAAAATAGGGAAATATTAAAAAAATAGTTTAATTAGTAAAAGTAAGTAAAAACTACATCCTTTGATTACATTTATAAAAAGACTTTTTATGATTTATTTTATTGAAATAAAATAAATTTTGAGGATGCATTTAGCTTTAAATTAAATATGCATTTAGCTTTAAATTAAATATTACACACTAATTTACAGATTTGATATAGTAAATTTATAAGAAGATAAATTAAAAATTACAGGGAAATAAAATTCGCACTACCATACAGGCACAAATCTTACCTTTGCGACAGAGGAGCGAACTTCTGCTGTTGATGAATCATGTGATAAGTCTTCTATGAGAATTTTTAAGTAAGTATTTACTATCTGTAAAAAAGTGTTAAATAATGACAGTATAATAATAGAGATTATAATGAAAAATATGAGATAGACTATGAAGATTGTCATTCTTTCAAGAAATCTACATAAGAAAAACTTTAGGAAAATCCCTAGTTTAAACTATTAAAAAAGTGCCTTAAATATAATAAAATTATTCATATATATTATTATCTTTTATTTTGTTTACTAATGTAACATTCCAAATCTATTTAATACAAGCTTAAAAAACAAAAGTAATATTTCTGTTTACTACGTAACACAAGTTAAGAAATACTTATAGATTAACTACAAAACTTCTTATCAATTGGTATAGTTAGTTTTTATAAAAAAATTGCTTTGTATCTAAGATTATCCCTACAAGTATAATAATGTATCCCATAATATACAGGTATAACTCATTTTAAGTAAAAATTTTATAAATTTAATTTACAAAAATAATAACACATATTTATATACTTACATCACTAGAGAACAATTCCCATTGCACACTCATTGCTAAACACAACTTGATGATAGCACAAATTCGAATAGCTGGATATTCATCAAGAAGACAATCCTTTCAAAAGATACAGAAAATACTTGTTATTAAATTACATAAAAAGTGTTCAACTGAAATTTAATTTATTACACTAAGATATGTAATCATTAACTGCATGGATTTTTACAAATCATAAATATTACAAACTAATACTGAACTTAAAATTATACAAAGTTTATTTTATCATAATAATAAATGAACAAATCTTATTAAAAAAACTAAAAAGAATATTTTTGGTTTAAAACTAATAATTATTGAAAAATTAATAAATGAATTAATAACTAAAATAGAAATAATTGTACTTAAATATGCAAAATATATACATCAATTATTTTATGTTGTTCACAATATTTCTTAAGTTTTTAAATTCATCCATATTGTCCTTTCTATTTATAAGAAGAAAAAAAAAAAAAAAAAAAAATTAAAGAAAAATTGTGTGTGTGTGAGATCATAATAAATGAAAACTAAATACAATTATTAATTACATAAAGTTTCAGTTTGAATGTGTGTGATTTCTCCTTCATTTTCTAATTATTATTTAATTTAACTTAAAATAAATTGCAACAAAAATTTAGTCTTTTTATTTTATTTTTAAAACCTTAATAATTACCTATATAAGTTTGTCTCTATTCTGTTTTATAATAAACTTATATTTCAATACATTATATTAATACTACTTTTAGTTGTCTGAATTTCCATTATAAGTATTCTACTTCATAATTAATAGTTATCTATGTGTACTTAGCTTCTTTTGTCTAATCTATAATTCTTATTCAATCATTTCAAGATTTTCAGTTTATCAACTTCATTAAATATTTTTTCAGTGTCATTCATATGCAGTGCTTTTTTTGTCTTTTGTTAATCCAGTTATGATTGATATTTATTTACTTGGGATCAACATTAGAGCAAAATAAATACTTTAAAATTTTCTGATAGAAAATTTTAAACAGAAAAAATTCATATTCAATTAAAGTTTGATCATGACAGAATAGCAAAGTTAAATTAATTACTTTCAATGGCTTAAAATAAGTTTTAACTAAAAATAAATTAATTTTGGTAGAAAATTGAAAACAAATTTACTCTATATTAAATAGAATCAAAATAGAGTAGTAATATAATTTTGAATTAATATAGATGATCTTAATAATTATAACATTTTTTTTACAAAAAAATCCAGTTTTGATATATTAATTATAAATGCATTAGATTGGGACGAAATAGCCACTGCATATTATATGTTTTATTCATCACTTATTTCAAAAATGAAATACTTTTGTACCTCAGAAGTATAATGAAGGACACTTCGATAAATTTTTTAGTTACCGATTAAAAAACCATTTGCAATTCAAATAAGTACCACCTTTATGCCTGGCAACAATTAAACGCAAAAACCTTTAAGTTTCGCAATCCTTCATATCAATACATAAAACGTATATATATAAAATAAGATTTTTATTAGGAATGAAATAATTATGTTATATTTAGCAATAAATAAAGCTGTAATAAACAAGATTCAGTATTTTAAACAAAGCTAAAAATGGACGCTGATATCAGTAAATAAATTTATATAATAATAAAATTTAAAATATGATTTTAGTAAAAAAAAGTAAAGTTTAGAATTACACTTAGAAGAAACAAATATCCAAAATTAAAATATTAATAGGAAAAAGAGTAGTAAAAATTGCGAATATTAATAAATGCCTCAAGTGATGAAGGTTAATATATGTGAATCAAACACTCTAATTTTCAAACTTATGTTTGATACAAACATAATTAAATTAGGAAAAAATATGTTTCTGTTGAAATAAGTTTAAATACTTTCTCAAGTATAGTAATTTCTTATTTTAACACACTAAATTGAAAATATAGAACTGACCAGTTCGGTTTCTTTGTTGCTCAATAGTATTAGTCATTTTTTTGTATACCAGCTTTAATTAGAATAGTGTGTACAGCTTAACATGAAATCCAAACCACTATACACATGCAAATTAGAGGTTAAATTCAAAACCATGAATTGATGAGCCAAAGGCAAAAAAGCACATCATTTGGTTGCCAGTTTGACTGCAATTTTGTCACATGAAAATATTTCATGTTTTCATTATTTAAAAATATATTTTCTAAATATTAAATGAAAACTGTTAAGGAATACTTGAAGCTATTGCGAATCAATGGAATGGTTGTATTCTAGCCTATAATTTCAATCATCTAGATTTGTATCTGATAAACATTATTTGTTTCTTTTATTCAATTCCCAGCAAAATGTGGATATAACTAAAAAAGTTTTAAATTTAATGTTTGATTACAGCAATTTTATCTAACTTCAGATAAAAAGAATTATCTCCCAAATTATTATATAAATTGAATTTGAAATGGTGGAAATTTTCTTTTATAATTTCATTAAAAGATTCTGACATTGAACATAAGTTTTCTAATAAATCTCTGTTGTTCCTTTGAACTCATCAATGACAACTTTATATTATATTGAATGATTCGTGTCATGATGGCTGATTTTCGTGACACAATTTTGAAATAATTAGCCAGTTTTCTTGTGTAAGTCAATAAGTTTCAGCAAACATCTTAAATAAATATTGATTTTAGACAATTTACTTCCTGATGTTTAAAAAGATAGTTATTTTTAAAAAAGCTCACAATATGACAGCATGTTATATATATATAAGATGTATTGAAATTTTGTACAAGAAAATTCAATATAAATGGCGTAAACAACTATTTATTATTTAGTCTAAATATTTTATATATATGTTAAAAGTCTAACACAATACATTATAAATCTAATATAGCATATATTTCACATTAGCATCATCTATGACTCTTTAGTTGAATCTTTTCTCAATTTTTCAATAAGTGCTTATCTTACAATCAATTAAATAACACTTCAATCCTTTTTTAACATTGCATATGGTAATTGTTTACATTTACCAGCATATTCAATTTTACAACTTAAACCAATTGTATCCTCTAATTTAACTTTTATATAAACGATAAAAAATAGTCTATTTAAATATTACTTATAATTATTAAATATTAAATAACAAACTATAGGAAGAAAATATCAAATTCACTTTAAATTACTTAAAACTGGAAACAAATGATCAAAAATAATATTGCAAATAATTGTGAATATTGACACAGGAACTTTTTAAAAAATTAAATTATACATCTAAAACACACTTATGTAGTAATATACTTTAGTCAATAGAATTAAAACTATTGACCAAATGTGACAGTTGAGTCAAAACTGATCTTTAACTTCGTCAATTATTTTTCTGAGCAAAATAATCTAAAGCTATTCGTAAATTTTCTTAGCTTTACTATTAAATAAGATCTATACAATAACTTTAATTAATTTAATAAAAAAGTATAAAATAATTGTGGTAAATAAATGCAGAAATGTTTCAAATTCAGACACCTAGATTTTGGAGCTGAAGACAAAAATATAGGACACAATTTTTTTTAGAAATTTCAGGACATTTTTCAAAACAATCTTAATTTATTAATAGTTTAGTTAAGGAAAATAAATGAATATTAATAGCATTTGTCAACAAAAATTAAAGAACTTTAGATTACAAATAAGCTTAGTTATAAATTCTGAACTTTCAATTATAACTAAATTTTTTAGACATTATCCAGTTATAATCATTGCTAAAATACAAATCGTGAATAATATGTAAAATTTGAAAACTCGTCAAATGCAATTTCTTTTATTAATAGAAATATTAATGAATAATGTTTTATTCATATTACTATAAATATTTTTATAGAGGGGGAGGGAACTTCATATTCTAAAGTAAAAAGAAAAATTACAGTTTCTTTTAAATTTGTGCATTTTTTTGTCAAATTAAAGTTAATTTTTCTGAAACATTTTTAATTTTATCATTGGCAGTATTCCAACATTATCTGAGCTACTTTTATATATTGAAAATCATTGATTTTTACAGTATTTCTAAGTTTTTCTGATGAGCTATTGATCAATTGGAGAGCTGCTGTTTCATCTTTTAAAAGGTATCTCTTTTTTTCCTTCAACGAGAATCAAAAACTTCTTTATCAGCTTTATTCACATTCTGTTCAGCATTTTCATTTTGTTGATCTAAGTAAGAAGCATATTGAGAACAAGCATTTTTTATGGACTGTATCACTGATTTTTAAATTCATGTTCTAATTTAGTGGGTTCACATCTACCACCATAAAAGCATCTCTAGGACTTAAAGGTTCGATGAAATCTCTTTTCCATTCTTTTTTCATATCTTTATTACTGTCAAAAGCACATTCCCATATAGTTATTAATTCATATCCTTCTTTCATTATTTTCTTATTAATCTTTTTAGTTCTTTCATATAAATCTTGCGTCAACATTTGATTTTTAAGATTTATTTGTGTACCAGAAAAACAATTTTTACATCCATGCCAATAACAGCCATAGAATTGAAAAACTGTATTTTCATGAAATCCATCAACTTTATAAGTTTTATTTCCTAATTTCAATTTTTTCTCTCCTCCATTCAAAGCATGTTGAATATTAATATTTTCCTTTTTTGAAATATAATCTAAACAAGCAATTGATTTTTTACTATATTGATCTTTATGAATTGTATCATTATCAATAGCTATAGTATCTTTTTTCAAGAATTTATATCTGTAATTACCCATGCATACACCAGCTAATGTTACATATTTAAAAGGATCTACATTAACAGTTTCTAAAAATAATCTTCTCAATTCCAAGCATCCTTTTCTCAAAATATCTACATCTGATCTACAATATTTTATAAATTCTTTTTGAAAATCAAATGTTTCATTTTTAACAGAGTTATACCATTTATTAAAATTATTTCTTTCATTAGTAACCATTGTATCATATCCATAGTAATATTTATCAGGATATTTACCAACATAATTTTGATTACTTTTGGTATTAAAAAGATGTGGAAAGTATCCTTTAGCTAATTCAGTTAATCCAAACGTTTTTCGAAATTTTTTAAGTGGTATCATTGTGAAATTTATGGAATCAATAAATCTTATATTGCAAGCAGGAGAATGCATATAAGTTAATTTATTACCTTGGTATATAGTAAATACTTTGATGTTATTTTTGAAGCAATATTTAGCTAAAAATTTAAAATCAAATCCTTTTCCATAATGAGCTAAACAGGTATATCCATAATGATTATCTTTAAATAACCAACTACAAAATTCATTTTCATCTTTAAATATTTTCTCTTTACCTTCATTATCATGACATATTAATAGATTAACTTCATGAATTCAAGTTTCTTGAATTGTTTCAAGATCAAAGAATATATATTTTTCAGTGTAATCAAATTTACATTTTTCACACTAATCTTTTTGATCTCGTATGAAAGTAGGACACTTCTGTTTACACATACCTCCTTTTGAACTCTTTTGTTTCATAAAGCATTTATGATCATTCATTACCCATCTCCAACAATTTTTACATCTCAGTTCACCACATTTATGATCCTTACATTTTCTTTCTAAGCTACTTATATTTCTTTTACACTTTAAACATTTCCATAATATTTTACAAACACTATAACCTTTATCATCTTTTGTTTTGTGATTTTCAAAACATTCTTTACCTGTAAATTTTTTATTGCATTTATTGCAAAATATTTCATCTCCTTTACAATCAGAATTTTGAACAAAACATCTATTACATTTCAAAGGACATTTGTGACGATTAGTTTTCTTATATCCTATTTTACAGTAATTACAATAATGATCTTTACCTAAAAATCCTGTAATAGAAGTAATGACATTAAAATGATTTTGAATCTTGTATATGTAAATACATGTAGATTTATATTCTCCAGAACATAAACTTTGATTACAGTTTTGTCTACAGTAAATATTAATTTGAATATCTAAGAATTGTTCAAATATTTTAACCTCTTCTAAGCTGCATATTTCTAAAGGAATATTACATAAATTATGTAGTTTTACAGCTAAGGTATTTTGTAATAAACGACCTTTTCTGATATATGTTATATCATTTTCTGTTAGTTTTGGATGATTTCATTTATCACATAATAATTTTGGATTTTGAACAGCTAGAGCAGTGACAATAGATCTAGCTAAACATATATTATCATTATTTTTTATTTGACAAATACCTCTCTTCTTTGAAGAATCTGTTTCTGAATACATTCTTAATGATTTATGTCTACCTCCTTCTGGTAGTTCAATTACATGAAAATCAAAAATACATTCAGTTATATCAAGTTCCTTATATTCAATCTTATTAGTTAATGTTTCTAAATATACTTCGTAAGCATCTTTAGTAGACATCATTTTAGGATGAAAAGGAGCACTTAATTTTGGATTATGCACAATTATATCAACTTTACCATTTATATTTCTTATAGCTTTTCTAAATAAATCTGATAAAATATTAAAATATTGTACAGGTTTAATTTTATTAATCTCTACAATCTTATAAGATTTTCTATGAGTCATATATTTCTTTATATATTTAACTTTAATTTCTACAATTTCATAATCAGGTTTAAATAACTCATTCAGTTTTACTTCTCTTTTAATTTTTTTACTTTTCACAGGTTCAAAATCTTTAGTATCTTTATTAAATTTTAAATTATATGAATCAAATAATTTTTCAATATTTTCTCTTCTCTTTGGATATTTAATAAATATTTTCTTTTTATGATTCAAATAATCAGAAGTATATAAATCTAATATATCTGTTAATACTTGTTTATAATTTCCAGTTTTTCTAATATAAGATATCATAGATTTAATAATATCATTCTTAGATTTACTTTTGCTTTTTATTTTTAAATCTTTTATAACATTTTTCAACTTTTGAATACTCAAAGTATTCAAAGCATTTTCAATATGAACAAAAGCCATACTTGTATTGAAATAAAAAACAAGAAATTTTTTATTTCTATTTATTAGAAAGTATTTTTTAAAGGCTTTTGAGAAATATAAAATGTTTTAAACGATGTTAATATTTAAGATTTCATTAGCAGCAATTATATCTGCTAACAATTTTTTGTGTATTTTGCTTTTCTCATGTCTCGCGCAATGCCATAAAGTGTAGTATCTCCCGCAAATACAGCGCTCAGATTGAGAAAAAATATCTTTGGTACATTGGATACAACGAGTCATTATTTTCTTAATATGCATATAAAATTCTTCTTCATTCTTTTTTATCTTACAATCTCTACAAATCATACCCATTTATTATGGTTTATTTTTTTAAATGCAAATTGTAATTCTGATAATTACATTAATTTTAAAATTATTATTTCATTTTTTCTACTTAAGGAGAAATACTTTATATTACTTATGTTTTGAAGAATTTTTAAGTAGCTATCTATAAAATCAAAAATTTCTAATTATTTAAAAATGCTAAAAACTCTTTCCATTCATTTTCTTTAACTTTTTAAATTATTTTCTATTCCAAAATATTCACAAATCTTTTTCATGATATACAAATATTTTATAGTTTTTTTGTAATAATTAAAATCTAAATATTTGTAAACCATTTCATCAGCTTGTAATGTAAAATTTAAATTATGTTTTCTTTTTAATTGTTTGAAAAAATTTATCCTACTTACATATCTGTTTAAAAAATGATTGAATATTTATATTATAATAATTTTCATCTTCTGAACTGTCATAAGTAATATCTTTCTTTTGAATATTTTTAAAAACTTTTAAATATACATTTGGTACAGAAATATTATTTTCTTCATCACTAGAATAATATATTTTATCAGCTTGAATAAAATCATCCATTTATATATTTTCTAATTTAAAAATATAGATGAAAGCACTATTCATTGAATGACTGTTCAGTTGTGAGAACAAAGTTTATTAGATAAAGTTATTAGATAAACCCAAAAAAAAGTAAGTCTCACATATCCCAGTTAGTATAGTGGTTAGAGTAACTGAATTGCATGAATTAATCCTGAGTTCAAGCCCTGCTCGCTCTTCTAGAAAAAAAAGGTTAGAATGAGTTGATGCAATTAAGATAGAGCTCTTAACCTAGAACCAGGAAATGAAAAAAAAAACTGGGACCGAGATGTAAAAAGTGTGGTGGACTGTATGGCCCTCTGGGGGTTGCTGGCACCCCCCGAAACAAATGTTATAATTTCAAGTTAAAGTCCACCACACTGAAAGGGCCATTCTGCTATTTTTTTCTAAATTTATTAATTGAATATTAATATTTATTTATTTTTATTAATATATTAATATTTATTTATTAAATATATTTTTCAAGTAAATAATTTTAAATTAGTAATATACTCATTAAATAATTTTTGAAGTAATTAAAATTAAATATTTTTCTTTTCTTATAATTTTTTTAATTCGTAAAGTTTCTCTTAATCTATAAACCCAAACATCTAACAAATCACAATTATCTTCAAATTCTTTAAATATTAATCACTTGAAATAATGTAATTTTAATATTCTCTTTTTATATGTAATTCCATTATCCTCATATTATCATAACTATCTAATTTAAAATCTGGTCTTCCAAAAAATACAACTATGTGATGATTTCTATGTCTTAAATTATCATATTCCAATTCTATTCTAAATGTAAATAGATTGATATTCAATCGTAATACTTTTGTAATATTTTTCTCAAACATATTTTTTTAAATATAAAATAGCGTCCTCTTAAAAAATTAATAATAAAAATACAAAATAATAAATTTTAAAGGGAGGGTCCAAAACGTCCCTCCTTTTATGAATAAATTATTGATAATTATTGGTATATTATTTTAAAGGGGTGGGTGATTTACTCACCTTGAATTAAATCTTTTTTATCTATCCAACTATTATATTCTTCTGGATAATTTAACCACTTTACAAATAACTTGCTTCCTTTCTTTTTTATTATTTTTTCAATTTTATATACATTATCTTTTTTATCATATTTAACTAATTCATTCTCATAATAAGTGCCTTTGATTTCTTCGTTGTTTAAATCTCTTATTCTATAAGTAATTGGATCTGTTTCTAACACTTCAGATATTCGAAAAATTTCATCTGTAAATGTAGGATGATAACCTCTTGTAAACGTTTCTTTATATTTTGATATTCTTACTTTATTACCTTCTTTAAATTTTGGTTTTTTGATTATCTTTTTAACATACAAATTATTATATACAATATTTTCATTTTCTTTTTTACTTGCTTCTGTTGGTGTCATTTTAATAGATCTATGATAAGAGTTATTATAATTGTAAACTAATTTATCTAATACATCTATATATCTTCTTGTATTATTAGCTGTTAAATATTTTCTTATTTTTACATTTAAAGTTCTATTGAATCGTTCAACTACTGAGCATTTAATTTCTGTATTATTAGTACCAAACCACTGAATATTATTTTCTGAAAACAATTTTTGTGTTAAAGAAGATAAGAACTCCAAACCATAATCAGATTGAATATTTAACGGTTTTCTCTCTTTGAATATCTTTTTAAAAGCATTTGATACCTCTTCACCTGTTTTTCTTTTAATTGGAACAGCCCATGCATATTTACTAAATATATCTATAACAGTTAATATGTAATTGATACCATCATTATATTTACTAACTGGTTTTATGAATAATAAATCTGCTTGCCATTGATCATCAATAAGAGATACATAAATCTTTTTTTTAAATTTTCTATTGATTGGTTTATATCTTGTATATACATCTTGAGTATGAAGAAAATCAGTAATATCTTTTTGAGTAAATTTATAGTCTTTCTTTTTAACTCATTGATACCACAACAACCTGTTAAAGGATCATAATATACATCTTTTAAAGTGTCATTTGTTTTTTTAAAAAAACACTTTTCTTTGAATTACAATTGACACAAATTCCTTTCATCATAGGTTTTCCATTTTTGGATGTAGTAGTTATAACGTCTTTACTGTCTGTATGAGTTTTACATTTTAAGCAGTAAATGAGTGAACCCATTCCAAATGTCTTTTTTCTTTTAATGATTGGTTTAACAATTCCTCTTTCTAATCTTTCACGAATTGTAGGATTTGGAATTTCATCTAATTCTTTTAACATTTGTATCACATATTTCCTTTCTTGTTTTAGTATCTTTATTTTTTAAATAACAAATATCATGTCTATATGCAGTTTCATCAACTCTATTAATTGGTTTGCTCCAGTCTTTGTATGATAAATCTGGATTTAATCTTGTTTTTCAATGTAGTAATTGAGTTCCAGGTCCCATAAATGAATGTCCAGGTAGATGCATTTCAAATGGTAAATTATTAATAGATTTATTAATAACACCTTTTCCATTTTTGCATTTGCAATTCTTTTTATTACACATTTATTTAGATATAAAATCATTTATCAACATACTTATAACCATTTAATAGAGTTTTCTTTATATATTTTTCTATAGGAAAATACTGTAAATTATTAAATATATTCATCTTCTCTCATATACACTTCTTGTTCAGTCAAACTATTTAATTTCAATAAATTTAATAACTGCTTATAAAATTTATAAGCCTGTTTGTATTCACTCTTTTTAGCAGAGATATTTAAAGACTTATCAATTATTTCAATGACACCCGCTGTTACACTCAATGCTGATAAGGGAAGAAAAACGAATCCAGATAAACCAGATGCGCTGAATAAAAACTTACTAACTGATAATGAAACACTCAATTTATTCATCAATTGATAAGACTTTCGATAGATATAAACTCTCTTTTCCAAATATTCTTCCATTTATAAAGGCTCAAAATTTCTTCGATATCTCATATTTATATTTACTAAATCCAACATATAGAAATTGACACATTTTTGAATTGCTTTCCTGTATAATTTCGTAAATTCTTCATTAGTAAGATTCCATCAATTTCTCTAATTATCTGTTGGATTTCTCTTGGTTGTAAACTAAAGAAAAGAAAAGAAATAGAATTCTTTCTTATATTAATTGGAGTAGAATAATATGATTGACTCAGATAAATAATGGATGCATTTTTCTATCTTCCTCTGATAAACAATTCAGCTATATCGCTTTGATCTTTTTCAGTTATTCAATCATCAAAAATTACTAGACTTTTCATACATGGATCTAAATCATCTACTTTTATGAATTCTTTGGAATCAGAAGAAAATAATACTAGTTCTTTTTTATATTTATTAAACAATTCCAACAATAATTCTTTTCTCTTTATGTTTTTACAATTTACAATATCTTCTCTTTCTATGTCATCAAACATTGTAAAATTTTCTTGCAGTGCAATATATTTTGGTTTATAAATATCTTTGGCACATACAAACAAACCATCAAATTTCAAATAATCATATATTAAATTAACAAGTAAATTAATTTTTCCTGATCCTGAACTGCCTACAATTAAAAGTCTAAAAGGATGTTTTGGTAATGAAGGATTTTGATTTTCATCTGTAAATTCTTCAGGTTCCGTATAATCTTTTATTTTTATCATTTATTTATTTTTAAAATATCTACTCGGAGTAGAAAATTATTTACTGATAAATAAATGGATATTATTGAACGTGAAAGAAATAAAAAATTACAACAACAGATTAGAAATGAGTTAATTTACAATCTGAAAAAAGAAAAAATAATGAAGTTAAACTTGAATCCCATTTAGGTATTGAAAAATTATTAAGTGAATTTTATAAACCAGTAATTAAAAAATTACAAGACCAAGAAATTTCAAGAAAACAAAATCTTGAAAGTATTCAATATGCTATAAAAGATTTAATAGATAATATGTCTTTTTTACCTCAACATGAATCATCTAAACATTTAGACTATTCTTCAGATGCTGGAAATTTAATGGATAAAGCTGAAGGAATAATAAGATTGAATTTTAATAAAGATTTAGATTTACTTAAAAATGAAGGATTAGAATTGCCTTCTGAGATATTGAATAAAACAGATGAAGAATTAGATGAAATAATTAGTATAGCAAAATCTAAACGAGATGATTATAAAAGACTTAAAGGAAATTTAACTAAAAACAGAAATTATGAAACCAGTGAGAAGAAAAAAAAATAAAATAACAAGATAAAATAATAGAAGCCGATTCTAATATGAATGGATTAAAAATGTATATAAAAGCATTGAATACTCTTAAAGAAGGAAATGAATATATAGGCAGTGGTATAAACAAATTAGATGGATTAACAAATAAAATATGCAAAGGCTCTAAGTCTAAAAAATTATATAATCAAATAATTATTATTCTAGATAAACTTTTAAAAGAGAGAAGGACCATTAACAAATGATTATGTAAAAGAATATTATAAAAAAACATTTTACTTTAAATAAATGTATGTAACAAAAAAAGTTTATTTGAGTGATAATCAAATTTCAAAATTAAAATCTGGATATAAAAAAGGAGAGGAAGTTTCCTTACAAATAGATAAAAGTAAAACTCCTAACTATGATTTACATCTTACCAATACACAAATCAATCAAATTGCTAAAGGTAAAAGAATTACAATTAGTAAAACTCAGTTACAAAAAACTGGAGGATTTTTACCATTCCTGATTCCTATTCTAACATCTTTAGGTCTTGGAGCTGCTAGTGGTGCAGCAGGATGGGGTACTAAAAAAATATTAGATAAAATTTCAGGATCTGGGATTAAAAAAAAACGTTGTGGAAAGGGGGTTTAGCTTCCCTCGGAATATCCAACAAAATAATAGAAGAAAATATGAAAAACGAAAAAGGATTTAGAGGTACATTTACTATAGATATGCTACCTAAAAATATAAGAAAATTTGAAAACGGAATTATTAATTTAGATGTATCTACAGGTAGTGGAACTCATTGGGTTTCTTATTATAATGATCCAATATATGATTTTGTAGAATATTTTGATCTCTTTGGAGAATATGAATTTGAAAAAATAAAAATAAAAAATGATTTTCTTCCTAAAAATATAGTCAATTACTTAAAATCTTCAGGAAAAGAAATTCGTTATAATTCTAGTTTTTTACAACAACCTACATCTGTAAAATGTGGTTTATATATTGTGTGAAATATATAACTGAGAGAAATAAAGGTAAATCCCCTATTGATATTTTATATTCATTTACTCAAGAACCTAGTATTTCTAATGAGAAAATTGTTACTTATAAATAAATGAAGTAACTCATTTTAGATTCTAAAAATTCTAGTAAATCAGAAGATTTTACAATTGAATATTCCGACCCTTTTAATTTTAAGGAAATAGCTCTTCAGTCATTTTCTATGTACATTTCTTGAAATAATATTACTGACAAAGATAATAAATTTTCATATTTTGATGGTAAGAAATGAATAGACTTTACTATTACATACGGTCATTACAGTATAAAAGGTTTGAATCGTTACATGGTTAAATACTTTGGAAATGATCCTCCAATATTATTTGGAATTATAGAAGAATGACAAAGATTTGCGATTAAATTGAAAGATCATTATAAAATTGATTTATCCAAAAGTGAATTGTACAAAATTTTAGGATTTGAAGCAAAAATATATGAAGATGCAGAGCAAGAAGGTAAATATATAGCAGATATAGTTAATGGAAATGATAATATTTATATTCATTGTGATACAGTAAATGGTGCTTATATAAATCACTTTTAATCTGATGTGATTTACTCATTTACAACCACAAATGCTCCTGGAAGTTTGTATTCTAAAGACTTTGAGAAACCTATATTTTTTCCAGTTAAATCTGATTCCGTACATAGAATTAGAATGAAAATTACAAATCATCAAGGTGAACTAATTGATTTAATTAGACAAGCAGTACAGTATAGATTTATAGCTAAATAAATGAATAAACACAGATTGTACAGAAAGAGTAAGAAAATAGAAGGAAGAGGTTTCTTTTCTGATTTAATAGAAAAAGCTAAACCTATTATAGCAGAAAAATCTAAAGATTTCATAATCGAAAAATTAAATGAGATTTTATCAAAAAAGAAAAAACATGGTACAGGATTGAAAATTTTTTATCCTAAATAAATCAACAAAATTTCTGATTTGACCGATACCAGTTATTATTATAATAACGAAATTTAAAGCTTTGAATATAGAGAAATTAAACATGAGAATAGAGATAAAAACAATCCTTATGAAAATGCTATATATAATTTCTTTATAAATGATACAAATGCTAATATATTATATTCTGAAGGTTATCTGCAACAAGAAATCAAAATTGTAAAAGGTGATGGAAGCAATATAAATAATGAAAATATTACTTTTGTAAATGGTGGTGGTTTAATTAATTCGAGCAGATTAACAATAGGAAATACTGAAATTGGATCTACTATTAATTATAAAGCAATCAAGAATGAAGTTTTTGGATTGATAAATTTCACACCTGATTATTCAACATCGGAAGCTACTAACATGTTTTTCTATATGGATACTTCTGAATATGCTGACAGAGATAATTTCAAATATAATGGAACTTTGGTTGATGCAACTAAAATTACTGATTTTTATAATAACTTCAAAATGAATGAAAAATTTAATGATGGATTTGCAAAGAGATGGCAATTCACTAAAGGTAGTCAAACTGTAAGAATATGAATACCATTAAAATATATATTTGATTTTTTCAGAGAATATAGAAAAGTACTTACAGGATTTCAAATCAAAATAGAAATTCAAAGAAATGATAGTAAAAATATGTTATATACAGATATTCAAAATCCTGATTTTAAAGCAGTTGTTGAAGACCTCTCTCTCTCTGGTTACCATATGTTAGATTTAAAAATTCAGCTGCTGTAAAATTCAATCAACTAAAATTATCTAATACTCCAATAGAAATAAATTGGGATCATTATAATATTATCAAATCAAATTTATTTAATAAAAATGCTAGTGGATCTTATAATATTCCAGCAACATTTGATGAAGTTTTAAGTTTATGTGTCATTCCTCAATATGATGAAAGAAATGAAAATATGAACCAAAACACCATGATGTTTGATAACTTGGATATGACAGAATGCTGGTTAATGATTAATAATATAAAAGTTCCAACAGTAAGTTATTTCATGGATTTCAATAAAAAACATTATAATCGAATATATGCAGCTCTTTTAGAAGCAGGAATGAACAATATAAATGCAGAAACGGGTTGCATGATAGATTATTCAAATTTTAGTAATTATCCTATAATTTGTTTCAATTTAGAGAACCATGAAAATTACACAAACCTGAATAATTTAATGATCGAATTCAATTGGAGGTTAAAAAATAACACTACCAAAAATTACTTTTTCTACTTCATTTTGAAAGAAAGAAACAAATGCTCCATGAATATGAAATCTGAAGAAATAACTATGATTAAAACATTGAAAGCATAATGAGTTTATTACATTAATAAATGACAGCTTATTATGCTTTGTTTGATGATGAAATAAAAGAAGGACCTCCAGGTCCTCCAGGTGTAGGATTTAAATTAACAAACGATGGAAATTACGATATAGAAAAAAAGAATTTAAGAAACATAAATGAACCAAAATTATTGAATGATTCAGCTACAAAATCTTATGTGGATAGAATTCATGAATATTTTAAAAATGATGTTAGAATTTTATCAGATGCTTCTCTTATTCATTTACAAAATGATAACTATAATGCAAAACATTAAAGAATTTCAAATGTGTCAGCTCCAATAGATTTACATGATACAACTAATATGAATTATGTGAATAAAATTGTAAAAGAATTAGAACAGAAAAATTTAATACATTCAGCTCAAGGTAGTTTTGATGCTAAAGAAAAAATAATTAGCAATATAAAAGATCCTGTAAATGACAAAAATGCTGTTAATAAACGTTACTTTGAAAACAATGCTTTAGTTTTGAAAGAAAATGCTTTCGATGCTAATAACAAAAAAATAATTAATATTCCAACTCCTACTGATAAATACGATGTGTGTAATAAATATTATGTAGACAGAAAAACACTCATCAATAATAAAAAGAGTGATAATATATTAATATGAGATAACGATGGACTATATGTACCTACTTTAATGAAAAATAGTGTATAATTTTGGAAATGTAAGATTAACAAATGTTGCAAATCCTGTTCTAAATAAAGATGCCGCAACAAAAGAATATGTCAATTCTCAAAATTTCTATGCTACTATTAAAGAGAGATAAGCAACATATCAAACAGGAGGTTTTAGACCTGCAGAATTCAATTTTATGAGCTCTAAACTACTAGAACCTGATTTAAAACTAGTAACTAATATGCATATGAAAATTACAATTTTTTTGAAATCTGAAAATCGTACACATAATCCTGACCAATTGATAATTTAAAATTAATAGTTAATATTAGACATGATTTAACTAATTTTCTAAGAAAATTATATTTAAAATTAACTGAAACATTTTTTAATTTAGAAATTTTATTCCAAAAACAGCAAATACCATTTACCAGCAGGAAATTTTCATTTGTGTAAGGTATTCACATACATATATTTCAATTTCTCCTTTCATTTTAACACGAAATGCATAATTTTTTTAAACTTTTAGCACATGATTCGAATGTCGAATAAAAGTTTCTTTAAAATGTTTATCATCCTTTCTTGATGGATGAATGTACTGATCATCATGTGAAAAAGCATTTGAAAGTGGTAATTTCTCCTGTAAGTAATAGCAAGTTATCATGTAAGTACTTTGAACATTATCCAAAAATCTTTTATTTTCAGGATAAGCAATTAATTTGCTAGCTGCTGAGCCAACATCTAAATTTTTAAGGGGTAACCATAGTTTGGCTTCTTTGCAATTTACATTGCACAGAGGCATTCCTTCTTTTTGGCCAAAAACATAAGATTTCAAAAATTTAAACATAATTCTTATTATTTCATTTTGCTTACTAAACAAACAGTATAGTAATGGAGTTTTTTTCTGCAAATGTAAAAGATAAGAACATATACTGCAAAAATAAACAAAAAAATTTAATTAAAATTATTCATTTACATGTGGGTTCTAGAGTTAACCATCATGACTTTACATATCTCTTGAATAGATGATCAGCAACAGAATCCACTAATAATGAAATCTGAACACTGTGGTAATCTTTTCTTCTTGCAGCAGACAAATTAAACCATTCATATAGACAGTAAATAAAACTATTTAAATCACAACTTAAATTTGATATACCTATATCAATCATGTTCAAATTTCAAAATAATTTAAATGAGCATTTAACTTTTTATGAAATGATAAATTGACATTTGGTCCATCCATAGAGCATTGGAGCTAATTTTTCAATATTTATGTCATTTTTTGAAATTAAATTTAATACTATTTCTAAAATTTTCTTAGACTCTGCATGTCTAAGAAAAAATTAATCACAATAATTATTAACTATCTTGCATCCTTTTTCTGACCAGTAATATACATAAATATCCAATTGTTTTTTTACTTGCCTGGTAGTCATTTCTTTGAAATATAAAAAGAAGTAAGATCCAGATGAATTTATATCATCATAAATTCAATTTCGAAAACAAAATGCAAGTTAGAATTTTGTCACATATCGTGCTTTGGCTTCACTAAGTTGAGCTAGTTTAGTGATTTTGGAATCGTCCAATGCAATGGAAGAAATATTTCCAAGTTCATTTATTGAAGAAAATGAATAATTACATTTTACAGCTGTAAGCAAACTTATTGCTTCAGATTTTTAATTTCTTTTGTGTAGTTAACGGTATCCAATGCTTGCAGGAAGATGATACAAGCAGTGTTTTTGTCGATTCTATTTTTCCATTCATGTTAGAAACAAAATCAGTCTGATTTAACTTTTCTTTCAGTCGTTTTTTATGTTTAAGTGAACTAGCATGAATCAAAGCTTGCGAAAATCCCATATTTGCAACACTACATTGCTTACAACACACACAGCAGAAAACGGAAGATTTAATATTTTCATATGCTTGACACCAGTTTTTAATAAAATCGCCATTTTAATTTTTACAATCAGAAGAAAGACAACTGTCTGAAAATTTCGTAATTCGAGGCATTTTAGTCTTGGGTACATATAAATCCTTGAAAACCTGCACACAAAATAACAAAAATGTTCCCAAGAAAAATAATAAAGATAACCACTTTCAAATTTCCTAGGTAAGCAATTTCCCTTTTATGAGCAAAAGGGAAAACATAGCGAGCTTTCAAGTTCTTGATTGAGGTGTAAGACAGGTACCTCCAATGACGTTGTTAATAACAGCTCTTTTCTTTCATAATTGAATTCATTCTCATGACGTCATTAGAAAAACATTCCTATATTCACTTTTAAGTTTTGAAAGAACACTCCCCTTTTCTCAAATCGAAAATAAGAAGTGTCCTTTTGCTTTCATGTTGAAATAAAAAATAATTCAGGAATTTCAGGAATATGACTTAAAAATATTAAATACTATTGAATAGAAATTAACAGCTTTTATGAGCTAAATGTAAGATTTCAATATCTTTTTCAACACAACAATTACATAAATATAAAAAGTTAATTATTCAACAATCAGTTGAAAAAAGTAAAAACTCTTAGAGGCAAAATGGACCAAATGAAAACAAATTTTTTTAAAAAATATGAATACAAAGTAAAACACAGAAATCAGATGAATCCCTTTTTGAATTTTTTATGACTTCTTACTTGTAATTTGTTTTTTAAAAATTAGCAACATTTTTATAAAAAATATTTAAGGGATAATATAAATTAAAATCATACTTTAATAATTAGCATTTGATCATTTAACTCAAGATCAGATGTAACCAAGTCAGCATCAGGGTTTTGAAGAGGAAATACATCAAAAAATAATACTGCACAATTTGCTCGATGCAATCCGTTATGACTCTATGAATACAAAATATAACATATTATAATTATTATATTAAGCAAAAGTTTGATATATAGTTATGTAATAAATTTTAAATAAAAATTCTAAAATGGAATTTGAACTTTGGTTTATACCTTCAAGTAACGCCACAGTATAGGCTGATATATTTTATAAAGCATTTTTTCCACACAGGTTTCTTTTTTCTTATAATGAAATTGTGACAACAGCTGGAAAACAAAATTTACTATAAATCAAATAATTTAATGATAATATTAAAAATGGAAAAACAAAGTATATAAGCTATTACTTTTTGTAAATTCTCTAAGAGAGTTCTTTGTTTTCCATGAACTGCAAGTAAGATAAAATCCTGTATGCACATGATTTCAAGTTCCTAAATGAAATTATACCATAAACAGATTAATAACAAAATTACTAAACAAAATATAACACTTTATTTTAATAGAACAAAAAAACATGTATGATGTATAATAGTGCTTTTATAATACAAGATAATATTTAATCATTATAAAATAAAAAAATTAATTTACATTTCGCAGATCTTCCAATTTTTCTTTAACAGCGTATGACCAAGCTTCATAATAAACTTTACCATATACACTTGCTTGTGTCCTATGAATGAATAAAGAAAGTTATAGGTATTTTGTTTGAACAGTTTTAAAATAAAATGCACTATAAATAATCATTTATAAAAAATTTTTTGATGATTACATTTAGAATAAAACTAAAGAAAAAAATTCTTTAAAGTATTTTGCAATAATGAGTTTATTTAACACTGGTGCTTTACCAATAAATATATGGATTTTTTTAACTAATGCAAATTATTAAATCTTGATTAGATTTTAAAATGAGAAAGGTTGAGATAATTATCTGGAATTTTAAGAATATAGCTAAAATTTGTATTTTATCTATTGGTAATTAACATTGATCATAATTACTATATTTAAGCAAGTGATTTAATTTTTGATTACAGATATTCATATTAATTAATTATATTCCAGGGTTTTATATAATTATCATTATTTATTATAATTTTTGTAAAATATTTCTGTTATTTATCATATTATGTAGAAGTAAAGCATAAAATTGTCAGGCAGGAAGAATATTGTAGCTACAATATTTTCCATAATATCTAAAACTGAAAAGAGGAGATATTTAGATGTTTGTAAGCAAATAGGTGAAACAAAAAGCTTTCATAATCTTTAAGCAACAGTTATCATTTGTTGAAACTTAATTTACTGAAAAAATTGATATTATCAAAAGTTGTCACGATGAGTCATACTTTTCACTCTTTTCTTACAGTCACTTAACAACAAATTAAAAGAACATTTCTTAAAAATATAATAAATCCTTTCAACAGATTAAGAGGTTGTTATATCAAAAGTTCTTGTACATTCAATCACCCAAAAATTATATAGAAATAATGCATTTAGACAAATTAACATTTCCTTCATCATTATTGGTTTGGATTTGGTTTGTCGCTCAACAGTCATTTTTTGCACACGAGGGCTAATTAGACCATGACGTACGGCTTTAAGCGGATTCCGAACCACTACAAACATCCATGCTCAAAGTGGAATTTGAACCCACGAACTGTTGAACCGAAGGCAAGAGCACTAGCAATTCGGCTGCCAGCTCGGCATTTCCTTCATCAGAATACGTATTCAGATTTTTACTAAGCATATTTCAAAGTTTCTTTTTTAATTTTAATAAATTGAAAAAAAAGTTGTGGGAAAGAATATAGGCATATATACATATATAGTGTTATAATTTTATAATTAACATATTAAAAATGACTGCAAAGTATATTTTCCAGCAAGGATATAGCTTAGAACAAAAAAAAAATTTAATAGCTATAATAAGATTGTTATTTTTTAAATTTATATATAGAAGCAATTGCAAAATAACAAAAATTTTTAAGAAAAAATTAAACTTTTTATTTGGTTATAGAATGAAACAATTTGAAATATCTTAGGGATTTATATATATATATATTTTGTGAATAATGCAAACATAAGAAATTCCTAGCAAATTATTAGTACATTTAGCAATAACAGATTCAAATCATTGAGAATTTGCATCACTTATTAGCTAAAATACTATACAGTTAAAAACATGCATTACGAGAGTTTGAAGCTTAGATAGATTTACTACTTTTTCTTAAAAAATGAAATTAACAAAATGTCCATTCATGTTTGAAATTAAATCAAATTTAATCATGAAATTAAGTATAAACATTGAACTTAATACAATATAATTTGATGATTAATATTACAATTAAAAAAAAGAATTGAACAAGAATCCTATGCTTTTTGTTTGAATTGGACGAAAAACTAAGTACTGATTTCTAAATTATCTGATTCTGCTATCCAACACTCATAAGAATTTCTGAAATTTTAATTGAAGCTTGTGACATTGTCGAAGAATCACTTGGCCGTGGTTGAAAGTTATGAGGTGCTTGATAATAAGTGAGTATTCCAAACCCATTACGCTTAAGGTAGCATTTGGCACTCACTTGCATTACTATGTTTGCATATTATTGAAGAAAAAAAATCATCTAAGATGATTGTAGAATTCAAGTCAACAGAAATACAATTACAAAATCATTGAACTAATCTATTGAATTAATTGTTATGAAATAAATTTGTATACTAAAACTTATAACTATATAAACTAAAAATATTTGCAATATTAATACATTTTTAGGATGTATGATTATAATCACTACTTAACACACTTTAGTAAAATGGGAATACATTGAAATTTTTCCATTTTAAATAGAATTCAAACTACAACAGATTAAGGAATTAAATTTACAATTAACTCGCATAAAATAGCAAAATTCGGGAAAAAGAAAAACTTACTTATTACAAGTGTATAATTTTTTCTTTATAGCCTCATGAATGTTAGTAATACGATCAACATCCATTATTAATGATAAAGTGATAATTTTTTGACCCTGAAAGTAAGAATAGTGTAAATGATAAGAATGGTATAATAACTGATAAATATAATTTCTAGTAAAACAAAATAACATTTAATTTTGTCAAGCTAAAATTATAATTCATATCGTATAAAATAAATTCAACAATATATATTGTAGCAAATGAGATCATTTTGAATTTCAAGTATCATATAGAAGTCTGGCACCTGGAAATGGATCCATCCCACATACATAGCAGTGCAGACAAACTCTAGACTGTACATTAAGTTTAAAATGTTTAGAATACTTGCATATCATCAAAAACCTTATAGTTTTGAACCTCAGTCAGGCGATGAGGTCACATCAGAAAACGCAACATACTCTCTACACTCACAACACATCAGTGGAAGGACTTTGAATGGTAAGATTGATTCAGATTAATGTGGACTTAGCACAAACCCAATGAGGAATAGCATGGCCACGCTAAAATCACTGTCTGAAGTAAATCATACTTCACTTTGCTAATCATAGATGATAGAAGCATGAAGATACTGAAACATTGAAGCTCGAATGGAGCCAACATGTTAAACCTATCAATACATTGGCGGTAAAGTGATGCAAGGACAGGAAAATTTTCAGATGCAAGGACAGATAGAAATTGTTGGGAGCAAAGTTGGAACTATAGGGGGTGGTCAAACATTTCTCATCAAAACTTCTCCGACAGTTTTTCTTTCTTTTCTTTTTTTTTTTGTCGCCATATGAGAGCAAGCATTGTCTCTTGTTCTGTATGATTAGTTAAAAGTTCTTCAGAGTTGCCCAGTAACATTCAGCATTTACTGTTACATTTCTCAGCAAAAAAAGTCCATGAGCAGAATACCTTTCCTATCCATGAAGATGGTGCAAATCAACTTCTGTTTCTGTTTGATTTTCGTTCTGACAGAAGACTAAGACTGATATCTTGACAAATGTGCTGTTATTGCAACCAGAGTTTATTTTTTTGGCAATGATTTCTTAGGATCTGTACTAACAAATTTATTGAATATTTAATCATTTGATATTTCCAGTACAATATTTTTGTCCAATAAATATCATTTTACTATATTTATTTCTTCCCAATGCAACAATTTTAATGAAAAGTAGTGCAACTTTCACGTCATTATAAATAATACAACAATATAAAATATCAAGAAATACAATAAAAAATTGAAATAAATTGAATTTCAAATGGCTGAAAATTATCTTCATAAAATATTTCTTTAAAAGAATTTATAAAAATATTTTTGAAGGACAATTTTTTATATTTCATAAAGTCTTTACTCTAGACCTTATGGATGAAAGAGGAAAGATGGCGCATTTTTCAAATGACAAAATTTTATCACATGGAAAAATATTTTTGTATCATTAATTATTCAAAAATTGAAGAAAATTGAAATATAACCAGTATATTCAAAATATTAGTGTACTGCTGAATAGGAAAACCTTTTCATTTATAAAGTTTTCAAGATTTATATTAAAAATTTCATTACCTTTAAAAAAATAGAAATTAAAGAAAAAATTAAAATAAGCCTTTCATTAATTTATATCTAAAATAATAGCAAAGTTAATTAATAAACATTTACTTCTGTCACTGATAAATATGATTGAGAAGTTACACATGTTTTCAACGATTCCCAGACTAAGTTAGAGTTGACAATATCCAAAGCAATAATTTTTGGAATGACTGATCGTAAGTTATAAACTCTTCTTACATCTGTTTTCTGTAAAGAAAATAAATATTTTATAACAAAAATTGTAAGAGAAATCCAATACACACACTTAAAATTTATTAACTGAATAAATTAAAAGCATATTAAATTCTTCACTGAAACATCATTGATAGGTTAACTCATGAATATCATTTATAGCTAAGTAAATGTTGCTCATTACAGTTATTACAAAACAATAACCACATACTATCTTTTCCAAAGTTTCTTTTATTGAGTCATTTTAAAATAATTAAATTTTATGCATCTGGCGATTATGGTTCAGATTCACCTCATAACAAAATATGATAAACTGAGATAAAAACACCAGATCAATCATCGAGAGTTATAATTCCGAGACGACTTTAATAAAATGAGTCAATTTTTAAAAATCAGATTTGACATATTTAAAAAATAAAACATACTTGTTTCATTAATAACTAAATGTAAGAAATGATTTGCATTGTATACTTTTTTTTTTTGTACTCTGGATGCTTTGTTTTAAAGTTTACATTAAAATGTTTACGATCAATTTTTATTTCTCTCCTCTATATCTTTTAGTTTTGTGTAATTTATATGTTTTGGCATCCAACATGACGATATTTGAACTTGCGAATCTTCAGAATGAAACAGTTTAGGTCAAGACAAAATATGATATAATGATAGCCAATAGCTAACTGTAATATCTTTTCGAGAATTCTCAATGTTACAAATTGTAAATTTAGGAGTCTAGATATATATTCCTGTTTTTAAGGACAGTTTTATTTAACAATGGCTTACCATCAAAAATTTTTTTAAAAAGATTCATAGATTTAAATATTCTCAATATAACAGTTTAAGCCATCAAATTTCATTTGAGAAATTTCGGTCCATCCTGACTTGAAACTATTTGATTTAAAAGTATTCTTGAAAAGAGAACAATAAAAAGAAAAAGATAAAGAGAAGAAAATTAAAAAAAAAAACTTACTGCTGCTTTTGGATTTGATGATCGATTCAGCAAATATATCAAAGTATTAAAAGTGACATGCTCACTGTTTTTTTCAACATAATTCATAAGGTATAGTTTTTCACACAGAAGAGCAATATTGTTCTTCAAATTTTCTAATTGTGAAGGTAATTTAAAAATTATACCTACAATGAAAGATTAATATTTAAGCATAAACAAGTTAAACAAAAATTACATGCAATTCAGATCCAAAATTTTTTATTTACTTTTTCTAAAAACTATATACATATATAATTAATTACTTTATTTAAAAATTTAAATTATGTTGATGGGGGATACACTTCAATTTTAACATGTGCTTTCAATCTCTTATTATTTCGTGGGTATACATATTTCTAAGTTTAGATGGCCTGATAGTTCAATAGTTTATTTGTTTGAAGAAAAATGGAAGATATTATAATGCCACAACTGATCTTTCACATTACTTAATTATTTAAGCACGAATCATAACATAATAAAAAAACACAGTTAAAGGATATTTTTAAAAATGATTTATTCAAAAATACTGCTAAATTCAATTAAGAATTATTGGAAAGTATTAAGCAAATATGTGTAAAACTAACTAAATTTACAGTTATATAGGAATTTCTCTTAGTTAATTCATTACAAAGTGGTACTAAAAATATTTCAAAAAGATGTATTAAAAAATTACTATGAATAAAATTAGTCTTAAAAATTCCATTACATAATCTATATAGAGTAAATAGTAAATACTAAAGCAAAAGTATAATAAAAAGTTGTTACATGTCTCTAAAGCATAATTTCCTAGCAATTTATAACTTTGGAATAATCGAAAAATTTTATACAGTAAACAAAAATTATCTGACAGTAAATGGAACATGATTTTCAAAAAATTTTGTATTTGAATTAAAATCATCTAGACTTAATGAGTTCATTTATATCTTACCATTCAAAAGTACAATGATAAAAAACAATGCAGGTGATACAGGCATCCCTTCAGTTACCACAATAATAGCAATATCAATAACAGCTTGAATGAGCTGTCCCATTTCTAAGATCAACTTTAAAAAAAATGAGAAATTCAATAAATTAATACAAATTTCCACAAACCCTATTAATTCTTTTAATTAAAAACAAAAATGAAATAAGAGTTTTATATATATATTACACACACAAAACATAGCAGTTTAGATATTAGAACATAAGTAAAAATATAAAAATACCAATTACGAATTCACAAAAGATAAAAATTAAGATTTTCATAATTTTGAAGTTAAACCGTAATCTAGTTAATACAAATAAGTTTTTATTTATATAATAGAAATTTGTAATAGAAAAGTTACATATTATTTTAATTAAATTATATATAATGAGTTAAATATCAAGTTAATCACAAATTTTGAAAGATATAAGCCAAATATTATACGAAAAGAAATTTTTAATTCAGATCGATTTAAAGTGATTTAGATTTTTTGATGAAGTTTCAACAAATTAAATATTATAAGTTAAATTACTTAATAACCAAATTTTATAAGAAATACTAATTTTAATATTTAAACATTTTTAAATGTTTACATGTGTTTTTAATTCATCATTTACAAAATCTAATCAAACAATATTAACAACGCAGCTTTATAGAACTCGGGGTCCAATCTGCACAAAATTGATGATCTGGCTGATCTATAAACTACGCTATCATAGTCAAATTGAAATAGAATAACTGACTGATACACTCATAATAATGCTTTACGATCTGCGCCCCAGGGGGTATTAGAGAGCTCTTTCAGAGTATTTAGTGATTTTTCGCACTTTTTACCCAAATTTAAGATATGTTGTAGGAAGGTTAACTTTTTTAACATGGCTTCAGGGTAAGATAAGTTTTGTTTGATTTTCACAGTAATAATTTCCTTTCCTAATATCCAGGTCGGGCATGACTGGGAGTACAAGGGACATTCACCATTGCAGTTGACATTTCACTTGTAATTGATACTGACTGTCATGCCCAACAGATACACATCGAGCACAAGTCAAACGTCCCCTACAAATAGTTTTAGCATACCCGAATCGCTGACATTTAAAGCAACGTAAAGCTTTAATAGATTGAGATAGTATAGGATTTGCAAAAGTGCAGATCACCAGATTCCATCTGGCAAACATTTTTGACATTTCCAACTGTAACAATAAGACTCTTATTAATTAAGAAAGGGGACACATTATCAAAATTACCCTCAGTTTTTTAATAACAATATATTTCTAATCATGTATCATTTGTTGCCCCATAGGGAGTAAAGAATTAGAAGTACACTCTATAAAAATAGGCTAATCACTTCAAGGCCAGACTGCACCACCCACCACCGAGCCCAACAAGGAGATGCATTATAACCACATCAGTGCTAGCCAGACGTTATACACTTTAATATACCTCTGAAGTGGCCTCAACCCTTATCGAGTCAAACAACAGATACATGATCGCTTAATCCATGATAGCTGACTGATGTGATGAGGACAACAACACACATGGTGTTTACCTGAAGCAGAAGGCTAAGTAATGCTTTGTTCTCTGGGAGCTTCAATCACCAGGGATACAGGTCTCCATTCATGGCAAACACATGGCTGATTTAGTCCCCAAGAGAAGCTGAGAGAAATAGTGCGGCAATAACTACTCAAAGGGAGCCCTCAGTTTTTTACCGAACAACCACAATGAGGGAGAAGAGGAAGAAGAAAAGAAAAGTTCACTCAAGGGTACCTCGGGATTGTGACACCCGTGTTTATCTAAAGAAGGTAAATCTGCTGAGCGATGTCTTTGATAAAATTGAAGTAAGTGATATACAAATAAGAGTTCCCTATATTTTCTGTAAAATAGTATATATATAAAGCAATTTGGTCATATATATATATATATATAATTCAAAACCTTTTTTCCAACCAATATTTTTCTCTAAAACCAATTTTATATAGTATACATATTTATCTTTAAATAATCAAACTGATTATTTTTAAATTAATGACATCAATATAAGAAAAAGTTGAAATAATTATGAATTACTATATAATATAATCTTTAAAATGGTAGACACACAAGTATTTTATTTTAATAATTAAAAATAAATAAATAAATTTTTAATTAAAACTTTAATATGCATTGAGAAAATTTAATTTTTTAGAGTCTCAATGAAAGCAAAATTGGACTATACAACATTTCAAGAATATTGTTTTGTAAGTACTTGTGATTTAAAACTTAAATGACACAAGTTAATTCATAAACATAAGTGCAAGTGTTAAATTACTTGATCAACTGGTTCTTTGATTTTTGCTTGCTTTTTTCTTGATTTTCCAGTATGTTTTTCAACAGCAACTTCCTCAGCATTAATATTATTTTCAACCAGTTCATTTGTACTAAGATTATTATCCAAAACTCTGCTTGAATCTTGCCTACTTTTCACATCATCTTCAAAATATCTCTTATATACAGAAGACACCATGTCTCTCAAATTTTCCCACATTTTGTCAATATCTTCAAGGGTCATTCCTTTAAGCATTTCATTGAAACAAAACTTGAATTTCTTTGATTTCTATTTTAAAAAAATGTTATTATTTACTTAACATTTAATTTTAATAAAGCAAAATGATATCATTTCCAAATTTAATGCATGCACAAATATTAACTAATTTTAAGACAGCATAAATCAGGTTCAAAATTTATTTTTATAAGGATATTTAGAAAAGAAAGACAAAGCATAATGCTAACCAAAATTCAATACTTTTTCTAATAACTTTGTAATAAATAATAAAATTAAAGTGTTTGTTATGATTCACAACAGCTTTAAGGATGAATGATTGGGTAAAAATTAATAATAGAAAGATTTCAAAAAATGTTAGATATACACTATAAATACATATTGATATTAAAAGAAGCACTCAAAGTTCATATTATAAACTATGGAATGGAGTTAAGTATTTTGTGAAATGGAAAAATGTGTTCCTAAAATATATATTTATTGTCATTTTCTATAATGCTAGTACTTTTTGCTTTCCTGAAAAAAAGCCAAACATTAAATTATTGAATAATTCATTAAACTAAAAAAATAAAATAATGTAAATACAAATAATCAGTAAATGCTTTGTAAACAACTTATTAGTTTCTATTTGACATCATTCATAATTAAATTCCCTGAACACACAATTCAAAATATAGAATAGCAAAATCCTTATATAAAAAAAATTTTTTTTTAATTCTTACATTTTTAAAAATAAACCAATGATTACAAATTTCTGGTCATTAAATCTTGTATCCTCTCAACTGAGAGTTACAAAAAATTCAAGCTGAAAATGGACAGATCATTTACATCTAAGTACATTTATAATGAGGAAATCAGCAAATTCATTAAAAAGGAGGAAAAAACACAGAATTAAACACAAAATAATCAAAAGAGGTTTGGTTGAAAGAGGCATGAAGAAAAAAATAAGAGTAAATTATGTATGCTTAATCAATGCATGTTAAATATGCAATGCTTATAATTGGCCTTAACATTATTTGAATTGAAGAAAACTTGATTCCTTCTCGAGTCCTCGTTCTTTACACCGATGGAAAGCCGATCAGATGCAGGTAGAGCAGGCAGCGGTGTTCTTGTGAACACAAGTGTTGCACAACATCGATAAAGTTTTAGAAATCCTGAATACAGTTCAGTTTTTTGCTCTGAGCTAGTCGCTATCAAGCAGGCATTGAATCTGGCTCTAGAAGCAGACGCGGATGATGTTTGGATATTGACTGATAGCAAGAGCTCCATCCAGTACTTAAAGAATTGGACTAATGTTTCTTGATAAATTGGGGCAGGATATTGTTCTCAAATTGGCTGCATTACACCAGAACAGTACTGTCTGTTTACAGTGGATTGCCTCACATGTTGGGGTTTACGGTAACAAAGTTGCTGATTTGCTTGCTGGTGAGGGCTGAGAGTTCACCACTCCTCCTGCCAAACAACTTCGAATCTCAGAGATCCACTCCTTATTTCTAGCTGGTATAAATGATACTCTGAAGATTCCACCTCAGCATGCTTGGTATGCCGCTGGGTGCCCTGGTCTGTCCCTACAATAAGAAGTTTAAGGTTCAGTAGTGGTTTGAAGACTTATGCTGTCTGCCGATGTTCAGCCTCCGCCTCTCCCACTCATATCTTAGAATGTATTGGTGCTTTTGTGAGGCAGCTGTTGAATGAGGGGATAGGGTCTTCTGACTGATTTCGTGACTTGATCTCTAGGACCTGATTTAGTTTATTCTAAACCAGAGGAGATAAGCAACAACAACAAAAAAACTTTATACATCTTAACAGATTATTTCTATACCTCTTGACAATCACATTTAAAATAAAAAGTTATTTTTCAGCAAAATAAACTAATTGTAATGCACAGTAAAATTTTAAGTTTTATTATACAGATACCATTTTATAAATTATCATTAAAATATATTAATATAGGACAAAAATAGGCCATTTTTTCTAAAAATCATTTAGCGTACATTAAATTGCTATAAACTAAAGTTAACTTCTTACGTTACTAACACTATTAAAACAATTATCATTCCTTAATTAATAAAAATAATTTTCCAAGGAAAAATATTAAGGTAAAAAAATTTTATTTCTAAATTTATATTTCAATATTTAAAAATAAAGATAAATTTTAATATTATTTGCTTTTAAACCATTTGCCAAATTGATATTTTAAAAAAATAAAATCCATTTATAATCTAAAAAATATATAATAAAGAAATTTTTTGGTAGATTTTTTCATGAATGATTTGAAATTCTGGAAACAAATTATTTTAAACTTTAACAAATTAAACATGAAAATAATATAAAGATATGGGAATAAAAGGCAATTTTTTTTAAAAATATTCTCTGGGAAGTTGGGATTTGAACTCACTACCTTCTAATAATAATGTAAGCCCCTACAGCCTCAGATGAAAAGAATTGTAAAATGAAATAACATATAACAAAATGTGTTCAAATTAAAATTCATTATAACAAAATTAGAAAAAAGTAGTAATTGTGACAGTAATTTAATTGCTTTTTCTTTCTTTTTAAAAACAGCTTACACATCTATGTTAATTATCTGTATTTGGTTTAATTTGGTGTCGTGTCCATTTGAAGTCAAATCAAACTACTCATAGTGCCAAAACCCCAGCCTTGGCAATGTGTGCAATTTTATCATTATAGAGATTTCTCTCAAAGGGAAACTCATCAATAGTCTGTAATATACATTAAATTTATAATATTAATATGTATTGCTGATAAATTTGAAAATTTTTTTATTTATACATTACTTGTAAACTTCCATACTAAATTTTACCCTAAGAACCATGTTTCTTAACCGGATATTTGAAACTGCTAAAACACTATCATCTCTGCAAAGTGTTTCATCCAACATTAATTAATTTACAAAAATTTATTTATAATCTAAAAAGCAACATATACATCCTTATGGAAATAAATTGGTTAACTTTATATGTAACAAAAATATATCTCTATTTTCAAGATTAAAACACCATGTAAAATTTCATGAATAATTTATTTTTGCTAATTTATAAGCTAATCTAATCACAATACTGAAATCGACTAGACTTAAGTCAAGCCTAATGGAAATTATCCTAAAATCTATCAATATGATTTATTTACATTAAATCCATTGAAGTTTCCAAAATAAAAGAATACCAATACATAATTTACAAGTTAATATTCCAACAAATATTAAAATAAAACAAAATGCAAATTTAATTGGGTTTATGGATAATTTTATGCCTAAAAGATAGGACAAATTTTAACATGTCATATGCAATTAATATTTACAAAGGGTAACTAAAACATTTTTGCAATACAGCTTTAATTACTGAATTCTTTCAAACTAATTCTCATCACATTCAATATCCTTTTTCATGCAGCATTGAAACCAATCCTTCAGAAACCAATCTAGATGTGAAATGACAATTGCGTAATTTCACCCAGGAATGAAGCAAACTCATTCCAAAGCCTCAGGAAGTTTTTGTCACTATTAAAAAAATTTTTTAGCTTCACTTTCACAAGTGGAAACAGTGTGAAGTCAAAAGCAGTAAGATTTGGACAGTAAGTGGGTGATCAAGAAGTTTCACTCCTGTAGTCAACAGCTGGTGGAGAAACCAGGTGTCCAGTCTTGATTTTGGGTATAAGTTTTTTAATGAAATGTATGACTTCAGGTAGGCACTTTTCAATTCACCACTTAGCACTGTCACCAAAATTAAATATTCTACAGCCACACCCAATTTTAAAAAATACAGTTATTCTCTTTCTCTTAACACATTAAGGTCTTTTGAGGACTACAGGTGTGTCCTCTTCATGTATCAACCAAATCTTATTTTGCTTGGAACATCATAATAGTACTATCAAGTCTCATCACATGTCACAATGCTGTTCACATACTAATTGTTCTTATTATACCAACTTGCTTCTCTATATCTATTCCTGAGTTGGGGTCTATCAGTTAAATGAAAGAAACTAGACAAGAGTTTTGGTAATTTAAAAGCAGGAATCAAGTAGGAGACTCCTGAATAACCTAACTTGTCCTCCCACAAAGTATTATTTTAACTATATACATGTTGGTCATAAAATGGAAAGTTTTCAAGTATTTTCAGCATCTTTTGACACCATGTGATATGACAAGTGAATCTGTTCTTCTGTCAGACTATGCAATACCAAGAAACAGCAATTTTATTACATGTAAATGGTATCTCAGAATGGAATGAATTGCTGTGCATGAAGATCTCCTCTATCAGCTGGTGTGTAACTTAACAGTGTTCATCAATTATTTTTTTACGACAGAAATGTTTTTTTCGATTACTGAGTTCACAACCATAGGGATAAGGATTGATAAATAATTTAAATAATGAAGAGTATTTTTCTTACTACTGCAGTTAAGAAAACTCATTTAAAATGATGAAAAAAAAAAGAATGATAAAGAAGACATTAGAAATTTTGAACATTTTTATAAACTTAAAAATACAAAAGTATCTTTCTGTAAAAAAAGGGAAAACGTTAATTCTGATTAGAAGATTCTTTTCTTTTTTTTTCTATTAAATAATGTCATTATTTTGATTATCCGGGCAATTACATTTGATTTTCTTCAAAGTATAGAAAGTGAGGGACGAAAACATATTTTCAGTTTCTTTTCCAAGAAAACATAAAAAATAAATAGAACTTATTCAGCCAAACAACAATATTCAAACAAATAGAATATTAAAAACTTTTAAGGTAATAGAATATTAAAAACTTTTGAGAGGTTTTATTGTTAATCAGCGTGTTTTTGTTAACAATACTATTTTAAGAAATGGATCTATATATTATTTTGCAAATTAGCTTGTAAAGGCATTAGCAGGTTGATCTTGTTATTAATAAGCACAAAATAAAATATATGAGGCACATAAAATATTCCAATGTTTTATCTGCACTTACCATAAATAATTTTAAATTTGGAAAGATGTTTACTTTTATTTACCTTGGTCAAATTATTAATAATTATAACAAAACACAAAAGAAATTAATTCCAAAATTGAAAAAAAAATATGCAATTATTATTCATAATAATATTTTCTTATATAAATAAATTCTTTACTCAAGAAATTTAACAAATAATAAATGCAACTTCCAGTTTTTGAAAGATTTTTAAAATTAAACAATTTTCAGATTGGTAAAATAATTCTCTGTGGAGAATCACAAGCAATAATAAACTTGATCATTAATTAAGAAAGAAAGCATAATTTGATTTATTAATTCTTGGTGTTTAACATGGTTGGGCTATATTAAAAGAATTAACAAAAATAAGGTTTAAAGAAAAAAATTTTAAACGGAAGACTTTGAACAAAAGACCCAAAAAACGGTTACATTAAACAAAGATGCATTTAGTCATCATGGGGGCAGAAAGAAAAGGAAGAAAAAAATGAAAATATAAATAGGAATGTTGCAAATAACATTGTTTAGTAAAGGCTGAAGTGCTATGAAAGAACATAAACAATAGAATAATAAGAATTTTGATTTAGAAAAGGTACTATGATGACTTTTTGCGGGGGAAAATATACGGATAACCCTACAGATTAAAATATTTAATAAAAATGACATTAATCATTACTTTAAACTTCTGTTATTTTAATGTAGTTTTCTACATAAAGTAATACATTACACAGTACTTTATAATCCTATTCAACTTAATGTATGATACCACAGATATGTGTTTTCTTGAAAAATAAACTATGTAAAATGGTTCATTGATTATGAAAAATCTAAACCATTTCAAATTTCATGGATTCTACAAAAAATGACAAATACAAGAAAATTCAGTTTATTAGTATATTCTACACAATAAATTAGTTATATAATCATTTTTAAAAAAGACTTCTAATACAGCTTTAATGTTATTATAAATTTTGAATTTCATAAAAAAAATATACATCAATGTTATGACATCAACAATATTGCAAATTATAAAAATTTTGGGGAAAAAAAAGGGGTATGAAAAATGTTAGTTACGAAAATTTCATTGAATTTCCTTGAATTTTTTTAAAAAAAGGGGGAAAGTAATGAGCATGGATACTAAATCTAATTGTAAACACAATTAAAAAAGATTTTAAAACTTACTTCCATTTTAGTGAAATTCATTCCTAATGCTGATAAGACATGTAAAGTGAAAAAGAAATGTTCATCAGCAATGCATTATTGTGTCCAGTTAAATAAAATTATTCCAAGGATATATTAAAAGAAATAAATAAACATCAAAATTCACATGCGAGTTAAAAATTTGAAAGTGAGTAAAATAATTTAATATTGAAAACAATCCTTTAAAAAAATATAAATTTTCTTCACAATTGTAGAAATAATTATCGTTTCTAAAATTCAAAAAAGGAATAAAAAAATGCCATTGAGATCCACTTTAAAATATTTATACCATGGAAAATCTCAAAATATTTATCTATGAATACTTTTTAAGCCCATATGTAATATTAGTGGCACACAGGTATGTTCTTTCAAATGAAAAACATTTATTGATTGCTTTATAAAATTTTAAAATATAATTAATTAATGTTATAAATTTGTGTTTAAAAAAAAAGAGAAAAAACAGAATTCTTATTGAAAGAAATTAATTTTATTCACACATCTATATTTTTTAGTATTAGACTCAAAATTTGTTTATTTCCTTGTTTTACTGCCCATAGATAATTCATTTTAAGGTCTTTGAAATTAGGAATTCCAATGTTTTTTTAGTTATTTTGATTAAAAACTGATTTCATTTGTTTAAGGTACAGTAAAATTCTGATTAGTTTTCTATTCTAGAAAAGTGAGGTAACTTTGAATTCTCGTATTTTCTTGTACGTAATCCGTAGATTAGGAGTTAAATAAAGTTTCAAATTCTGTTGTACATATTATACAATGCGACAGATAATCTGATAAAAGTATTCTGCATTTTATAAAATAAATAACAGATGGTGCCATGACTCAGCTGACTTTTTTCAGCTATAATCAATTTTGTCCAATTATGTGCAAAAATGAATTTGACTCCTTGGATATATTACAGCTGTTATTAGCCATTTGCATTTTATTATGGCTGAGCTGTTTCATTGTAAAAATATTCAAGTTTGTATATCATCATGGGAAAGTTAAAGCATGCAAGTTACATAGTAAATTTTGAACTAAAAAATTTAGAGAAAGTGAGAGGGGGGAATGTAACAAACATGTTAATGTAAAGTGAAAAACCAAGCAGGCACAGTATAAAAGAAAGCATACATCCAATGCATAGTATCTTACTTTCATTTAATTATAAATTAAACAAATATAATTTATTTTTAAAATATGTCTAACCTTGTTTTAAAAGTTATTAAAAATTAAAAATCGAAAAGTTTTATTAGAATCTACTAGGAATTATCATTTGCTGGTGGTTATGATTTGGTTCTTTCATCTTAGTTTATTGCACTTAAAGATGAAGTGATTCCAAATAAGAACCAAATCAGAGGTATTTTATAATAAATATGTTTTTTTCTGTACAATTTATTATATTTTTAATACTGTATTTTTTATTAAATGTAACACCCCATTAACAGCAGTTTATATTTTTGACTAACTGCTGGAAAAATTGCTGAAGATTTTCAGATATTTTTTTCTTTTACTTAAAAAAAAAAATGCCTTGCAGATAATATACTGCAGTGGATTATATACTGAGAAATATGGTAACTGCGATATTTGTGCTTTTTAAGTTTTAGAATTGTCAATAACACATTGATTGTTCTCAACTACTCCTAATTCTGTCAAAGATAAGTAATAAAATTTAATATTATCCTGACACTGATAATAACAATGATAATAATGAACGGAGAGACCTTTAGTCTTGAAAATGAAGTGATAACAGCTTTCACTTATAATTTTACCTTTTGGATTGCCATTTTGATTTCTTTTAAAGATATATGAGATCATCAATTTAAATTAATTCCAGTTGTTTTATAACCATTGCATAATTCAACAATATATATTTCATTTACTGCTTAACTCATGATTTTTCAAGTAAATGGTCTGACTATATTTTAGAGAACTGAGTTAAAGTGATAAAAGCTGATACACTTGTATATTCCTTTCTGAATTTTAAATCTAATGCAATAAATCAACATTAATCATCCTAAAACAAGTTTGTTGTACTTTTCTAATAAGCTGTTTAAAGAGATACACATAATAATTTTGACCATAAGTATTATTCTTTTGTCCAGCAATCTATGGCATTTAATAAATGAATGTACTAGCAAGTATAAATCAATCCCTGTACTGTTCACATAATCTTTAAAAGAGACATTCTTTAAACTAAATAAATAAAATAATGATAGTGGAAATTCTCGCAATGCTCAAGTTTTATATCAAGAAATTTTATTAATTTAGTAAAATGTGGTAAAATGCTAAAGTATTAATTTAAATGAAAATTATTTTCATGTGACTAAATAATAATAAAATACCACTTTCCCAGACTGGTTAAAAAAATTTCTTCTGATCAGATGCTGAAATTCTTTTATATATTTTATTTAAAAATCTCATTCTTAAATTTTTTTCATGAGGAAAAAATAAATAAATAAATAAAACCCATATCGTAAATTATCAGTAATACATTAAATTTATGTTACATAAACATATGTAGAAGCATTTGTATACACAGAAGCATTTATAAAAATCTATTTTAGATCCAATGTACATATACAGAAGCATTTGTAAAAATCTATTTTCTATCCAATTTTATTATAAAAGGTTAATGCTTTTATAGCCCCACAAGTCATTCATATTTGTACAAATATTTTTCTTATATCCAGAAAAAACTAATTTATTATTAGCTGTGTGTGAATTCAATTTTTAGTGCTAAAGTAAAGAAAATGAGTGTTTTCACTCAAAAATATAGTTACAATTGCTTTGAGTTCAGAGCTCAGTGAAATACAAGAAGTTTTCAGATTTCTAATGGTGATGTCACAATTAGTCTCACAAAAATGTCCAGATTGTACGAGATGAATGTTATAAATCACATTCCATAGAACAGTTAAATTTTGGGTAAAACTTGTCTCAAATAGTTCTTTTAACTAGATTATTTTCACATACTGATCGAAAAGAAATTTTAGATTCAAAGATGGAAATTTGTTCCCAAAACAGAAAAATGTTACTCTTGAATATCTTAAACATAATCAAGTAAATACTTAGGTTTTAATTTTATAGAGTTCAATAATCAATGTAATTGTCAACAGGAAAAACAACAGATTCAAAATGAATGCATGAAGCTATATAATATATTCTGTTAGCTTATTGTTCTGTTATATTTAAATTTGATTATTTTATATCATTTAATAAAATTTCATTAAACCAGAAAAGTTAAGAATATTTTCAATAATATATAGTATTAGCTAAAATTGTTTTTCAAGTAATAGATTAACTATTTTTTAATAAAACATACTTATTCTAATACATTTTTACACAACATGCTTCATAATGCAAACAAAGACTATAATTACATCAGAGTCACAATATGATATTCCAATTCAGATAAAAACTTCATCACTGTGTAACAGACTAGTCTGTTGTAAGGCATTTGAATTCCATTGCATAATTTGCATTTTATGGGAATTTTTATTAAATTTGTATTTAAATGCTGTACGAAAGGAGAATCAGAAAACTTTAAAGCATTTAACTGGACATGCATGAAGACAAAAATATGACACCAATCTCCTGTTGTTAATTAATGATTTGGGCTGAACCTGAGACTTTCTTGCTCTGAAGAATGCTAGTACAACTAGGCCATTGTGGGCATTACAGATTAAGACTTAAAAGACAACAGCAATGACCTTATACAATAGTAACGAATAGATCACCAAATACATATGATGTTGCAGATCCTCCTGACCCTGATCAAGTACTTGGTACTTATCATACCAGTATGTTGAAGCCCTATATACAATCATCTAGAGATAAAGGTCACATTTTCCTTTTAGAAAGTATAGGAAAACCACTTTGCCAGCCTCAGAAGCTTCTTAACCTCAATCCTGTCTCCTTGTCGGAACATCGACGGAGCCAGAGGGGGAGTCTATAGCACCCCACGTGATGTCTTCAACAAGGAAGGGAGTCCCTCTCTAGCAACCGTAGGAATGAGACGTATATCGATATGACTCTCATGTTTACCCTGTTCCCTTTAACTTTACTTGTTTAGATGTATTTATGTTTTATTTGTAGTATATGTATCTATGTTGTGCTCAAATTGTACCCTAAATTGTAACAAATTATTTTGAGCTATTTAAGGAACTTATTTCTTTGTTCCTATTAAATTATATAAGTGCTACAATATAAAATAATGGCAGCCCAACATGAAACCCGAGTTCGAGCTTCTTTTCGCTGTTTAAAAAATTAATTTTGAATTAAATTTTTTTGTTCGAGAGGAACTCAAAGTTTTACAGGTTACCTCTGATGTGTTGTGTTTCATGGATTCATGAGAAATATAACCTCATCCAAGATTGTGGTTCATTTGGAGTGTCTCATTCAATTGGAGTATCCAGTTTTCGATTGGAGAATTCCAGATAAGTTTCTGTTACTGTATTTATATTTCTAATATGTCATAATTTATTGTGAAGAATTACAATTAAGGAATTAATGAGTGTTATTGTTTAAGCATTTATGAATATAAAACTGTATAAAAAATTTCTTTATAAGTTCTGGTGCTTTAATAAGTGTTATTATATTATGTTCTTGAATTTAGAACAGTATTATTACTTGCAAGTATAGTTATTTGTTTGATTTGGTAGATATGTTTCATATTTTATTAAATGCATTAAATTTAGTAGAGTATTGAATTAAAAGAAACATTCATTTTATTATTATATTTGAAGTATTATAGTATGCATACATGAATTATATATAGAATATTATGTACAATAAGTAAAACATTTGTTACACCTGAATATTATATTTCTTATATATTATGTTTCATTATTCTAAATATTTGAAATTATCTTCTTTACAGTGAGATAGTGTTTTAAAATTGAGTATCTAACAGAATTTAATTGTCTGATGACTGTGCATTTTCATGCGATGATACTTTTGTTTTGATTTATAATTTTGTTTTAATTTATTGTGTTACCAAATGCTGAAGGCAATAAAACATTTCTTGGCACTTTCTATAGGCTGCTGGTATTGTGCTTAACACCCAGAATGGCACATGGCATTTTAGTGAACATCCCCACAGACATTACCCATTTTATCATGAACCATCCGAAACCGTAAGTACTGCAAAAGTAATAAAGTCGCAGAAATAAACTTCTCCTGATATGTCTGCTGAAATTTCAGAAACCTTTAACTCCATGATATTAAAAAATAATGAAGGAAAACACTTGATGAGAGAACAACGTCGCAAATTAATATCATTGCTGGAAGAATTTGAAAATAACATCCAGGAGAAGAACCTACTCCTTATATTGAGCATAGAATCCAGACTGGATATAGCCTACCTGTTTCTGAACCTCCATATAGAATGACACCTGTAAAGAAATAGTTTTTCAAGAAAGAGCTAGATTCCTTACTAACAGAAGGAATAATTGAGGAATGTAAATCTCCTTATGCAAGTACTGTGGTATTAGTACCTAAACCGAAAATTACCATCAGATTGTGTATTGATTACAGCAAGTTAAATTCAATGACTATTTCGGATAACTATCCACTACCTAGAATGGATGACTTAATGACTGAAGTTAAGTCGATAAAATACATGTCAACGAGAGACTTAAGATCTGGTTATCATCAGGTCAAAGTTCATGAATCAGACCAAGAAGAGACTGCCTTCATCTGTCCATTTGGAACTTTTAAATTTTTACATATGCCTTTTGGGTTGCACAAGACACTCGCAACTTTTCAATGTCTCATTGATAAATTTAGATCTGGTCTCAAAGATGTTTTTGCATTGTCATACCTTGATGATATCATTATCTTAACAGAAACATTTGATGAACATTTATCAGATTTGCAAAAAGTGTTTGAAAGACTTTCTATATTTAAACTGAACGCTAACAGAAGCAAATGCCATTTTTCTTTTGACAGAGTGAAGTATTTAGGTCAATGGATAACTGAAAAAGGTGTAGAACTGGATGCTGACTAAGTATCTTCTATTCAAAAAATTCCAATGCCAAAATGTGCTACAGAAGTTCATTCCTTCCTACAAATTTGTTCTTGGTTGCAGAGATATTCTCCCATTGTTCTGAAGTTGCTAGGCCCCTTAGTGACTTAACTAAAAAGAATAAACAATGGAATGGGGTGATACAGAGCAGAAAGCATTTGAAAAGTTAAAAGGACAGCTGATCTCACCACCTGTATTGTCTCAGCCAGATGGATCTAAACCATTCCTCATAAGAACTGGTATGAGTAATAACGCTCTAGGAGCAGTCTTTATCCACATAGAAAGACCGGAAGAACATGTGACTGAGTATGCAAGTCAATTGCTCAGTTCGGCAGAAAGAAATTATTCAACTACCAAAATAGAAGCACTATTAGTAGTATGGTTTTTGAGAAATTCTGTGGCTATGTTGAAAATCAAGATATCATTATTGCATCAGATAACCAACCCTTGAAGTGGTTTATGAGTATTAAATCGCCATCCGGACACTTAGCTCAATGGGCTCTTCAAATCCAGTCATATCACCTGAAAATGCTTTACACTCCAGGAAGATCTAATGTAATTGCAGATCTTCTGTCCAGACCATTTGATACAGTGGACAAATTTGTATGTAACTTGAACACTATTTCCATAAATTTACCATCCCGAAAATCTAAAGATATTCGCGAAGAACAAGTGAAGGACGAGGATGTAAGAAAGATCATAAACTGCTTTGAAAGTGGACAGAATGATGAAGATTATGTAAATTGGACTAGTAGAGGTTATCTGATGAATCAGGGAATACTGCATCAATATTCACCTGAAACAGAGTCAGAAGAAGCACAGCTAGTTGTCCCTTGTCACGAGCCAGAACGTGTCCTAAAGCAATATCATGATTCTCCCCCTGCAGGACATTGTGAAGCTGAAAATCTGTATCATAAAATTGCTTCTCAGTATTTCTTTCCTGGCAATGAGAAAGTTTTATCGCTGAATACGTCAAAGATTGTGCTGAATGTAACCGATACAAATCTAACCACCAGAAACCTGCTGGATTACTCAGAACACCTATTTACTCACAAAGATTTGAGATGTTGGCAATAGACCTGTTTGGTCCTCTTCCAGAGACCCCAACTGGGAAAAAATGGATTTATCTTGTTGAAGATACCAGTACAAGATGGATCAAACTTTTTGCCCTAAAAGATGCCACAGCTATCAATTGTTCTAAAAGATTGATAGAAGAAGTCTTCTTAAGCTATGGCCTACCTAGAAGGCTAGTCAGTGACAATGGTGTTGGTGCTGTAATGCAACAAACTTGTAAAATCCTAGGTATGAAGCAAGATGTTATACCTTTATACAATCCTCAAGCAAATCCTGCTGAATGGAAAAATTGAGACCTAAAACCCAAATTAGCAATCCTAGTTGGTGACTCACATAATACTTGGAAGGACAAACTACCCATGATACACTTTTCTTTAAACACAACAAAATGTGATTCTACGGGTCACACGGCAGCTTATCTTCAGCTCGGAAGAGAGCTTCAAAGCACAGATGATGTCAATCATGATATTAGAGCTGTCATTGATAACGATAACTTCGTCACAGAGATAACACCTTACTTGAAAGAGTTTGCACATCTTACACCCACAACCTAAAAAACCAAAACAAGTAAAAAATTCATGCCCAAGCATGAAAGACCTTATATGATACTAATGAATAGATCACCAAATACATATGATGTTGCAGATCCTGCTGACCCTGAACAAGTACTTGATACTTATCATACCAGTATGTTGAAGCCCTATATACAATCATCTAGAGATAAAGGTCCCATTTTCCTTTTAGAAAGTATAGGAAAACCCCTTCGCCAGCCTCAGAAGCTTCTTAACCTCAATCCTGTCTCCTTGTCGGGACATCGACGGAGCCAGAGGGGGAGTCTATAGCGCCCCCTGTCTACAGCACCACCCATGATGTCATCAACAAGGAAGGGAGTCCCTCTCTAGAAACCGTAGGAATGAGACGCATATCGATATGACTCTCATGTTTACCCTGTTCCCTTTAACTTTACTTGTTTAGATGTATTTATGTTTTATTTGTAGTATATGTATCTATGTTGTGCTCAAATTGTACCCTAAATTGTAACAAATTATTTTGAGCTATTTACGGAACTTATTTCTTTGTTCCTATTAAATTATATAAGTGCTACAAATGTAATCATTTTGTACAAACAAGGCAGAATGAATTAAATTTTATAAGCATATTTCATAGTATACTTATGAAAGTAAGTGTATCAAAGAAAAGTGTACTCATATAAATTTGTTTTTTTTTTTTTTGACTACTAATTAAACTTAATTTAAAGCAAATGTTTTTAGGCAGGCCCTATCAGGGAAACATTTTTAGTACTATTTGTGATTTATTTTTATTCATTGATGACATGATGAAATTAACTTGAAAAGGTTCGGAGTTCTTATATTTCCAACATATTTTACTCTGATAAAAAGCACTTCAGTCAATAAATAAATTTGATATTAATTATAGCTTTTAAAAATTGGAAGTTGGTATTTATCTTAAACTATTATTATTTATTTTGTTTTGTAATTTACTCAAAAATATATATTACGAATAAAATTTAAACTATTTCATTAAAAAATCATCAAAAGAGAGAATTTAGAGCTTCCATAATTAATTTCTTTTCAAAAATTTTCAGTAAAATATTCTTTATTAATGCAATTTTGCAATTTTATGAAATCTTACACAGAATTACATGATTTAAAATAAATTAATCTTAACTAACATTTAAAATTCGTGGAAATTGAACAATTTTGCAGTTAGAACAAAATAGTAGAGCATATTAAATTTTTACCATTTTTTATAACAAGTCAAAAATAGTTTGAAGACTATTTTTGAACTATATATTCTTATTCTTGAATTGACATGGATATTTTATGTTTGACAGTCAAAATGAATGTTAAAATATTAAATTGCACTAATATAAAATCAAAAACTATTTAAAAAGAACATTTGTGCACATTGAAAATGTGAAAAAAACAAAACTAAAATCGAATTATTTTTATTTTAATTCTAAAATAGAATATTTGATTCTTCAGTATTTTTACGTATTGCTAAATTGTATAACCTCACACCTTCAAATTAAAAGATGCAAATTTCATAATACATGTAATATGTAAAATAGTGTATTTTTAAAATTTTTCTAAATTCTTTAGCATTATAATTAAATTAGACATTATGCAATGACTCATAAATAACAGGCATACCAAAATCAATCCTAATGATAAAACTTGTTCATTTTGCTCACAATTTGCTTAAAAGTAGTTACATTACATTTTTTTTGTCCAATTCACTGATAAATGCATTAATTTGCATAAGATGGAAGTTTTTAAAATTTAATGTTCATTTAAAAAATAATTAATCTAGTTAACACAGATACATAACATAAAGCTCAGTTTTTATTTTCAATAAAACAAAATGTTCACGTTTTATTGCTTCAACAAGCTTTAAAATATAGAAATCACAGCAGCAAAAATAAGAAACATAAACAAATGCCAAACTAATAATGTGTTTGTTTGTTACTGTTACAATTATACAAATAGTATTTATAAAAGAAATTTCCAAAATATAACTATATGTATCCCTTAATTTTTTTTTAAAAGAAAATTTCTTCCAAAACGTTCAGTATTTTATGTTACATTTCTTATTATTTTTAACAAAATAAATTTTCAGAAATTCAAACAGCAAGAAGGAAACAAATTGCATTTATGACACTCACAGAAACTGCTTTTTTATGAAACTGTGGGTATAACACATAATATTTAATAATTTTGGTGATAATAATTACAGACATATTTCACAGCAACCCAAGTATTTTTATCTCTTACGATGTTTTCTTCATCAAGTAAAAATTGTAAACTTAAACAGCTTTAATATAAATCAATGCTTGAATGCAACATTACTATAACAGTTAAAATTCTTGTTTAAGACAAATTATACTCCACAATCTCTAGTGTTCTTTTTCTTATAAGTAGCAATATAGTTAATTAAAATCACATACTTGATTAGTTTAACTTGACATACTAGATTCATTTACATATACAATGCCTGATCAGACAGGATTTAGAATTTAAATTATATCTTAAATATAGTAAACATTCATGTATTAAGGGACATCCAATGGTATGATCTGTTTGATTGCTGATTAAAATATTGTATTGATATTAAAAATATTTTCAAGCTGTTCTTATCACATTAATTTTAAACAAAAAGTTATCAAAATAATTCAAACAAAAAGTAACAAGGAAATAAATCATTTAAATAATCTGTAATTTTGGCAAAAAGGATAACAGCTCTCTCACTTTCTGTAAATACAGTAATATTGATACAAATCATGTTCCGAAATTTTTGATAGACATCAAGAAAGCATTCAGATTAATTCGAAATTCTTATGGAAAATCACTTTTTTTAAAAACTCATGTGTGTAACGTATTTAAAAAATTTTTACACCATTTTTGCTTTTTTTTTAATCCATTCAATTTTTCTTTCTTTCTTTCTTTTCTTTTTTTCCAGCTGTACTTAAAGTCTAATCATCAATTATTTCAGTTCAAGATTTATTTTTAAAACTAAATAATGCGAACCCAAATTTAACTAAACCTTATTTCTTAAATATATTATAATACATTTGAATTTTGTAAGGCTTACTGATGCAAGGTCCAATATTGGACATTTCTGCACCGTACAACATTTAAAACTGAAGGTAAAAATTCTGTGTTAAAAGACTAGTCAGATGTATACGATGGAAGGTATTAAAAGTTCAAGAAAAGCATATGTAAAAGATTATTTTGGGTAAAAATCTTAAATAGAAATCAAGAAACCTATTGCACGTAAAAATGCAAACAAATTTCTATGTGGTTCAAGCCCAATAAAGTCTGATAAAATTATATTTGTGGCATTAAAAAACACTATGCGTAAATCATTGAAATTAGGACAGACAATTAAAATGTAATGTATACTGTATATGGTACATTACACATGTCACAAATTGGAGCACTCCGAGACAAGAATAAGTGCTTGTCTGTAAATCTAGTATGTCCAATACGAAGTCGTGTGAGTTTTACATAAACTCTTCGCATGGGAGCAACTGGGAATGGAAAAATGTGGGAGGATATACTACATAATTTATTGTTCTTCTGCAAATCCCATGTTTTTTGCCAGTGGGAGGAAATGAAATCTTTGATAATTTGTTTAATGTCAAAAAATGTTAATGCTGTATGAGAAATGTCAGAGGCATTTTTAGCAGCATTATCTGCAAGTTCATTCCCAGCAATGCCAACATGACTTGGAACCCAACAAAACAAGATGTCAAATCCTTTATTCTTCAATATATTTAAATATCCAATATTTCCATTATAATTGGATGGCACTTATCATTAAAATGATCTAATTGCATGACTACACTCATGCTATCTGTATAGATAAGTATTTTTGATGAGAGCTGGATTGTATTATTTCTAGAGCATGTTTAATAGCAACGGCTTCGGCTGTATACACAGAATATGATGCATGTAGTTTATAGCTGTAAACTGTATTTCCAACAACAATACCACAACCAACATGACCACTTGATTTTGAGCCATACAGAGATATGGGAGGAATAATGAGAATGAATACGTAAAAAGAACTGTAGCAAAATAAGGGGAGATGTAGCTGATTTATTGTATCCAGTAAAGTGTTTGATTATATTGACAGCAGGAATATTCCAAGGAGGAAATCTTGGAGCACCTGTGACTTGAATATGTAAATCGGAAAACTCAGATGAAGACAGGAATGAATTATTTGTATGCTCATAAAATGGTGATATGTTGTGTGGCCGTGCATTATATAGCCTTCTTAAAGAGGGACAGGTAACCATTGATCTCAAAGGGTGTTGCAATACTGATAGCATTTTAAAATAATAATGTAGAGAGAGTTGTTTCGTCTCAGACCTAGAGGTAACTGGTTGCAAATTACATAAAGGCTCTGCCAGATGTCCGGAATGCTCCAGAACAGATTCGTAAAGCTGAGTGATGAACAGACCCAATATGCACAAAATTGATGATCTGGCTGATCCATAAACTATGCTACCATAGCCAATTCGAAACAGAATAACTGACTGATACACTCGGAGTAATGCTTTACGATCTGCACTCCAGGAGGTATTAGAAAGAACTTTCAGAGTATTTAGTGATTTTTCGCACTTTTTGCCCAAATTTAAGATATGTGGTAGAAAGGTTAACTTTTTATCAAATATAAGTCCAAAAAATGATATCTGATTAATTACAGGAGTAGTTGTGCCTGATATCTTAATTTCTGGATCAGGACGATGAACAGTTTTTCTAAGAAAATGGATACAATTACTTTTATAAGAGGACAAAGTATGCCCATTTTCATTACACAAAGCAACTAGATTATTGACAGCAGTTTGTAGTTGCCATTAAATCAGTTGCATATTGGAACCTTGGGAAGAAATCTGGAGACCATTAACATATAAGGTTCTGTGGAAAGATGGTTGCAATACATGAAAAATGTTACTGATGCAAATATAAAAAACAGTAATACTTAAGACACTTCCTTTGAGAACCCCTTCAGATTGGATAAATGGATCAGACAAAACAGATCATATACAAAGATGAAAAATGTGAGAAATTAATACGAAGAATTCCATAACGCTTGTCTTATCATAAGCCACTTCTATAAAAAAAAAAAGACAATAAATTATGTCTCTGTACAAAGGCATTCTTAATTTGTGTTTCTGGGTATGTAATATTGTCAAAAGTGGATCGAACTTTCCGAAATCCAGTTTGGTTGGTTGGATTTTATGGCGCAAGGTCCAAAAATGGACATGCTGCGCCAAATATATGATTTTTTTTTCTTTTATTTTATAATAATAACAATTATTAGTTTTCTAGAACCCAAGCAACATTAAAACCTTAAAAAAACTTAAAAATCACTGCATAGATAATTTTAAAATCTAATTTCAGAATATATAAAAGATAAAATTCAAATGTATATATAACTTAAAATTTTAAAATACAAATTAGATAAAATAAGGAAACCTATAGTCCTTAAAAAAGCAAAGAGGTTTCTATGGGGTGGATCACCTATTAAATCAAATAAATTTAAAATATCAGTATTAAAATAGTGTAAACGTTGTTGGTTAAAGTCAAAAGTGGATAATTTTGAAAGGAAATACATAAATAAAATTGCCTTCAGTTATTTTAATAACAAAATGTTTCTGATCATCTGTCATTTGTTGCCATATAAGGAGTAAAAATTAGAAGTACACTCCATAAAAATGATTAATTATTTCAAGGCCTGACCACACCACCCATCACAAGACCCAACAAGAGGATGCTGGATAACTGCACTAGTGCTAACCAGAACCCACATGCTTTCAATATTCCTCTGAAGTTACCTCCACCCTTATTGAGTCACTCAGCAGATATATGATCGCTTAATCCACATAAGCCGATTGATGCACTAAGGATCACAGCATACCTCTCATTTATCTGAAGCTGAGGCCAAAGTAATGTATTGGCCTCTGGGAGCCTCAATTACCATGAAGCTCCTTTCCAGGAACACAGGTCTCAACACACAGAAAATATGTGGGTGATTTAGTATCCAGGAGGAGCAAGTAGCAACAGAGCACTGATAGCTACTGAAGGGGAGCCGTCAACCTTGTGAGGCAACCACAATGAGGGAGGAAAGGAAGAAAAAAAGAAAGAAGAAGACAGATCACTAGGGAACCTCAGGATTGTGACACCTGTGTTTACTTAAAGAAAGTAAATCCAACTCAGTTGATATTATTATATTGACATTTTTTCACGAGATAATATTTTTAAGAATATCAGGGAATTATAATCCTAAGGGCAATTACTCAAAGAAAATAATCTAGAATTAAAAGGTCACCATTATTTAAAATTTTTCTATCTCCCTCAAATTAATTTTTGTTAAATTGTTGTTTTGTTTTAATTATTTGAAATTTAGTATCTTGAGAAACTTATTTATTTCTTACAGTTGTGATTATAAGTTTTTTTCCTTTAAATTTCTTTTTGGAAAATATGAGTGATTTGTTGATTGTTATTGATGATATTTAATAAAATCACCCCACCTGTTATTATAGCAAGTATTGTAAAGAATAAAGAACTTCTATATTCTGCATTTAATGCACAATTAGAGCATGAATACTTTTCAATTTAAATATACATGAAGAAGTCATTAATAAACTGGAAGAATTGAATTCATGGGTTTAACAGGCATTATAGATTAAAATAACCAAATTGGATTTCTTAAAAAAAACACACATACTTTAAGGATAATTAATATTAATAATATATATGATACTACAGAAATGATAATTTGATAGTAGAATTGATACAAATTTGATTTTTCTATAACTGAATTAAACAATGAATAATAAAATTAATAAATTTTAAAATATCCTTACATTTTGATTTGCTAACTCAATAAGTTGCTTTTGATCAGTGATGACATGAACAGGATCAGTATTTTCTCCATCCACTTTGGAAGTCGATTTACTTACTCTTCCAGACATTCTGAAAATTCATTAAAATATAGAAACACTTTAATATATTCTGTATTTAAATATCTACACACTTCTAAAATTTAAGAAATATAAGAAAAAATAATATGTATAAAAGATATGATAACACTAATATAGAATCAAATTTTGAATTTGGCAATGCAAATTTTATGCAAATTAATATGATATATAATTAATATGCAAATTTTTTAATTCTTTAAATTAATGTTAGGAAGTATTTCTTTAGATAGTGATTATTAAAAATCTTCAAAACTTAACTTTTAAAGTAAGTAAATAGCAATTTTTGTTTCCTGAAAATAATTCATTTATATATATATATTACCAAGCTTCAGGGTTCGTGTCAATTGACAGTTGAATAAAACAGCCACTTAATGAAAACAAGACTTTTATTCGTAAAATTGCACTAGATATACCAGTTGTAACTATTACAATTCGTCAGATACAATAAACAGTAACAGCTTCCAATCGCATGTCTCAAATACCTCAGACAGAGAAAAGCTTCTGTTGACTAGCAGTTACGGCTAATCATCTTCCCTCATTGTCTTTACAAAACTGCTTTATAAATTCCTCTGGCAATGAAGATGTATCAGGTGGACAATTGAACTGAAGGTCACAAGGGAGACGATTGTTTGTTTGTCGCTCAACGGTCATTTTTTGCCCACGAGGGCTAATCAGACCGGGACCTACGGCTTAAAGTGGATTCCGAACCACTACAAACATATATGCCCAAGGTGGGATTCGAACCCACAAACGGTTGAACCGAAAGCAAGAGCACTAACCATTCGGCTACCAGCTTGGCCACAAGAGAGATGAAGTTCGCGACCAATGAGCATTTGTGATGGAGTATATCCGGTAATCTCATGGACAGCATCGCGATATGCAAGCAGAAACAACAGTAGCTTCAAATCCCAATCTTTCTGATTTCTGGAAACCATAAGGGAGAGATTATTCAAGATGTTTCAGTTAAACCTCTCTACGATGCCCTCAATTGCAGGTGTAATGGCATGGTCTGCGTCTTGTCTATTCCGAAAATTCGACACATTCCTTTAAACACAGCAGAGGTGAAATATATGTCTTGAACTGTATGAATTTGTAAGTCACATTTCCTGTACAACACGCCGTTTTTAATATGGAGTGAGTCCCAAATTGCCCAATATTGTTTAGTAGCAGGATAATAGGTGGATGTCCTGCCAACTCGGTCTCATACTGGAAGATTCTTTTAATTCAAAAATTTAATTTATATTTGGGTCTTCTTTTGGGGCTTCTCTAAGTCCTTTATCACTCCATGGGTCTGGTTTCGACGGCAGTGAAACAGTAACTTGGCATACCAAAGGGTGTACTAATTGATAGTTCTTCTCTACTCTAGAACAATATCAGCAGCTTCCATTTCACAATTTCCTTGGTAATACATCAGCATTTCCATAAAGAGTTCCTTTGCGATGACCTATTTCAAAGTCAAACTCCTGGATTTGTTGAATCCTTCCCTTCTATGGTGGAAGATCATTTCCACCATCTTTTAGTTTTGGGCAGTCCCTTCGGATGTGTCCAACAGCACAGCAAGTCGAACACAGAATTTTATTGTTTCTGCCCCTTTTACTCTAAGCTACAGAATTTTCAGTAAAGATCTTCAGTTTGCTTTCTCAGATCATAGTCTGTATGATCTGAGAAAGCAAATTACGTAGACTGGCACTCAGCAGAGAAGGCTCTAATTGGGTGCTATCTTATGTGCGTAGACTAGGGCAGGTCCGAAATCTTTGACATCGGTGAGTCTAAGTGTTTTCTGTGTCTCTGGATCCCGTACACTATCGATGAAGTGATGGAGAGCCAGATCTTCACGTGTCTCAACTGGGCAGTCCAAAAATGCTAGATGGGAAAGTCGCTAATATTGGCGGCCAATTCTTGCAGACTTTCATCTACTTTTTAATAGCAGGACTTTAACTGTTGTCTGTAATACTCTTTAATGAACTTTTCTCCAAACCGCCACTCAAGCACACTCGATAGGGCTTGGAAATCGAAACCTCTGCTCTTCTGGAAGTGTCTCGAGGATGTCAGCCGCGTCTCCTCTAAAAGAAGTCGTCAAATGAAAATCTTGGGCCCGGGGATTCCATCCATTAACTTCCCCTACCATCATAAACTGGGTCTTGTATACTTGCCAGGATGATTTTCCATCGAATGTTGAGAGTTTAATCGTGGCTAGAGAAAGCATAAATGGCACGTTGGGTTCCTCATGTCTGTTTGACATTTGCTTCTTCAAGCATTCAATCTCCTTAAACATTGTGTCTAATGTTTCTTCAATGTTTTCTTCTATCTTCAAAACTTTAGTTTCAACTGAAATTACCTTATTTTCCATTGCATTCATTTTCTCCTGAATGATGTAGGAAAATTCTTCTTTAACACTTACAATGTCCTTCTTAAGTTCCTTTTAAATCTCCTCCTGTCCAGATTTTAACTCTTTCATCATCTCAGCTTTAATCTCTTCTTGTCCAGCTTTCATCTTCTCCTGTCCAGCCTTCATCTCAGCCAACCACTCCGCTAATTTTTCGAGAAGACTTTCATTAAATCCATATCCATTTTTCTTGTGACACGCTGCATCAACTCTTCAACCCCGCTTCTGACACCAGTTGTATCAAGCTTCGGGATTCGTATCGATTGAGAGTTGAATAAAACAGACACTTAATAAATACAAGAATTTTATTCGTAAAATTCCACTAGATACTCGTATACCAACTGTAACAATCACAATTATACACCTACAATTCATCAGATACAATAAGTAACAGCTTCCAATCACATGTCTCAAATACTTCAGACAGAGAACAGCGTCTTTAGACTAGCAGTCACAACTATTCATCTTCAATCACTGTCTTTACAAAACTTGCTTTCTATGTCGGGCTGCAGTATTTATACCTGACTTGGCGAAGAAATTTACCAGTTCCGCTAAGGTTCTGGAAGGTTTTAGGCTATCTCTAGAAATATTGATCCTAGAGCTTATGTGATGGATGTTTCCAGAAGTATCTATTTCTCACCAAGTCGTCAACAATCTCGCCAACTGTCATCAAGTTTTCTCGCCAAAACATCGTCAAGTCACCAAATCATTAGAAAACCTGCTTTTAACGTTTAACACATCTAAATACCGCAATTTTTGCACAAAATGCGAGTATTTCTGATCTGTCTGAGATATTTTAAGACAAATACAATAATTATTTTTAAATTTGTATCAATATATATAATGCAAAATTGTTGCATCTCTTGTGACTGCCTCAATACGATTTTTTTAAATACTATTCTATTCTCCAAAAAATATAATTTTCAGATTTTGAATGGTGACCAAAGACATATTTTTTGCAATACAAAATCCAAATGTGCCAAGCGTTTATAAAGGGAATGTGAGGCCATTTTATTTTAAATTATTTCTATATCAAGTATCTCCTCAAAAAATTTAACTGCCTAAGAAATTGTAGGAAATATCTATCAATGGCTAAAGTAAATGATAGCAAATAAGATCTGAGTATAATTATGTGTAAATGCTATTTTAAATAATATATCTGAATATCAATGTATACTGATTCCAGCTCAAGTATGATTTTATTTACACAGCAATTTTTTGCACCTGCATAAATACAGGATTATTTCAAACACACTTTCACTAAAAATTTTAGGGGCAAGTGTTATATGCTAATGCTATGACATGATATGCTAATGTTTTCATTAAATAGACAAAACTTGGTTTATTTGTCACTTAACAATCATTTTTTGCACACGAGGGCTAATTAGACTGGGATCTACAGTTTAAGGTGGATTCCGAACCACTACAAGCATCCATGCCCAAGGTGTGATTGGAACCCACAAACTGTTGAAACAAAGGCAAGAGCACTAACCATTCGACTGCCAGCTAAGCGACAAAACTTGCTCCATTTAGTAAAAGTGCATTTCATTGTATTTACATAGCATATAATGGAATTCATGTTTTATTCCATACAGATTGCAATGTCTAAAGCTGACCTTCAAATCTGAATGTTATAAAGTCAAAGAAATGTTGATCATTAGCTTACAAGAAAAGATTATCTCAGAAAATCTATTTTCCCTTTATTACTCAATCAACAGCAATGAATGTTCTGTTTAAATTAATATCAGTAAAACTTGGTTTGTTACTTTTCAGCCACTTTTTGCATACAATGGCTAATTTGATCAGGACATATACTATCAGAATATATTCTTAATCTGCATTATTAATTAAAAATCTCTTACTCAAATAACAAATTTTAATCTGATCAACATATTCTTCTTGTTTTTAAAGGTTAATAATTTACTTAAGGATAATTTTCTAGTCATTTGAAAATAATATAACCATATCTGGCAACATTCAAAATTTTGAAAACAAACTGTGTTTTTCAATCTCTTATACAAAAAGTACAAAATATATATTTATTTAAAGTAAAAAAAAGATTTCTAATGAAAGAACTCTTATAATTTGAAATTAATAACGCAAAACTGTAAATACAAATATACAAAATATATAAATTTACATTAAAACAAAAAAAAAAAAACTTTATTAACTGAAACAGCACCAATGCTGAATAATTGCTCCTCCAGCATCAATGGACCTTTGCACATTTCTGAAAGATATAGTTACTTCAAAAATCAAACTAAGCTAATGGATTACATTGTTATCAAAAACAAAATCAAATGAAAATTAAAAACACATGAAAAAACAATTTAGCTCACTTAAAATCAAAACAATAAAGGTATTCTTTGTTGCTAAAAATAGAAATTAGACAATAATTTTAAAGTTTATGATATAGTTCCTTGTAAGTGTGCCGCATCTACTTCTATGGTTCTTAACCAATTACATTCCAAAACAGGAAACTATATTTTTCGACTAACTTGATAATACATACAATTTTATTGCACAGCCATAAGAGCATAAAATTCATCAAAAGAATATTAATTGTATGGTCAAATTTTATATGTTAACAGCTATGCATTATACTATTTATATTTTTAGTCTTTAGATGATTCACAAAGATACTGATTTCAACTAACCATACTGCAACATTTTTGAAAATCCTTTGAAAATTTTTATCGAACTATTTTTTTATTCCTTTAGCAATTGGCATCAACAAAGCTGATTTGAACTTGTTCACTTCTTTTGCTATTCAGGACAGAAACTACAGATTAAAGTAACTTTGTCTAGTGCTTCATTTTTGGATTATTTCATATAGCTTAAAGATAAATATATTCAGAAAAATTATGTATTTCTTTATTTTTTACAACAAAGTATAAATAAGATATATTAATGTTTTAAATTCACAAATTCAAGATAATAATAAAAGAAATGTATTAGTACTAAATTTTATTACATTAATAAAAATCAATTATGAGCCTATAACTATTTCTTGATACTATAGAAAACTTTTACTTTGCGTATTATCTGCATGAGGCTGAAATGATCATCTAAATTACTTGAATGAATGATTTTAACACATTTTGAAACCTGCAATGTAATGATCTGGCTGTTAGAAAATACATGACTATTTATCATACAAGGACTTCCAGTATTTCTTCATTTTCCATTGAAAGTAAACTAATGTGCCTGTTATTTCACTTGAGTTAGCTTGTTGACAACTGCATTTGCAAGTTTGGTTTGTGTTCATGAACATTGATTGCTCAGGCATTTTTCTTAAATTATAATTAATTGTTTTTTTTTTATTATTTAAAGTTTTTTTTTCACAGTAATAAATTTTAACAGCTAGGATTTACCAAGAGATGAAGTTTTCTAATTCTATGAATTTCATTTATGCAAAAAAGAGACATTATTCTTTAAAAATAATTTCCACATTTGAAACATTCTGATTCAAGAGAGAGAGAGAGAGAGAGAGCTCATATCAATATAATTGAAACTATCAGGAATGTAGAAGAAAGCTGGGAAGGTATTAGATAATAAATGATCATTTGTTTTGTAACTGGTTATTTATTTTAAAAAAAGAATGTTATTTAATATTTTTTTAAACAAATAGTGATTTTACTCCATTAAAGCAAAATAAACAATGGATGAAACATAATAGAAGAAAGAAAAACAAAACTTTACATTTCAATGCTTAAGAATGCACATATCACAGCAAACATCAAAGTAACATTTCATAAAATTTCCCGAGATTGAAATAAGAAAAATCATTACTTTTTATACTTTTGTTCATAATTCTTATTACTTAAATATTTTAATACAACAATGTACTATTTTCATAGAGGAATTCCTATAAAAAATATTTAAAGTATCACTTAACATAATGGCACAAAAAAATTAAGGTTGGAAAAATATTTATGTTTTAGTTCTCTTAAGTGTGTTAAATCAATATACTGTACTTCTTATTGAAATCCCTTTGATTCAATTTTTCTACTTAATTTATTTTGTTTTTGTAAAAATCTTTTTGTTTATTATAAGCTTTATATAATTATTACTTAACAGTTATCGATTTATAATTTTACCCCCTAATATCATATACTTTTATTTCGCAGTCTGTTTTGCATAAATTCTTTAATTCACTTTCTAATTACATTTCAAACAGTTAATTTCATGTTTATATCATTGTTGTCATCTAAAACATATTTACGAAAATATGTTTTTACAATATAATCTTAAGTAAAATTTTGTTTAATATTCTTTACACCATTATATTCAAATGTGTTAATTTAATGTATTTTGTAAGAACTGCAGTTCATACTTGCTGTGATTTACATTTTTACACAGAATTCAGCTTTGGGAAGACTGCTGCTTTGTTCTTTTATACATTTATTTTTTAGAATGGTAAGGTAAAATTTTTTTTTCAAAGCCACTACTTACTGCAATGGTAAAATCCTACTTCATATCGGTTTGTTGCGATTTCCAATTTCAATGCCAAAAGCAGGACTTCACGCAACAAATTAATCTCTAACTTATAGTATATTGCTCAATCGGTGAAACTAATTTTTTATCCCAATTCGTCATTCAATTAACTTTAAATATCGCGATTTCCTGCCATTTAAGGTTTTTATTATTGAGATTTCGAATATTTCATTTTATTTAGATTAATTTTCCATAATCAGAGTGAGCTTCCAATATCATCTCGATCCAAATTGTTTACGTTTGGCGACATAAACATTCACGTCGCCAAACGAAGACGTGGAATTTAAAGACGTGAAAAAATAATGCTATGGTTAATTAATGTCATATTTTGAAAATAATCATATAATAGTAATAATAATATAAAACAGTGATTAAAATTATCTCAAGATGAACAACGCAAAATTTTGCAAATTACTCTTCAAGTGATGTGTTTTTTACAATTTTATATTTGTGTGAATGCAAAAAATCATAAATAAAAAACTATTATTTAAAAAAGTGTATACCAACAAAATGGGCGATGTCAATCCATGCCGTAAAAATATTCAGCTGGAAATTACAACAAAAATGAAATAGAACAAAATAAAAACAGTCGCCATGTACGTCGATTTTCCTGATTACCGAAGCTTTATCTGTGAGCTAATTATAGAAGGGCATAATAACAAGCGTGAACATTGAAATTCATCAGACAAAAGAATTTATTGTGACATAGTAATCTTATGGTTTGGCGCATTTTGTATCTTTAGATGGCGGTAAGATTTTGTTTTCAAAATAAACAATAAATGTTCGCGCTAAACAGAGTTTAATCAATAATACACATACAACACAAATATAATATTTTGTTTTAATACTAGCATGGGAGAACACACCTATAAATATCATTTTATGCGTTGGTACATTGGTAGTAATCTAACTAGACAATAAAATCAAATGAATAACATCATTTTATTTACAATATTTGATGTTTAGTCAATAAAGCAGTGATACATATAAATCTTCAAACAAAATATGAATAATACCAAACAATTTAACTGTTGAGTATATATGTAATCATTAATCACTACATATCTAATTCTAGTAAAAGAAATAATACATATCCAAAAAGAATACTGTTTTACATAATAATTTATTTACAATGAATCAGCATAAAACATGCACTTCAAAATTTCTAACTGTAATTTAACTGATATATTAAGTACATAAAACACTAATAACATTCATACTAATTCATATATAAAAAGTAAACAATCTTTGTGTGTTATCTTTTGTATCCTTTTTTAACAAAAATTAATACCTCTAAAAAAATTGAAAATTCTCATTCTTTATAATGTTTATTTGCAAACAGATAGTCATATTTCAACAGATTAATTAATTATACTGAATAAAACTCAGAATGTGAAACAAAACTAACATTTAATGAAGCATACTGAACACTACAAACTACATGGGCAAAGGTTATAAGGTCTACTGAAGAGAAAAAGAATATCAACATTTGATGTCAGATTGTGCGGGATGCGCACGGCACACGATTGGTGGGTGAGGTGCTGCCAATTGCAACATCCTCACCCCTTTTTGAGGAGCTGGATAGCTAATCAAAAACATCAGTTACAGTCACTGGTTCAGTTTTTTAGGTCTCCTTATGGCACGACCACACCCGGTAACTTGAGGTTGTGTGACCTCTGAAGATGGACTCTATGATTTCACAGATTCAGTCTGTTGAATACTCTGCAGTGGCAAGCTCTCCAAATCAACTCAACTGACTTCGAGCGGAAACACACACTGAATTGGACACACTATTGTAGAAGACTGATTTTTTAATTTGATAGTTCTTAATTGTCCATCCTTACCCAGAATTAGCTCTAACACCAGGGCTAAAGGCCACTGAAAGTGTTTTCTCAGATGGTCCCCAATCAAGACGATATCACAAAGACGACTGTTATACGACTGAAGATTTTGTCTTTGTTTTGGAATCAACAGACCCAAATATTCGTTCCTAAATCTCTTTCTCAGTGCCACGATCACTTTGGATCGAGATCTTAATCGCTTGCCATAGTGGCTGGCATCTCGCATATCTAAATCTTTATCGTTGACAATTGATCTGTCAATCAGAAACATTGTGGAGTAAAAGGCGTGAGATCTTGCATGTCTTCGGGTAGATATGTCAATGTGCAGGAGTTAATTTTTTCGCACTCGCATAAGATTGTCATTAATTCTTAATGTGTGAATATTGCTTTTCCCAAAGATCTTCAAAGATGCTCCTTTACAGTTCTCACAAGCCTCTCCCAGAAACCACCCCACTAGGCAGTAGAGGGGGTTATAAATTTGCAAACTATAGCAGGAAACTTCGTTCAAATCAATGGCAGCTAATTCGTTATATGCTCCTCTAAAATTTGAGCCATTGTTTGAATATATTATTCTAGGTCTTCCTCTTCTAGCCACAAAACTACAAAAAACAATAAAAAGGCGTCAGAAGAGAGTGAAGACACCAATTCAAGATGGACAGCACAGAATAGGGCACAAGTATAGAGGACAATCCATATATTACAACCATCTTTTATGTACAAGGGACCAGCCAAATCTATCCCTACCACTTCAAACTCGGCAGCATCTTCTACTCGGTCAGCAGGTAGGGTAACTGGATCAGTTATTGGAGATTTACTTTTAAATCACCGACAACTAACACAAGCCTCCCATATTTTTCTGATAGTTTTTTTGGAAGCTTCGCAATTATTTAATTCAGAAATGGGCCATGAGTCTGGAGACTCAACTAACAACGAAGGCCCTATCCACCAGTGTGACTCAACTAGGTGAACACCCTCAAAAGATTAAATCAGCAGGATTAATTTTCCCTGGCATATGTCGCTATCAGGAAAAAGTGTTTTTATTTCTTTAATTCTATTCAAAAAAAAATCTGACCATCCCCTCTATGTCTCAACCAACATAAAGCAAACATGAAATCACTCCAAACAATGGTTTCCATTTCTGTAATGTTATGTGTGCTAACCTGGCACATATACAGCATGACATAAGCTCTAACCTGGGGATAGTAATTTGCTTTAAGGGGGCCACTTTAGATTTTGCTCTGACAAGCACAACCTTTACACCATGGGAAGTGTTTTATCTCAGAAATACGCAAGTTGCATAGGCCTCTTTACAAGCATCAACAAACAAGTGCATCCGAGTGGTATCATTAATTTCAAAATAACGCAGGATTTCTATGTCCACCAGTCTATCAACTTCACTCCACCATTTAAGAAAGGGTTTCACAACATCATCTGGCAAAGGTGAATCCCATGATAATTTCAATTTCCAAGTATTCTGCAACAGTATTTTAGGAAGTAGAGTAGCAGAACGTAAAATACCGAGTGGGTCAAAAATTTTCTGTACACAGCTAAAATAAACCTTTTTGCTATATTAAAATCAGATTTTAGATCTCCCATATAAATATTGCATTTTAAAACATCCGTCAAGATCCCATAACATTCCTAAAACTTTCGTCGTCCCTGTACTCTTAGATAGGTACTGACATTCGACATTACTCTCCCAATTTTGTAAATTTAAACAACCCTGAGACAAAATTGCCCTAGCCTTCAAAATAAATTCTTCTTGCTGTCTAACATCATTCACTCCCATGATGCAGTTGTTAACATAAAACGAAAGTTTTAATTTATCGGTTATATCAGAATCTTCATCCGGCATATGTTCGAGCAAGTATGAAAGTGCTGCAGCTATCATAAACGGGCTCAATGATACACCAAAGACCACTCGAGAATGTCGATACACGATTTGCTCCTTCCCTGTGGGATAAAAGAACCTCAAAAAATCTCTGTTCTCAGGGGCTATCCCCAACTGGAGAAAAGCCTTTTCAATAACCCCAGAAATTCCAATAGGATAACTTCTAAACTTGTCAATTATATCCAGTATCTGCATGATTAAATTTGGACCTTTGTGCAATAAATCATTTAATGAGCTCTTTCCAGTTTCCTGAGCCAAAGTGTCGTAAACTGGCCGTATTTTTGTGGTGCTACTATCGGTTTTCACAACTGGTCGATAAAAAAAAAATGAGAGGTTTCATTTTCACACTCGATTTTTTCTATTATTTGTAACTCCTCCCATTCCTTTAATACAGCTTTATAATCTTCTATAGGCCCATTCCGCTGTGTGCAGTTACACCTTTGTGTATGTCGTTTCCATGCCAAATTTTTATAGGAAGGCAACTCAACTGTATTTGCTTTAAAAGGAAAACAAAGTTTGTATCTGCCATCCGGCAGAATCTTCATACTCTTTTCAAATTCCTGTATCACCTTTAAATGCTCATTATTTTTGTTTAACCTCTGAACTGGGTCAAGAATCCCAATGCTTTCTAGATCTCACAACTCAGTAGTAGATGAATTCGAAACATATAAAGAAATAACATTCAAAACAGTATCAGATATTGCATCATGTTTACTAAGCATTTCCTGTTTTCCCATCAGAATGAATCCTAACCATGTCTCTAACAAAAACAAGCCCGAATCCAATTTGATAGGGTTATCCATAAACAAAAACCCTATGACATCAACTCCCAAAAACAAATCTATCTCGTAATCAGGTGCCTCATTATCTGATAGAATAATCCCCTTTTCATTTAACTCATTCATAATAGCAGAACAGTTGATTTTTGGCACATTGAAACAAATTCTCTCTTTGGAAAGAGATTCAACACTTAGAGAGAATGAGCCCTCACAAAATCCTATTCTGTAACCTCAAAGAGGTGTGAGGGTGTACACAGGCAGCACAAGTGATGTACGTCTGGAACCTAAACTTGGTTTAGGTTCCTGGTAGGGTCACCCATGGTGAGAAGGCTGTGCTAATACACCTGACTAATACAGAAAGGTAACCCAATCCAAGGTGTTAGGCTCTGTGCTGATGGATGAATGGCACCAGAGTTATGGTGTCGCTTACGGGCACCTTGAAGATTCGGGCAAAACCTCATTGTATGTTTGCCTTCCACCTGTACAGGGAGGCTATGCAGGTGATGACTTTGTATTTCCTCCCAGTTCCTAGGTCACTTATGGATGACGAAAACTAAAAAATAAAAATGATAAAAAAGGATTGGATACATCTCATGGTGTTATATCCAATCAGCCGGCGAAACGGTTCCTAAAGAACAGAATCCCGGAAAAGGAAAGCACAGGCAATCTAGCTGCTGCAGGAAGTAGAGTTATCACAAGGCTCCTCCCAGAACTACAGTTGGAGAACCAGGAGTTCTCACAAAATTACAAAGACGCAATCTAAGGCATCGCAATAAAGCAAGGGAGCAGGTGGAAACTGCTCAGAAGGTGGGTGGCACCAAAAGACTTAGGTCAGAAGTTTCAACCCCTTCTCCCAGTAACACTGCCTCCAAAAAGCGCAGGGATGATCATAAAGCAGGGATTTTTGCTCAGGCTGTTAAAAGCCATAAAGCAGCTATTGTGAAGGATGGTTTCCCAGCCATCAAACTCAACAAGGAGGATGTTGACTCCATACAGCTGGAGATTCTGACCAGGACAGATGAGGTTCCCATAGGAAATCATCTACCTAGGATTCAAGGCTTCAGCTTAGTGTCTGGGGCACTAATTCTCCTATGTGATGACCTTGAAACTGTAGAATGAATTGAAAAATCCTTTCATGGTAACAAGAGTCTGTTTGGTGGTGAGGGGCTTAATGTTCTGGATCCCAGTGATCTACTTAAACTGGTAAAGGTGGCCTTTAAGACAAGGGACACTCATACCAAGGATCCTGCCATCTTTCTGAAATGGCTAAATAGACTCAACCCGGAATTGAAGTCTTTAGAATGGCGTACTCTGAAGAAATTTGATTCAGCTATTCTTAGCAAGAAAATGACTGGAGGGAAGGTTGACATTGTTTTAATTCAAGAGCCATAGACTTGCAATGATTCTGCTTTGGGCCTACATGTTCAGGGTTTTAGCATATTCTATGATAAATGTTGTTTGAGACCAAGAACATGTATTGCTATTAGCAACAAATTAAATGTCCTCATTCTGGTCAATTGCCTAAATGGGGATAATGTTGCTGTAAAAGTGTAAAAGTATCCTGTTTATTGCAAGGAATCAAAGATGAAATCATCTTTATGTCTTCATTTCCTTTCGAAGATAGAGATACATTTAATGTGCAAATTGTCGGTCTTCTAGATTATAACAATTTGAGTAAGAAACTCATCATAGGATGTGATGCAAATGCTCACCACACTAAGTAGTGATTGCAACAGACATGGTGAGGATCTTTTAGAATACATTTTGTATTATAATCTATTTATTCTTAATAGAGGTAATGAACCCACCTTTATTACTATAAATAGAACACAAGTCATTGACACCACTTTATGTAACAGTAAGTGTGCTGATTTTATTAAAGATTGGAAAGTGTCTGATGAAATAAGCTTATCTGACCACAAATACATTAGCTTTTCTGTTTTAGGAGCAAACAGACTAGAGGTGGTAGGTAGGAATCCAAAAAATACCAACTGGGGTTCCTAGAAAAAAGATCTCCTCAAGGAAGGTGATTTCGGTAAGTTATCTTCGGTAGCAGATTTGGAGTTGGCCGTTGATCACATGCAACATGCCATTCTCCTAGCATACTATCAAAATTGTGACGTCAGCAATACTTGCTCTCCAAGGTTAATTCCTTGGTCGTCTAAAGAGTTAAGTAAATTGCGAAAACAAGGTAGAAAGCTCTTTAATACAGCCAAAAAGAATGGTGGGTGGCAGAAATATAAACTGGCACTTACCACTTATAATAAAGCTATCAGGAATTCTAAAAAGAATTATTGGCTAAATTACTGCACTGACATTAAATCTGTGTCTGCTACTGCAAGACTTGTTAAAATAATCTCTAAAGACAGGAACTGCTGTCTCAACAATTTTAAATTGCCAAATGGTAACTTTTCAGAATCTGGGAGAAAGACACTGGCTGAACTGTTCAGAGTTCACTTTCCAGGTTCCAACAAAATAAATGGAACTCCTAATTTTACACTCTCTACATCAAATTGTGATAGAAGTAAATGGGATGTTGCCAAAAAATCATAACTTAAGATTGAACAAAATGGGCAATGATGTCCTTTAAACCTTTTAAATCCCCAGGAATGGATGGAATTGTACCAGCTCTGCTTATTGAGAGAGTCCAGTGCATTGCTCCAATTCTCTGTAGAATTTTTAGGGCAAATACAGCCTTTTGGCATATACCTATTGCTTGGAGGCATATAAAAATAATTTTTATTCCAAAAATAGGGAAAGATAATTATTATGAAGATAAATCTTTTAGACCTATCAGCTTATCTTTTCTTCTAAAGGCAATTGAAAAGCTGATAGATATAATTAGAGCAGTGTATTTAGTGGAAAAACCACTTTCTGACTCTCAATATGCATACCAACCTGGTAGATCCACTGACAGTGCCATCTACAAACTATCCTTCATTTTGGAGAAGAACTTTAAGGCTAAGGAACTTGCTTTAGCTGTTTTCTTAGAAATTGAAGGTGCCTTTGATAAGGTACTCATTGAAAATATTTTACAATCTCTTGCTAGAAAGGGAGTTAATGACACAATCTGTTCTTGGATAGAAAATCTTCTCAATAACAAATTTGTCAGTGCCTAATTTTTAGGTGAAAACATGATGATTCAAGCCAAAACTGGTTGTCCACAGGGAGGGATTCTTTCACCCATCTTATGGTGCTGTGTTGTAGATTCCATTTTAGAGGTGTTAAAAAAATCAGGCAGAACCACCATTGGATATGCAGATAATTTAGTTATAATAGTCTGAGGTAAGTTTGGTGAAACAATCTCTAGCATCATGTCCAACATCCTCAAGCAAGTTGAGACTTGGTGTAAAAAAGGCCTTTCTGTAAATCCTCAAAAAACCACTATGGTAGCCTTCACACAGAAAAAGAATCTTAATCTGAAAAAGATAACTTTTTTGGTCAAGAGTTAACTTACTCCAAAGAAGTTAGTTGTAATTTTTAGGAGTATTTTTTGACATGAACTTAAGTTGGAACAAGCACTTCAACTTTTGTATTGAAAGAGCAAAAAAAAAACCTTTCTGGTAATGTAGAAATGCATTTGGAAGAACTTGGGGCTTAAATCCCAAAGTTATTCATTGGATTTATACTATGATCATTTGTCCCATTATTACCTGTGGCTCAGTGGTCTGGTGGCCTAAAATCAAAAATGAAATTACAAAGGATGCATTGTGCAGCTATCTCTGGGTGTATTCGAACAACTCCCACATCTACACTGGAGCTTCTGCTTGGTATGCATCCTCTTTATGTGCGTATTGAAGCAGAAGCAATACTTAGCATAAAGAGGTTTAAAAATACAGGTCAGTGGAAGGACTACTCTAGATTTTTATCCTGGGGTAACCTCAATACTGACGTAACTAGTCATCATTTTATAAATATGCCTACTGATTACACGATTGCTAAGTATGCTTTTGATAAGCCTTATATAATCAAATTTCCCTTGAGAAAAGACTGGAATAATGTTACCATCAGTGAAAACTGTATTTACTGGTATATTGATGGCTTAAAAATGAATTCCAGCACTGGGGCTAGTATTTGTTATCCTGCTGATGGCACAAAGCTATCATTCCTTTTGGGTAAATATACAACTGTATTCCAAGCAGAAGTCTTTGCCATTCTCATGTGCAGTAGAATATGCTAGGACAGAAACTATTCTTGTAAAAGAATAATTATCTCTTCTGACAGTCAAGCTGCATTAGTAGCTCTACAGAAGTCTACTGTAACTTCTGTTCTTGTCTGGGAATATTATCTCACTCTGTGTAAATTAGCTAATAATAACCCCATCACTTTAATATGGGTGCCTGGGCACTCTGGTGTTCCTGGCAATGAATTAGCTGATGAGCTGGCAAGGACTGGATCGACAACCGACTTTTTTGGTCCTGAACCAGTGCTAAGTATTTCTAAAGAATTGATCAGAAAGAATGTCTTTGATCTCTTCAGAAAACAACAGTTTATGAACTGGTACAATGCCAAAGATCAAAGACAAGCAAGGCTTTTAAAAAGCACATGCCCTAGTAAAAGGCAAAAAAAAAAAAATTATTAAAGCTCAAAAGAAGCAGTCTAAGGAGAACAGTGGAACTATTTAAAGGACACTGCCACCTTAAAAGACATCTCACCATAATGGGAGTTTCAGATGATCCCACTTGTAGAGGTTGTCATTATATGGAAGAAACTTCAATACACATCTTATGTGAATGTGAAACCTTTTCTGCATATAGATTTGAACACCTGGGTCAGGTGTTCAAATCTATATGCAGAAAATATAGTTTTCACTGATTGATCCTTGGATGTTGCAGGAAATTCCTGTAAAATGTCTGCTGAATTTTGCTTCAGCCACTGGTCTCTTCAAATAGGGCTTTCTGAAGAGTATAGTACAATAGACCTATGGTTGTGGTGCTAGGTTCTTTTGGAACAACCCTATCTTAAATCTAATCTAAAATCTCATCTAGAGTGAATGAGTCATCCAACAAACTAATAACCAATTCGCAAACATCATGTATCTGACTCGGCATTTCTCTTCTGCCAAATAACACATGCTGCATTTTTACTTCATTAGTTGATTTAATACCTAATTTTTGATTGCATGCTTTGAGATGTAGGAATACTGAGATTCGCTATTTAGTAACGTTTGACACGTTTCCACTCTGTCATTTGCATGTATTTTTACAATTAAAGTCATTAAGTAAACATTATGCTTAACACAACTATTAGATAATGAATTAGCTTCAATGACATCCGATTTACTGCTTTCTTTAGGAGCCAGTCCCGAGAGATTTGGAAAGTTAAATTGATATTGTAATTCCAGGAACAATGGCCTAGAGTCTATTTCTGGAAATAAGGTAAAACTAACTGGTGAGTGGTTATTGTGATTTCAAATCTCTAACTTTCAACTCCGACCTACACCTCTACGTTGGTGGCTCCTAGTAACACCATTAACATCGGTGGTCAACGTAGGCGGAGGGGACACTGCTTTCGTTCATATTTATTGTACTTTATTTTTGAAATTTTTTTTGGTCAGGTGAGCCAAATTATTTTGTTTGTTATTCTTTAAGTTAAATTGATCCTGTGTGCTAAAGTATAGCCACTTACACCAAATGGCAGAAGCGTTGTCACTCCAAGAAGGAGAATCGTCAACTATGAATTGGGAAGTGAATAGTCAAAATGAGAAGACCAACACCATATTTGATTTAGAAAAAGATATACAGTGAACAGTAAATTAACACTACCGGCACAATCCAAAATGAGAGAATGGGTAAGTGAACTGATGAAGGTCATAATGGATCAAATTCAGGAAATTGCACAATTAAAAGCACCAATTAAAACAGCAAAGTCTTATGCTGAAATAGTACAGCAGACTAACAAAATAGATCAAGTACAAAAACATCAAACTAAAATAAAAGAAACTAGAGATAGATCTAGGCAAAGGAAAAGTAATGTTTTACTGATTTATCCAAATACAGGAGGCAAAACCTCAGATGATACAAGAAAACTAGTAAAAAGAAAAGTAGATCCGGCGAAGGTCAAAGTGAATGTAAACAAAGCAAGGGCAATTAGGAAAGGAGGGATAATTATAGAAACCAGCACTGAAGAGGACGTAGAAACAATTATAAAAGAAATACAAAATCAAGATAAAAATGAAGAATTAGTAGCAACTAAACCTATTAGAAAGAAACCAAGAATAATATTATATGATGTTGATAAAGACCTAGAAGAAGAAGAGTTAATACCAAAACTGATACAACAAAATAACTTAGAAGAAGATTTTGGTTTAGAGGTCTTATTTAAATTTAATGGCAAATATGGAAATAATTGGATATTGAGAGTAAACAGTAGAGACTTTACCAAAATAAAAGATTGCAAAAGACTATACTTAGGTTGGACATCAGTAAGATTCCAAGAATATATTAGAGTTGTACAATATTACAAATGTTTGAAGTACGGCCATTTTGCAAAAGACTGTAATAATGCAGGAAAATTTGGTAGACGTGGCCAACAACACAAAGAAGAAAAATGCAAAAATGAATATAAATGTTGTAATTGCATAGAGCATAACGAAAGATTCAAAACTAAATTTAAAACAGATCCTGGGGCAAAGGATAAGAAATGTAATATATATATGAGAGAGAGAGAATACAATAATATATTATCGAAAATAGATTATGGATTTTAACAATAGAAATAAGAGTGTAAACTTCCTACATCTAAACTTAAATCACTGCCATGCTGCTAACCTTTCAATAGCCCAAGAACTAATATCTGAAGAAATAGATATAGCCTCTCTCAATGATCCATACATATACAGAAATAAAACAGTGGAAATCCTAAAGCAATATCAAATAATAACAACCTCCCAACCTAAGACAGCTTTATTGATCAAAAAAGGATTTAAAGCAATAATGATATTGGTGAAAAATAAAATAATAATAATAAAGATCGAAGCAAACGGATTCAACTTAATCATCTGTTCAACCTACATAGCACCATTGCAAGAAATAGATGAAATATTGAAACAAATAGAGAGCTTAATTATAAAACATAATAATGATAAATGGCTGATTCAATGAAAAATCATTCGGAGATTTCAATGCAAAATCATCCATATGGAGTCCAAGAAGCACGGATTATAGAGGACAGAGTGTTGTTGATTTCATATTTAGACATAATCTAATGATAGAAAACAATCCAAACAGTAAACTAATATATGAGAGCGTCTTGGGTATGAGCTGGATAGATTTACTAATCACAAAAAACTTAAATAACGATGAAATATCAGATTGGAACACAAAGGATGAATTTACAGCCAGTGACCATAATACGATGGTTTGCAGTTTAAATATAAATATAAATAGAAGGATATAAAGAAACAAGGGGATTTAATAGGAAAATGTTGGATTGGCCGATATTAAGGAATGAATTGCAGAATCTAACAGAAGAAACAGGTGAGGTGATAAACCAATTAGATCCAAATAAACTGGTTGAAAAAATAGAAACAAAACTTTACGATACTTGTATAAAGTGCAAAAAGAAATATAAAAAGAGCAGGAAAAACTCAAATTATTGGTGGACAGAAACATTAACAGAACAAAGATCTAAAGTCAGAGCTCTGAGAAGAAGATACCAAAAAGAAACAGAACAAAGTTAGAGGCAGAAAATAAGAACAATATTTAAAAGAGAAGCGGCTAAATATAGGAAACAAATCATCAACACTAAACAGTCAGCATTCAGAGAACACTTAAATTCAATAACGAATCAAAACGCATTTGGAAATGATTATAAATCTATAAGACAGAATAATATAAACCAAAATATGATAAAAATGATACTAAAGGAAGATGGTACAATAATAGAAGCAACTGATATCATATTAAAATATAATTTTCCATATGAGGATATAACACAGAAGAAAAATATGAAAATGGAAATGAAGATATAAATACAAAACAAATAGAAAAAGTAATAAAAGATATGAAAATAGGAAAAAAGCACCGGGCTTCAATAACATCGAATTAGAAGTATATATAGAATTATTTTATGTTGCCAAAATATGGTTTTGGAAAATAATAAATAAATGCTGGAAAAAAGAAATATTTCCAAATATATGGAAAAAAGTGAAAATAATACTAATACCAAAAGAAGGTAAAGACTTGAGCCAGAAGGACTCCTACAGACCGGTATGCTTACTACCAATTTTCAAAAAAATCGTAGATAAAATAATATTAAACAGACTATCATATGTACTACATAGCCAAAATCATATCAACAAACAGCAATATGGCTTTACGAAAGGTAAAAGTGCAGAAGATGCTATATTTGAAATAACTTCTAAAATTAAAGAAAATAAGAAAAATAAACTATACACTTGTATGCTATCATTGGATATTAAAAATGCTTTTAATTCAATAAGAAATAATATTATGGAAATTTTAAATAAACAACAAATTAAAGAAAAATCTATATAAGATAATACAATCATTTCTAGATAATAGATCTTATTTAAACTCAGAAAATATATTTATAAAATAAAATATCGGTGTCCCACAATGCTCCTCTCTGGGTCTAACACTATGGAACATAATAGTTAACGACTTATTAGAAACAAAGATGGATGATGAAACATATATACAAACCTATGCAGATGACATAATTATAATGTGGAAAAACAAAACATACTACAAGTTCTCAAACAAAACAGCTGCAACCATTGGTATTATTGAAAATTGGATAATCAAACATAAATTGAAATTAAGCATAAATAAGAGTTGCTATACAATCTTCACAATTAAAAAGGATATAACAAGAAGACCCACACTGCAAATAATGGGAAAAAATATTAAACATTCAAATAATATAAAATATTTGGGTGTCATATTGGATACTAAACTCAATTGGTCAGACTACTTAAACTCTCTACAGGAAAAGATATATAGTTTTATAAATAAAAATCGATAGAATAACTCGGAAAACATGGGGACTTAGACCGGAGATCATAAAAATAATATACAAAACAGTAATTGAGAAGATAATATTATATGGATCAATAGCCTGGTATAATTATACAGTTAAGATGAACTTAAAAATAAATCAAATCCAAAGAATAGCCCTACTTAAAATAGCCAAAACATACAGCACAGTCTCAACAGAGGCCTTGAAAGTTTTAACAGGATGCCCACCATTAGATATAATAACAAACTATAATAAGCAAAAATACTTGCTCATAAATCAAGGAATCAATATAAAAATCGGAAACCTGGACTTTAATAAAGATAATACCTGCATCAAACAGATAAAATTTAATCCTCCTTGGGAAAATTTAGAAATAAACTGGTCAAAATCAATTAATATGCTAGATTACTATGTATTCACGGATGGATCAAAGATTAATAACAAAGTAGGAGCAGCAGCAATTATAGGAAAAAATAAGAAAATAATAGATATAATTAGGAAAAGATTAAATGATCAAGCTACGATCAATGAAGTTGAAGCACAAGCTATATTATCATCAATAGAATACACAATAAAGAACAACATTAAAATGTGCAATATCCACTCTAACTCCTGATCAGTTTTAGAAACAATAAAATCAGGAAAAACAGAAAATAAAACAATTGATAAAATAATAAAGATAATCCAAAGTAATAATAATACCTTCCATTGGATAAAAGCACATAAAGGCATTGAACTAAATGAACTATCAGACTTGAACGCAAAACAAGCTACAAAAGGAAGTAAAATAGGTTACATAGTACCATATTCGAAACAACAAATTAAGACAATAATACAAAAACACATCTTAAAACAATGGCAGATTAGATGGGAAAACTCAGATAAGACAAGAAGATTACATAAAATATATCCAGTAGTAAAAGGAAAAAAGATATCAGCAGATTTTCTATTAAATCAGATTAAAACAGGCCATTGAGCATTTGCAACATACCAGAATAGATTCTTCAATAAACCCAACAGATGTCAATATGACAACAATAGACAGGATATAGAACATTTAATTTACGAATGAGAGCAGTTTAAAGAAATCAGAACTAAATATTTCCCAACTAACTACAAAAATATGGAAATTAAACAGATGTTAAACAATGCCAAGATCAAACAAGGACTTAAAGAAATAATGTACTGTTTTTATAAATTTAATTCCGATAGATCCAAGTAACTCATAAAATTGTAACCCAAGAAAATTTTTTGTTAGTTTAACTAAGTAAGTTAAATATGTTTTGTTTTAATAAAGGCAAGTTGCCCAATCTTCTGTCGTGGGTGAGTCTGGGTGGAGCGCAGGCTGGTGTCGGCTGGTCTGCGTGCAAGACCTGGACCATGCCATGGTGCTATAAATTATTTGGCCAGCGCAGATATTGTTGCTGACATAGGATTGGAAGCTGGAGTTCCGGCTGCCGATCAACCAGGAACCAAGTGCTCTCCTGGTAGATTGCTGTCTGCGATTAGTCATTTTCGCTGCCGAATACCTTAGGGTTAGACGGTTTAATAACATCTAGCATTACTACTTTCTTTAGAATGGGCACATAATAAATAATGGTGCTGCTTGGCACAATATAAACAAGGTGTTTTTACTTTACAGAATTTTGAAAAGTGTGTGGCAGAGAAGCATAAAAAGCAGGCTCTAAGTTTCAGCAAAAATTTTTTTTCTTTACACCTACGGACATTTTTCTCGCTTCCAAACAGTGCTTGGAATGATGTTTCCCATTACAAAAAACACAAAGTAAAATTCGCTTACCTGTGTTGCCTCTAGTGTTAGTGTTTACCAATGACACTGCCATTGGGTAATAATCTTATTTGTGCACTGCATCTTTCTTCTTAAAGTTAGAAGAAGATGCGAAACCAGTTCAAGCTAACTCAACCATCTCTTCTCCTTTTACTTCTTGCTTTAGAAAATGCATTAAATTCTCTAGTGAACGATTCTGAGCATCAGACACTGGTCTCATGTTTCTGCTCCTTTCCCATGCTAGCAATATCTCTTCTGGCAAACAAGATTCCACTAAATGACTTAGAAAATCACTGTACCTTTCCTGCATTCATCCTAGACTCTCTAGGGCCTATATCTTCGCTTCTAACCTGTCGTATAATGTCGGAAGATCTTTCTTGGAACGCCCGGTGACCGGATTTTTCATAAGCGTGGTGAGCAGATCTCTAACATAAACTTGTACTAAAAGATCCTCATGTCCGAATCTCTCCTTAAGCTGGGATATCGCCTTGGAATAATTATCAGCAGTTGCAGGGAAACTCTCAACCACACAAGCTGCTTTCGATTTTGGCACTACAGCTTGCAGGAAGTACTGAAATTTATCTTCATTAGGGATACCTGCATCATCGTGGATTTTACTAAACTGACTCAAAAAGGTCAAATAGTCCTTAACATCACCATTGAACTTTTTAGCACTATTTTGGGCAGTTTGAATTTTCTCTTCTCAGAGCATTCTATTGCTTTCGGTTCTTTCAAAGATAGCTGATCAATTAGCGAGCATAGTTCAGAGAACTTATCTCTATATTCCTTAGCAGTCAGGAAATCTTTCTCGTGTTCTGTTTCGGGATCTTCTTTCAGAATAAGGTCCACAATGTTTCCTTGGCATACTTCTGAGTGTGTAAATTTATTGCTAATTTGCGATTTCAAAACCGAAAGTTGATTTACATCCGGGCTCTCTCGGCAAATTTCAGTCTCAATTTTATTCAAACAGGAAGTAAATGGTGTACGAAATGCTTTTCGTTGTCTTATTAGTTGCGTCACATCCATTTTCAGGCTCAAACTAATCAACTAGCTGCTGAAAAGGCCCCACATTGAGCGCCAGAAATTATGTAACGTTACGCTCCTGTAACGAAACAACTCAAAAAAGTTGAAGCACGGCTAACATCTACCAGATGTCGTATTTTAACAGATTAATTAATTATACTGAATAAAACTCAGAATGTGAAACAAAACTAACATTTAATCAAGCACAGTGAACACTACGAACTACAGGCAAAGGTTACAAGGTCTACTGAAGAGAAAAAGAATATCAACATAAAACGTCAGCTCGTTTGGGATGCACACGGCACATGAGTGGTGGGTAAGGTGCTGCCATTCGCAACAAATACTATATAGATTCGAAAAGGTTTATCTACTATTTTCTTGACAATAACCTTAATAACCACGCATTTATTCAAAAAATTCTTACATTAAATATGTCACATAAACATCCTCTAGATCACATAATATTATTGTTATATTATACAAATTTTAAATGAAATAAAATTTTGAAACATACAATTTTTTATCTCGTATACAAATGTGCACAAAACTATTCAAAGTAAAATTTTTTAATTAGGAATGAAAGAATTGTACTACATTTCAATATTAATGAATATCTACCATACTAAATAAAAAGGTTTGATAAATGAAATGCTTGATAGATAACAATTTATATTAAGAAATATTTTTGAAAAAGACTTTATCATGTTTTTAAAATTAAAGAATTTATTAAGAACAATCGCATGTTAAAAAGAATAAATGATTCATTCTTAAACTCAATCAATTATTTAATAAGCGTCACAGCTAGAATTAAACGAAATTAACCATCTGGCTGATCATCCCGCGATTTCCGCGGGCAACTCAAAAGTAGCAAAATTTGCTCATCCCGCGATTTTCACGGGCATGTGTTTTTCTTCCTTTATTGAGAAGTGCATCCCACTTTTTCACCATTTAACGATTGAAATAAATTATATACAGTATTAGACGTTTAATTTAGGCTTTGACCAACAGATGCCGCTACTTGTCCACTAAATTGCTGCATTTGAAGGTACTTTGTATTTACTGCTCTGACCTCATTATGTTTGGCGCTTTTTTCTAATCAGAAATGGCTGCTAGAAAACGTTCAGCGATTGACACAGTATATATTCCTGATGATTTATCAGATTCTTAAAGTGATTTTAGTTTTGATAGTAGTGATAGTGATATAGATTTTTCGGACTGCTCCTCAGATAGCGACGAATCTGATCATGATTCAATAAACTTGCAAAGCGTTAGGCAGTGGTGCAAAGTTGATATGAAGAATATTCCTTCTCCTCCAGTTCCTTTTCGTGGTAATCCGGGAATTACTGTGAATATAGCTAACAATGCAAGTATATTGGATTATTTTGAACTTTTTTTTGATGAACAAATATTGCTAATGATAGTCCAAGAAACAAATAGATACGCTGAACAATTTATCCACAAAACAGTTTGCAAAGAGAGATCACGCTGGAAAAAATGGACAGAAACGAATGTTGAAGAATTAAGGCTATTTTTTGCAGTTTTGTTACTCCAAGGAGTAATAAAGAAGCCAGATCAAGAGCATTATTGGTCTAAGCGTCAAATATTATCCACACCAGTTTTTGCAAAAGTAATTGGAAGATAGGTTTTTATTGCTCATGAAATTTCTTCATTTTACCAATAATGAGGAATTTGATAAAGACTGTCACCCATGGCCGAAACTGAATAAAATTTATGAACTAATGGATTATCTTCAATACAAATTTCGAGAAGTCTATAGACCAGGCAAAAATCTTAGTTTAGATGAGAGCTTGATGCAGTTCAAAGGAAGGCTCAACTGGAAAATGTTAATTGCCAAAAAAGAGCAAGATTTAGCTTGAAGTTTTTCGTTCTTTGTGAAGCAGAAAGTGGATACATTTCAGATTTCCTCATCTACACAGGTGAGGGAACAGTGTATAATCCAAAACACAGCCACTATCCAGTTTCCACCAAAATTGTTTTACACTTGATGGATCGATTCCTGGGAAAAGGTTATTGTGTCATTATTGATAATTTTTATATGTCTCCACAGCTTGCAGACATATTAGTTACAGAAAAGACGGACACTTATGGGACAGTGAATAAAACCAGAAAGGACCTGCCTGTCAATTCTTCAAAAGAGAAAGTCCCCAAGGGTGAAATTGTGGCTTGTCAAAGAGGTAAAGTTATGGCCCTAAAGTGGCAGGACAAGAAGAGTGTCTGCCTCATAAGTACTATTCATGATGCAAGCTCTCATTTGGTGACATGCAAATCTAACAAGACTGTTATAAAACCAGTTGTCGTTTGTGACTATAACATTGCAATGGGTGGGGTCGATTTATGCGACCAAGAAATGTCCTACTACCCTACACTCCGAAAACAACAGGGGAAGTATTATATCAAAATTTTCAGGCAGTTTTTAGATCAATCGTTATGGAATGCCTATGTACTTTACAAAAAGCAAAACCCAACACAAAATATAAAGCTTTTAGAATTTTGTTTGCAAATGGTTGAAGAAAGTATCCAAAAGTATTCTGATGGAGATAAAAGTGGTTGTCCTGGAAGACCAAGTTCTACTCCGAACCCTTTGAGATTGACAGCTCGTCATTTTGCAAGTCACATACCTTCTAACCCCATAAAAAGAGAGCCTCGAAGACAGTGTGCTGTTTGCTGTTCAAGAAAGGATGCAAATGGAAAAAAAAATTCGCAAAGAAACACGAATTTGGTGCAAAGAATGTGAAGTTGGATTTTGCCTTGAACCCTGTTTCAAACTCTATCATACTAAACTACATTTCTAAGGTATTATTTTCTCAGTGCATTATATTTTCTTAAGTTTTATACATTTTACTTTTTTATATTATGTAATAAATAGAAAGTAACTGTAATTCAATTGAAATTCATTAAAAAAAAATTATTGTTTGAAATTGAAATTCATTAAAAAATTTTTTGTGTGATAACATCCGAAATTGGTTTTTCTGACAGCTTAGTTTCTCATGATAAAAATCTATATAAAAAAATCTTTTCTAGAAAGAAAAAATGCATATTTCAATTCTCCAATATATATAGATTTAAAATATACACAAAAAAAAAAATTACACAATGTTTGAAGCGATTACGGTCCACAAATTGAGCAGTCACAGGGTTAAAATAGATGAAGTATAGATTTTGAATTAAAGATATTGATTTCCTTTAAATGAATTCTGTGAAGGTTTTCTTTTCTTAAAAAATACATTACATAATATAAATCCTTTTTGTCTCTTTCTTTTGGCACATTATATGTATGCAGTATATATTTCAGGCTTGCTAATGAATCAAATTCAAATATATACAGAGAGAGATTTATAACTTCAGACTAATTTGAGAATCCAAACAAATTAACATAAAATGCTGAGCAGTTAACTTGTTTGGGTTTTCTGGCACAAAAGCCAAAATGGACAAGCTGCTCCAAAATTTAAGTTTTATAAAATTAATCTTTTTATTTATTTATTAAATTATCAAAAAATCCAAGTAATATTAAAATCAAAATGAAGCACAAAAAACTATGTATATAATTAATTTAAAATCCATATCTTAAATTAAAAATTAAATAAATTATGAAAATATACTCTTAAATTTTCAAATGGAGAAAACCTATTGTTTTAAAAAAGGCTAAAAAGATTTCTGTTTCGTAGTTCCTCCAATATATCAAACCAAGTTAAAAAGTCAGTTTTTAAAAAGTGTAAACGTCCTTGGTTAAAAGCACGATATATTAAAATATGATTAATATTATATGATTCTTGCTAAAAAGAATGAACAAAATTTTTTATAGCCTTTCTCACGTCAGAGCGCTCAACTGATGGTAGAACTGGAATCGGTTCTAATGCAGTCTTTGCGGGTACATCTGCTCACTCATTTCCATCAAAACCTATGTGACTTGGTATTCAAGAAAATGCTACTTTCTATCCCTCGACAGCAAGGGAGTTCAATGCTCTAAAATTAATCGACAATCAATTGGATGACATGTAAAACTATTGTTTCTTAAAGCTTCAAAAATACTCATGTTGTCAGTGCACACACAAAATTGATGATGGTTATTTGTATTCACATGCTGAAGCATGTAGAAGATAGCTGTTACTTCAGCTGTAAAGATCGAGCAGGACGAATGTATGCTGTAACTCATTGATATATTATTCATAAAAACTTCACAGACTACTTGTCCTGTTGTTTTAGAACCATCTGTGAATACAGGTGTGTATGATTCATATTGACAGCAATGAAAAGGAAATAGCTGTTGAAAAACAATAGGTGTTAGATTTGATTTTCTATGATAAGCATACCAATGAAGAAACGTAATTGTTGGATCATTCCAAGGCAGATGAGCAAAAAAATCATTTGTCTCAATCCAAACATCACATAAGTCTGTAATCCAAAAATATGATCTGGCTTGCGTGAGAAAAGGTGGGATGCTTATTGAACGAATATCATATTTTCTCTTAAGAGAAGCATTAGGAACAGTGGAACATATCAGATAATGAGAGGTCAATATGATCTTAGCAAAGTCATTGAGAGGCTGCTGCATTCGTCTCAGGTCTGAATATAGCTATTGGCAAACTGCATATAGACTCTGGAAAGGTGATGTGAGGAATGAGCTTGAACATATCCTCAAAGCAGAGTGATCGATAGTGTCCAGTTCTCGCATGGACCTAGCAGATCCATAAACACACCTGTAATCACAGTGGGATAAAATCAATGACTGATAAACATGAAGGATTGATGTGCAATCTTCCCCAAAGATGTATTTGATAATACCTTGAGGATATCAAGCGATTGCTGACACTTCTTCCACAAATATAAAACATACAGAAGAAAAGTTAATTTTCGATTAAAGATAATTCCCAGGAATTTTATTTCATTGACTACTTGTATAGGAGTGTTGTTGATATATATCAATAGATTGATAAGTGTATCCCACTTATCAGTCTATTGTCTTTCTACAGAAATGGACACATCTGCTCTTGCTAGGAGATAATGTAAGGCCATTCTCTGCACATCATGTAACAAGTATGTTAAATATTTATAATTGTCTCTCTCAATCATATATTAGACCCTTGACATGGTATTTGCAGGTTGTCAGACTCTGAAGGATCCTTACCAGCCTTTAGGATAGTAATCACTTTTGTTTCTTGATAAGGAAATTGATTTTCAGTCCAGATTCAATTGAGCAAGTAAAGTAAATTCAACAGAGAGTCTGGACTTGGAATGGTGAAGCATAAGATAATTATTCTGTCAGGTCCTGAACTGGTATTATTGGCCTGCTGTAATGCTTTCTTCAATGCAAATATTCTAAATTCACAGTTGTATAGTAAGTCTTTTCGATGGTTAAAGCAAATTGGTACTCACTAAGCACAACTCTTGGTCATCAAAAATGAAAGACTATAAGAGTCAGAACTTGAGACTTTAGCAAATACATCACCAAGGATGTTAGCAATATCCATAGGAGAAGAGTATACAGTAAGATTCTAATAAAGAAATAAATTTCCAGGAAGAAACTCAAAATTCAGAGTTTCCTAGATTCTGCAAAAATATCAAACTAGGGGTTGCACAAACTCTACAGTTTAAAGTCATAAAAACAGATGTTTAAATAGTTTAACATTCTTAATCTTTCACAATCATATGTTAACTGATAAAAGGCAGTTTAACAAGTTAAGATGCATTTACCTATGCATGCATAGATAAATTTGACTTTTAAACAGTTCTCTTCTTGAGTGGTTCTTTAAAGGCACAAAAAAAAGAAATGTTTAAAAGGCTCGTGGACTTTCAATATCAAGTAGTGTAATAGAAGATTATGACATCTCTAAGCCTGTATCTATTTTAAATTATTACCAGATGCATGAAAAACAATTTAATTTCCTGTACTATGAATTACACTCAAAATCTTACAGGAAAGGTGAGAATCGACTCTTGAGAAAAATCGTAATTTTAAATAAAAATTTTGCTTTTACATAAGGAAAATAAAATTTTAAAATTATTAAATTATATAATTTAAAGATTAAATTTTTCGTAGAAGGATAAATAAGACTTCAACTAATCCTGACACACACCCCAATTTCGAAATAATACCTTATGAAGAGTTTTTCCCTAGAAAACAATTTATTTAGCTTTTAAATACCAAATGAATTTCACTTATTTTTTGTAAAACAATTTAAAGTGTAATAATCTCTAGAATTAGTATAATTCGCTTCAAAGAATAATTTAAAAATAAAAATAATTAATAATTTAAAAATAAATAATAATTTAAAAATAAAAATAATTAATAATTTAAAAATAAAAATAATTAATAATTTAAAAATAAATAATAATTTAAAAAATTAATAAAATTTTTAAACAATCAAATAAGATTTAAATTAAAATTACACAAATAATTATGTAAATAAATAATACTATATTACTGCAAGAAATTCATTAATATAATATTATTTATTTATTTCATAAAATATTATTATTAAGAAAATAAATAAGATTTTGAAGTAATATGAAAAGGAAATGAATAATTCCTCCAGAACAAAGTGCAAAAGAACAAGAGGAAAATACCCTGGCGATCACCAGTAGTGATAAAGATCTTAATATAATCACCTGGATAGAGAATACCACGTGACTGACGTCAAAAAATGACATTCCTCCAGTGACGTCACAAGGGACCATATTTGAATTATTATCCCCGCTTAGCAATCAAGCTTGGCGAAACATTGGCGACAAATCTCGATATAACAATATCCCCCAATTGGGGAATTTTATTTCAAAATACACAATTAAAACTAACATATTTTAAGCAAAATATAACTTACTCAAGTGATATTTCAATTAAATTATTTGTTATGTAATTTAATAGTGCATTAAAAATAAAATTTGATACTTTAAATGTTATTACCTTTATGTTATTTCAGTGTAAATGTAATCCAAACAGACAATGGTATTTGCACAAGAGTTAAGTAGAAAATATTAGATAAAATAATATTCACAACTAATTATACTTTACAAGTAGCTTTATTTTACACAATTAGGTTATTAATATTACACAAATAATTGATAAAAATTGTAAATAACATTTTTGGCGAAGTTGGCGGATACAACGAAAATTAAAAACAAATCAAAATATAACTCAAACGATATTGCCAGATTCCAAACTTCACTCATTTACTTTATATGTTGGAAGGCTTATAAATAGCTTCCATGCTCAGTAATACTCTCTCACTGATCATAAACTCCAATGAAAATCTAAAAGCTTAATTTTATAACTTGCTTTGTTCCTAAGTATGAGTCCCCTTTCTTTCTTTTTAGAATAAATAAATTAATTAATAATTTGAAGTTTTTCTTTTAAATTTAAGCAAATTAAAATGTTTTAGCATTAAATTTTGATTTTCATTTCTCAACAATAAGTTATTAAATCAAATTTGTGTAAGATTACTAAACCAAAATTGCTCATTTGATGATTTAGTTAAAGTTCCTTTAAAATGTGGTCCAAAATTAAAATATACTGCAAAAATATTAAGTAATTAAAATATGATATAATATATTTTGGTAATTATTCAAGAATTTAAAAATGTGGTGGTGAAATTGTTTTTTCAATATCTTCAAAGCACTTTTATGCTAGTTGTAAAGTAAACCAATCATTTTCATTTATACTTCTTTTGAGGAAGCTGTCTGCGTTTAACATAAACAAGCAATTGATATTTAAAACGTGTGAGGAATTTAGCTGTTTAAGTGATGAAAATTTGCTTGCGTAAGTTAATTCCTTTTTTGGAGTCTTAATAAAATTTTAAAAAATTTAGGCAATATCAAATAGAATGTGTTAAACTATCCAAGTAACATAATATCTTGGTTTTATATTGGCTAATCGTGGCATTGCCTAGATCCATTATTGGCTGTCAATATTGGTCCAATCCTGGATGGTCTACATTTCTTTATATAACACCAATATGGGTTGCAAAAAAGGATCAATCAGGGCAGCCATGATAGGACCAAGATTGATTTCCAAAATAGACTAAAACTTTGCTATCCTTTTAAGTTTGTCTACATTAGATGTATACAGCTCATACTGATAACAAAGGATATTTAGAATCATTAAATTAGAAGGACGCTATTTTCAATTATTGCAATAAAGAAACATTTTTTTTTCATTTAAAGCTGTATTTCTGCATATAACATAAATAAAATAATTGTCATGCTTAAAGTTTATTATTTTGCATTCTATTTTGAAAACTAAACATAAATGTGACAAATTCATTATTCTTTTAAGCTATACTTAAATAATTATGTAAAATTTATAACCCATTGGTTATGTGATGAAAATCAGATTATATTGAAATTAACAAGCAAAACGGAAAGAGAAATGAAGTAAAAAGCAAGTAAATATTTAAAACCTTCCCCAATTGCTTATACATGAGTAATTTAGAATATTGATAATATTATTCTAAGAGCCATATTTTAAATAATCATATTAGCAATATATTAATCTGTTTTGCTTAACATTAAAAGAGAGAATATCGCCTCTACATTGCTTAACACTCATGAACTTAAACTAATATCAATTTTTGTGTATAACAACATTTCTATATTTTACACTTTATTTTTATTTCATTAAATAAATGTTTCTTATACATTGAATTCCAATTAAAGTAAAAATTAGATTTTGTTTTCTGCGAGAAATTAAGTTGAGAATTTATGCATTTAAAATCATCTTTCTACTTATAGTGGTAATGAAGAAAAAATTTCTTAATTTTATTAATATTTCTAACTTATCATGAATTATTTATTTCTAACAGAAGAGTATTATAATTTGTATGGAACTTATTTAGAAATGTTTAATGAGATTCTTTCTGAATTTTTTAACTTTAATTTTGATTGCACTGTCAAGTTTATAAATTTTTTTTTCCTTTTCATAAGAAACAACACAAAAAAGAACCAACTCGTGCATTGTTTTTTTAAAAATTCAACAGTAATTCAGAACAACAGTTTTTCAGGTACAGAAATATTCTATCGTGAAAGTATTAACTAGACCGAGAACAATTTATTCTAAAATCTTTATTTAACAAAATGCATTAAATTTTTCAGTTTAGATTATACTTTTGATTTCTTTACAATCTCCCTTCTTTACATATTCTACCTTCCTTACAATCTACCTTCTTTACATATTCTATATTCTTTACAATTAGACTCTTCACTATAGTTGGTCAAAACTAGAACATCACCTATAAATTTGACAATGAAAATTATTAGAGTAAATAATACTTTTTTACGTATACACTGTCTGATATTGAAAATGCAACACCAAGAAGAAGTGGACAGAAAATTGTGGAAATTTCAGGATAGACGCACCTTACCGAATTCTGCAAATTATTTGAAATGCGCAACTTTCGCTATTTCTGTTTGGAAAATAATTTTTGGAAGTTTGTTCTTGTCACAAATGTACGCCTGTAATTGCTATCATTAACGGAGTGAGTTCCGCAGACAGAGGAATTTACGAGGGGCATGGTGATTGGACAGAGAAGATCAGGTTGATCCTTAAGGTAAATCGCAGTTGATAGACGCGTCCAAGTGCACTAGCTCCCGTGAAGATGCTTGAAACAAGGAACTGTGGAAAAATAGCGAATTGCCGATGCATTCACAGTGACATCAACACGCGTGGATTGAAGCGTGAGACGGTAGGTGGTGGCGGACCCGCAAAGCATGTCTACCGAAATTTTGCAGCACGAGCAAGACACCCTGGATGCTCCCATATTGAGTGGAGCCATTTATCATTGACAGATATTTTGTGGAACTCTGATTTTCCATCTGCATATCTCTTTGTATAAAGTATCATAAATAAGTACCTTAAATATTAAAAGTTACCTTTATAATTGATTTATGTGCAGAATATAAAGAGAAATTACCCTAACACTAGATTCTCTAAATCCCTTAATTATTTGGAAAATATTGATTTTTAAAAAATTCTTCATATTTTCAATCAAGAGCAAATTTTTCTTTTCGGTCGATATTGAATTAGTTCGAATATTCTTTTAAACAGATTATTTTCAATTTCTCTTCTTACAGTTCATTTGCAGACATTTAATTGAACTAGACAGAGTAATATCTTACATTTTTTAATTCTTTCTGAACACAAATGTTATTTCAAATGATTTATGATCTCTTAGTGACCTGTATTTTAGTTATGCAAAGTTTATTTTAACTTTTATATTTGGTTTTTCTTAATATAAATTTTATATATTAATAAAAAGAATCAGCATCTTGACAAAGCTATGAAGAACGAGTACAATAGAAAATCCTCTAACCGGAGATATGAAAGAGATGTGAAAATTTGGCTTTAAAATCCAAACGTATAGAAGGATTGTCACATAAGCTACAAATGTGTTGGGAAAGAGCTTACACAGCATAAATGCTAATTAAACATGTCATGTAATGATTCAAAGAATACTTTCTTCTAACCGTAAGTTCTAGGCTGCGATAAACTGACTATCTACCATAGTGATACAATAGATTTCTAATTATTCGAATCACAATATACCGGACTCAAGGCAAATAATAAATATTTCGGTTTGTTGAATGTTTTCGGAGAAAAGGATCTATTTAATTATTGTACGTTGAAAATGGAAAGAAAAAGTATCCATTTTTTAAACGAAAAGAACTTTTGATCTATTAAATAGAAAGATAAATTGTTTACATGTTAAGGTACTTACAAGTGCTGTTCCGTAATGATGAATACTGTACCGAGCTTCGGGGTTCGTGTGGATTTAGAGTTGAAGAAATCAACTACTCGATGAACACAAAACTTTTATTCGTAAAAATTCCACTAGAAATACCAGCTGTAATAATCACAATTATACAGATACAATTCGTCAGATACGATAAGTAACAGCTTCCAATCACAGGTCTCAAATACCTCAGGCAGAGAACAGCTTCTCTAAACTAGCAGTCACGACTAATCGTCTTTACAAAACTGACTGTGTGTACAAAACCTGCCTAACCATGTTGAGCTGCGGTATTTATACCTGATTTGGCGGAGAAATCTACTAATTTCGCCAAGGTTCGGGAAGCTTCTAGGCTATCTCGCTAAATATTGGTCCTAGAGCTTAGGTGATGGATGTTTCCAGAAATATCCATTTCTCGCCAAGTCGCCAAAAATCTCACCAAGTCGCCAACAACGTCGCCAGCTCACCAAGTTTTCTGGCCAAAACATCGCCAAGTCACCAAATCGTTAGAAAACCCTCTTTTAACGTATAACACGTCTAAATACCGCAATTTTTGCCCAAAATGTGAGTATTTCCGATCTGTCTGAGATATTTTAAGACATATACAATAATTATTTATAAATTTGTAACATTGCCCGCCTCTCAAGGACCTCATGTCCAGGGAAGTACAATCCCTGATGGGAGGCCAAATGTAATATAAAAGAATTTACATTTCAAGAGGATACAGAACACATTACATACACAAACAAATAAAAATACAAATACAAAAAAAGACAAAATATTAAAATTATCTATATTATTTACAAAGATACTATGGTATATTAATTTTTACTTTACATTACGATAAGGAGCTAATCTATCATAATGTACTACCTTTGGTTTTGAAGAAGATGATTTCCTTATACGAACCACGACGTCATTCAGTCTTTTTATGACTGTGTAGGGACCTTCCAAGTTGGCTTGCAATTTTGGAGAAAGTCCTTTACGTCGAATTGGGTTCCACAACCAAACTTTATCACCTTCCTGAAATTCGTGTACTGTCGCTCTTGTGACATACCTCGTTTTCATTCTTTCGGTCGTCAGATTGATTCGGTCTCGAGCAAAGTTATGGACATCTTCAAGACGTGCCTGAAGGTCTCGAAGGTATTCCTCTGGCGATGAAGATGTATCCGGTGGACGACCAAACTGAAGATCACAAGGGAGACGAAGTTCGCGACCGAAGAGCATTTGTGATGGGGTGTATCTGGTAGTCTCATGGACAGCACTGCGATATGCAAGCAGAAACAGCGGTAGCTTCAAATCCCAATCTTGCTGATTTCTGGAAACCATAAGTGAAAGATTATTTAAGATGGTTCGGTTAAACCTCTCTACCATGCCGTCCGATTGGGGGTGTAATGGCGTGGTCTGCTTCTTGTCTATTCCGAAAATTTGACACATTCCTTTAAACACAGCAGACTTGAAATTTGTCCCTTGATCTGAATGAATTTGTAAGGGTGTGCCAAATCTGGAAACCCATTGCTGCACTAGAACCTCGGCTACTGTAGTCGCTTCTTGATCAGGGATTGAAAATGCTTCAGGCCACTTAGTTAAGTAGTCCATGACAACTAGGCTGTATTTGTTGCCATTTGAAGATCGTGGTAAAGGACCCAAAATGTCCAATGCTATCCGCTCAAAAGGTGCTCCTACATTATACCCCAGCAGCCTTCCTCGGCTACATTTCTTTGGTCCCTTATGTGCCGCACAGTCATCACAAGATTGGCACCATTTCTCTACATCTTGTCTAGTTTTGCTCCAATAGAAGCATTCTCGAACTTTCTGTAGAGTCTTCATTACTCCGAAGTGGCCTCCAGTTGAGCTACTGTGCAATTTTTTCAAAACATCTGAAATTCTTGATTTTGGAAGAACAAGCTGCCATTTGAAATTACGTCCATCATCTGACTCCCATTTCCTGTATAACACGCCATTTCTAATATGGAGTGAGTCCCAAAGAGCCCAATATTGTTTAGTAGCAGGACTGTAGGTGGAGATGTCCTGCCAACTTGGTCTCATACTGGAGGATTCTTTTAACTCAAAAATTGGATTTATATCGGGGTCTTCTTTTTGGGCTTTTCTAAGTCCTTCATCACTCCATGGGTCTGGTTTCGATGGCGGAGAAACAGTAACTTAGCGTACCGAAGGATTTACTAATTGATAATTCTTCTCTGCTCTAGAACAATATCGGCAGCTTCCATTGCACGGTCTCCTTGATAAAGCGTCAGCATTTCCATGAAGAGTGCCTTTGCGATGACGTATTTCAAAGTCAAACTCCTGGATTCGTTGAATCCATCTGGCTACCTGCCCTTCTGAATTTTTAAAATTTAAAAGCCAGGTTAAGGATGCGTGATCTGTCCGAAGCAAGAACTTTCTTCCATAGAGATAATGGTGGAAATGTTCTATGGCTTTAACGATTGCTAGCAATTCCTACTTGGTTGTACAATAATTTCGCTCCGATTTCGACAAACATTTGCTCCAACAAGCAATGACATATTCTTTATCATCGATCTCCTGCGACAAAACAGCTCCTATATTTTCGTTGCTAGCATCTGTGTTTAAAATGAATAATTTTCCGGGCTGGGGATATGCCAGAAAGGGCGAAGATGTCAACGCCTCCTTCAATTGTTTAAAAGCTTTCTCACATTCATCTGTCCATAGAAATCACTGTTTAACTTCTGTCAACTTGTGAAGGGGTCTGGCAAAACTTGAAAAACCCTTAACAAATTTCCAGTAATACGTGCATAGTCCAAGAAAACTTCTTAATTGGTGGACATCTTCTGGACGACTCCAGTCTTTAACTGCAGAGATCTTTTCAGGATCTGTTCGTACACCTTCAGCAGAGATAATGTGTCCCAGATAGCTTAGTTCACGTCGAAATAAATTACATTTGCAAGGATTCAGCTTCAGGTTGGCCATTTTTAATTTTTCCCGCACCTTTCGGATGTTTCTTAGATGATCTTCGAATGTGCGCCCTACATTGATTATATCATCCAAATATACCAAGCAGGCTTCGTAGGAAAGTCCTCGTAATACTGTCTCCATCAGGCGTTCAAACGTTGCAGGTGCATTGCAAAGCCCAAATGGCATAACCTTGAACTGCCAAAGTCCTTGTCCTGTGGTGAACGCCGTCTTTTCCCGATAATCAGGATGTATCTCTATTTGCCAGTAACCACTCTTGAGATCCAAAGTCGAAAACCATTGATTTCCGGATAAAGCATCAAGTGTATCGTCAATCCTAGGAAGAGGGTAACTATCTTTTTTAGTGATGTTGTTTAATCGACGATAGTCAACGCAGAATCGGGTGGAACCATCTTTCTTCCGAACCAAAACAATAGGTGAAGCCCAAGGACTCTCTGATGGCTCAATAATGTCATTCTGTTGCATTTCCATCAGAAGATTATCCACCTCTTCCTGCTTAGTGAATGGTAGTCTTCTCGAATTTTGTTTAATGGGTGGATGATTTCCTGTATCTATTCGGTGCTGCGTTATTTTGGTTCTCCCACCATCATCTGATTTCTTGGAAAAGAGATCAACGAATTCTAATAGATTTCGTGCAGCATTCCTCTGTTTATAAATTAAGTGTGCATTCTGAAGGAGTTCATTAATTAGAGTGTTAGGAGGCTCAGATAGTGTGGCTTGACAATTTCTGTTAATACAGGTCACTGGAGTACAAGTCACCAGCATTTCTCCTTCTTTTATTAGTTTTGCTTTATCGCTTAGATTAGCAATTCTTACAGGGATTGCATTCCGTGAAAGTTCGACGAGTAAAGAAGCCACTAGTACTCCTTTAATGCTATTGTCAGAATCTGGATATTCAATCAATCCATAGTGAAAATTATTATCTTCTGAAAGAGCTCCGTAAACTATCATCTCAGTTCTTGGTGGTAATGTTGTTTCACTCTTTGCAGTTATATGATGGACTGTTTTAATATCTGAGTATTTCGTCTTAAAAATCGCTATGTCTTCAGAACACGAGTGTAGTTCATTATTTTTAAAATCTAACTTGAAATGGTTTTCTTTGAGGAAATCCAATCCGAGAATAAATTCGTCATTTATATCAACGACATATGCCATATGATGGTACACGGCATTACCAAATGCAATGTTTAGATTGACTTTTCCATGCATTTTAATCGTAACACCATTCACAGTTTGGAGGGTAATGCAGGGCGGCGTACATATGAGTTTCTCACCAAGTTTGCGATCCAGATCTGTCCTAATGATGATTACGTTGGCTCCAGTATCGAATATCATTCTGCAGGAAACTTCGTTGACATGTCTCATAACGAAAAGTCAGTTGTCTCCGCCACTTACGGAAGAAATGTGAAACAATTTAAAATGGGGCTTCTGACTCTCTGGACATTTCCGCCCCGCGAGATGGCCACATATTAGTTTCCCTGCTGTGGTGGAAGATCATTTCCACCATCTTTTGGTTTCGGGCAGTCTCTACGGACATGTACGACTGCACCGCAAGTCCAACACTGAATTTTCGTGTTTCTGCCACCCTTACTCAGTTCTAAGCTACGGAATTTTCGCCGCAGATCTTCAATTTCTTTTCTTAGATCATTGTCTGTATCAGTAGCAGAGACGGCTCTGATTGAGTGCCGGTCTTTACGCGCGGCCTTCTGGGCAGCCTCTATCTTAAGTGCGTAGACTAGAACAGATCCGATATCTTTGACATCGGCGAGTCTAAGTGCTTTCTGTATCTCCGGATCCCGCACACTATCAATGAAGTGATGGATAGCCAGATCTTGACATGTCTCAGCTGGGCAGTCCGAAAATACTAAATGGGAAAGTCGCTGAATATCGGCAGCCAATTCTTGCAGACTTTCACCAGCTTTCTGATAGCGGGATTTTAACTGTAGTCTGCTATATTCTTTATTGCACTTTTCTCCAAACCGCAGCTCAATCGCACTCGATAGGGCTTGGAAATCGTGCCTTTGGTCTTCCGGAAGCGTCTCAAGGATATCGGCCACGTCTCCTCTTAAAGAAGCCGCCAGGTGAAAATCTTGGGCCCGGGGATTCCATCCATTAACTTCCGCAACCATCATAAACTGGGTCTTGTATACCTTCCATGATGATTTTCCATCGAATGTTGAGAGTTTAATCGTGGCCAAGGAAGGCATAACTTCCACATTGGGTTCCTCATGTCTGTTTGACATCTGTTTCTTCAAGCTTTCAATCTCCTTATTCATATTGTCTAATGCTTCTTCAACGTTTTCTTCGATCTCGAAAACCTTAGTTTCAACTGAAGTTACCTTAGCTTCCACTGCATTCATCTTCTCTTGAATGATGTTGAAGAATTCTTCTTTAACACTTATAATGTCCTTCTTAAGTTCCTTTTTAAGCTCCTCCTGCCCAGATTTTATCTCTTTCGTCATCTCGGTTTTAATCTCTTCTTGTGGAGCTTTCATCTCTTCTTGTCTAGCTTTCATCTCTTCTTGTCTAGCTTTCATCTCTTCTTGTCTAGCTTTCATCTCTTCTTGTCTAACTTTCATCTCTTCTTGTCCAGCTTTCATCTCTTCTTGACCAGCTTTCATCTCAGCCATCTGCTCCGTTAATTTTTCGAGAAGACTTTTCATTAAATCCATATCCATTTTTCTTGTGACACGCTGCATCAACTCTTCAACCCCACTCCTGACACCAGTTGTACCGAGCTTCGGGGTTCGTGTGGATTGAGAGTTGAAGAAAGCAACTACTCGATGAACACAAGACTTTTATTCGTAAAAATTCCACTAGAAATATACCAGCTGTAATAATCACAATTATACAGATACAATTCGTCAGATACGATAAGTAACAGTTTCCAATCACAGGTCTCAAATACCTCAGGCAGAGAACAGCTTCTCTAAACTAGCAGTCACGACTAATCGTCTTCACAAAACTGACTGTGTGTACAAAACCTGCCTAACTATGTTGGACTGCGGTATTTATACTGACTTGGCGGAGAAATCTACTAATTTCGCCAAGGTTCTGGAAGCTCCTAGGCTATCTCGCTAAATATTGGTCCTAGAGTTTAGGTGATGGATGTTTCCAGAAATATCCATTTCTCGCCAAGTCGCCAACAATGGCGTCAACTCGCCAAGTTTTCTCGCCAAAACATCGCCAAGTCACCAAATCGTTAGAAAACCCGCTTTTAACGTATAACACGTCTAAATACCGCAATTTTTGCCCAAAATGTGAGTATTTCCGATCTGTCTGAGATATTTTAAGACATATACAATAATTATTTTTAAATTTGTAAGTATACAGTATATGTACAGTGTTGTAAATGAAAGTTATAGCTTGCTGAACATTTCAGTCAGAGTTAGCTGTTTCAGTGCCTTGCATGCGTTTTTGGACAACCAAGTCACTCACTTGCTTGACAGCAAGAATTTGCACTTGGTCACATTCGGGTTGAAGTTCTATCCACTTGAAAGCTGTTTAATAGTTTGCAAATATTTCACCACCTGAGGAATTCGTGTCTACTTGAACTTGGACAGCAAAATCATCTACTTCATGGACCTTTTCAATATTTTAAAAATCAATTGCAATTTCAAATCCAGGACATGACTCATAATCCATTCTCCTAGATCCTAATTACCCAATGAACATCCAGGGTTTTTCAAAAGAATGCCACTAAATTTTTCAAATGACATTTTCTCTCTCACTCTCATTTTCTCACTTCTCTTTCCTTTCTTTTTCTTGAGCGTTTTCCGTTTGTCTCATTTTGTTTCGCTTCTTCATTCTAATTTATTTTTCTGAAAATTTGAAAGCGTTTCGGATATATGTAATTCGGATTATTGGAGCTCTTATGAACTTTGAAGAGTAGCTATCTTGTGATTGAATTGTTGTTAGGGTGAGAATTGTTGTGCGGGATGTGCAGCCTTTAAGGAGAAGGCAGTGTTAGGAAATATATGTAAATAGATTAAATATTTCTAAATATCTTATATTTCTATTCAATTATTATCATTTAATTTGAATTTTTTTGTCAAAATAACGCTTATTCGGGTAAAATAGAAGTTTTCAGACCTTAAAAATGAATTTATAAACTCTAAGGCAACTTCGCGATATTTTTTGTTACAGCTGGGTGACATTTGATGAGATTTTTGACGAAAATACACAAGTCAATATTTTTGAATTTTCGAAAGTCAGTAAGAGTAATAGAAGCCAAGTTACCATAGGCTCACTGCAGGAATATTCCAGAAATCACAGAAGAGATGTATAAATTCGCATTAGCCAAGCAGTTAGTCAAAAGTAAAGCAAGGAAGCCTGGGTCTCCATCTCTTAAAATTGTTATGTTTAACTTTTAAATGACAATAAAGTTCCACAATAAAGTTATGTTTAACTTTATTGTGGAAACTCTATTGGTCTTTTTAGCCTTTGCAAAAACTTCAAGCTGAGATATTTTGAGTTAATTTGTGACAGAGAGGAAGTGGGAATAAATATTTTGCTTAGAAGAATACCAATTTTTTTTATTTTTGTATTATCGCATTCTTGTCGCCACGATGAAAATCGTAACACAATATAAATTAAATAAAAATATATAGTGCAAAAAAATTAAATAAAAGATAATGAAATCAATAAAACAATATTAAGCGAAAGAGTCGATGAAAAACATACTTGATAAAGAAAGAAAATATTAATAAATTCAAATTGAATTTTTTAAACATAAATTTTATATATCATTAAATCATTTTTGCGATTATTATGCGCCAAATTCTTTTCATATAAAATCTTTGTTTTGTTGAGGTTTTAGTCAACACTATTATTGCAATAACATGACAGGGCGACTGAGGACTCCGTTATATTAAGAATTTATTGAAGAATTATAATTTATTATAAGAAATAACGATAACAACTAAAATAATAACTTACGCCGATACAAATAGCCAGACATTTTTATATTTAGTGCCATGCTTATGTCAACTTCTTAAATTTGATCTCATTCGAAATGTCAAATTGCCGTTGAATTCTTGGATAACGTTAACATTGTCAATTTTAATGACCTGATGAAGCGTTGTCATATGAAACAGCTATGACGACATTCTGTATTTGGTTTCGACATCTATTTTTGTAAATTAATTTAACTAATTTAATTTTCTTATATTCAAAGAGATGTGTGACCTGATTCCACGTTTTATTTAAGAATTTTCGATAATATCAGAATTAAAAGCATTTGTTTCAAGGAATAAATATATTAATACTTACAGTGAATTAAAATATTCACCATATTAATTATGTTCATAAAATAGAAAAAGCTTTTTGTTCGTAAAATAGAAAAATAAGTCTTAAACCTTATTTATTATTTTTTTTTTATATATATAAAACTACTTTCCCTTTATAAATAAAGTAGGTACTTTTCCATTATACACTCTTTTATGAATTTAAAGAAATAGCACTTTCTCACAGAGAAGCGAAAATAATATAACTAATGTATGATGATACTTATTGCTCACAAAATTTTGTTTTAAATTAAATATATTCCAATTATATCGAATGGTTTTTCTAAAATTGACTTAAAAGTGATAAACAATGGTAAATAAGGTAAATGCTGAAGCTAGTTATGGCAAAGCTTAAGCTAGATGGTGCAAAAGATGCCTTTGTGGTAAATTTTTCGGTTAAAAGGGATATTTCAGTCACAAGTCCTCAAAAACAAAAAAATGCTAAATACAGCAATATTTCATTTTGCTTCATTGAAAAAAATGTGCTTTTCCATTATACCTACACAATCCAACATCGATGCGATTACGTTGGTTTGGTTTGTTTGTCGCTCATCAGTCATTTTTTACACACGAGGGCTAATTAGACCCGGACCTACGATTTGATTTCGATTCTGAACCACTACAAACATCCATGCCCAAGGTGGGATTCGAACGCACGTACTGTCTTCGATGCGATTAAAAGCAGTTTTAACCAGAAATAAATATTGGCCTTTAAATAAGTTTTACCAATAAGAGATAATTATTTAGTTTATAAAATGTAAATAAAATGTTTGCATTATTTTTAGTATTTTCTGAAATCGTATACCTGTTTAAACAATACACGATGGAAAGGGAATAATCAGGACAGTAATTTACGATTTTTCTTTTTAATTATGGGAATTATACACGGGTATATAGTGAAAAAGTACTAAAAGGTATTATTAGTAAATTCTGGTAAAAGTTTACTTACGGGTACCTTTTGATTTTTTAGCGATTTTTTTATGCCAAGATGTGACAAATAAAATGGCCGCTGCCGCAACACAAAAGCTAAACTAAGATAGGTTCTCAAAGTCCTCAACTTAAATCTTCTCAAAGTCCTCAAGATAAAATTTTTTTTGCCAAACCAAGGAGAATATCCACTTCTACTGCAAAATCTAAAAGTTACTTAATATGCACTATGCAAGAAACACATACAAACAAATCTTAATTTCATTCATTAAATATCAGGCAATTGCTTTTTTTCCAACTACATTTCTTAAAACACATTTTCCTATATTTTTCAATGTAGAAATATATTTCCCTGTTTATTTTTACCAAAAATTATCTCCATCTTATCTTAATCTTTTCAGGCAGTCATTTTCTTGTTTTAGAAAAGATAAAATTGCATTATTTTCTTCTTCTTTTGATATCTGAAAAAATTTCATTCTCATTCATTATGTTTTCTCGATCATTTACTTATCTGACTTTTCTGACGTAAAAATTACATCTGACTACTCAAATTTCTAAAGTGGAATTTCGAGATGCAATAGATTTCTTTATCAAAGATTATAGATGAGAAATCCTCGTCACCCAAGTCCATCAGATAAATGCTCTTGATTTTCTTCAGTTATTATATTCTTTAACAAATGTCTGCTTGTCTTGATTGTCAAAATGACATAGATATCATGTTTTTTAAAACATTCAATCCAGACATTGACAGAACAAGATTTCATAATGATCACTCCAGACGAAAGTACTTTGGGATATTTGATATTGAAACTATTTGTTATAATCTGATGCATTAGTTGTAAGACGGGATTAGCAGCGAGAAATTTCGCATGAACTGCCCCAAAAAATCCGAGATTTAAACGTCAGCAGTTATATAAAATTAAAAAAAATTTACTATTCTCCAATAAAAACGTCGATCTACTTTTCTCATACATAAAATTGAAAAGAATCAAATAAAAAGAATACAATTAAAAGATGCATTAGAATGAGCTCATGAGAAAGATTTTTGTAAGTTTTAGTTCATTAATGGGAGTTATAATTAACACTGCGTCTGTAGGACTACTTTAAGGGTCAGCCATTAGTTCGTAAATTAAACAGTAGTAAAACTAAATGTCCCGTGTATATTGAGTATGTTGGAAAGCGCATATAATATTAGAAAATTTTTTTTCATGTTTATTATATTAAGATTGATGATGGGAGAATATAATTATATAAAAATATTTCTAAGCAATATGAATTCCAAATTTTATGATAAACATTATTAATGACATCATGGCAAGCATTATTAATATTATAATAACTGTAAATTGCTGATTCTATTAATATTACATAGAATGTGTCAAACTTCAGTATATTACTGTTAATCGTTTTTCTAAACGTAAAATGATTAATAGTGATTATATTGGAATAATACAGATAGAGCAGTAATTACATTAAAATAATGTTGGTGTTCTTTCTAATGTCCTATCTGCTTGTACGGAGTCTGAACAAATCATTGAAATCATTGACATAAAAAAAAATGAATTCTGATACAAAAAGTGCACAATTGTGGATATCCTCCCAGACCAGTTCAAGGCAGATCAAGATGTGTTGTGGTGATGTTTATTTCTGCCGACATTTGATGCAAAGAGGAAACTTTTTGCGAACCCCAGAATATGTAAGACCTTTCATATATCCACTGGTTAGTCGGGATAGACATGTATTTAGAATAATGTAGACAATAGTAATTACATTAAAAATATATATAGCAATAATTATGCATTGGAATTATATGTTTGAACAAATAATTCGGAAATTTCTCCTTTGCTTTAAATTTTGTTAAACATTTTATTGCACGTTTTACATGCCAAATTTTAAACTTTTTAAGCAATATTTTTTTAACTACGGATAGTGAGGTAATGACTGTTTATAGATTATACCTGTATGACTTTTTCTAGCATTTAATTTTATTATAAAAATGTTAATTTGTTTCCCCTAAACTATGAAATTTTTAACAAATGATAAACCTTAATTTTTTTGAGATTTGATAGAGAATCTTTGAGGAGAGTTTAGAGAAAGTTTAATCTATTCAGATGTATTTTTTTTCACCGATCGAAAAATATTCGATCAGTGCAAAAAAAAAAAAAAAAATCGTCTTTATCAATAAAACTTTAATTCTTTTCGTCCTTCGAATTTTTGTCATGGATTGAAATGAGAAAACTTGCACGGAAACTTATATTAGGAGGATTACTTTGAGAATTAATTTTTGTGATTAATTCTGAGTAATTTAAAACATAGTTACGTCTCATTTCGAAAGCTTTATTACAGCGCTTACAATTAGTAGAAACCTTAATTAACCTTGGTTTGAATTCACTCTAAAGCCACAAACACACCGGAGTGAAACTTTGATTGCTTCAAAAACAATAGCTTCCTATTTTTTCTGCCTTTTAAATTGTTATCTATGGGTAGAACAATAATAGAGAAAAAAATTTCATGCTGTTTTCTACTTATTTCAATGAAAATGTTTTTGATTTTTTCCAATACGCTTCCGATTGGAAATGCATTTGAACGCAAATGGAAGGAGTCCTAACTTCATTACTCAAAATAATCTCTTAAGTAAAGGGAGTTATCTAGCATTCCACATATGATTCAATGGGCTTTTAGTTTATCCATATGTCAGATATCACTTTATAATGCAAAGCAGTTTTTTGAACAAAACTAAGTAAAGTATGGTCATTTTTCAAAATGACTATTTCCCCTAAAATCTTGGTATTCCAATGAAAGCACGGGTCATTACCAATAACTGTTTAGATTCATGACTGTAATTGATGTTAATTATGACTGTTATTGATGCTATTTATAACTGCTATTGATGCTATTTATAACTGTTAGTGATGTCAAACAAAGTTTAAGTGTGATTTTAACCTATATTTTTTTACGTAGATTGGAGTAATAAACGGAATTCAACTAGTTTACCAATTTATAGGTATTCATAATGGAAGAGCTGGTGTTAATGTCGTGAATATTGCATCAATGGCAGATAAATGTTTTTTTATTATTAATTTATATTTTTTTTACTTACATTACATTTAATCTAATATACACTACTGGCCATTAAAATCGCTACACCAGGAAGAAATGCAGATAACAAAATGATACTTATTGGACAAATATATTATACTAGAAATAACAAGTGATTAAATTTTCAAAAAATTTGGCTGGATAGATCCTGAGAAATCAGTACCCAGAACAACCACCTCTGGCAGTAATAACAGCATTTATACGCCTGGGCATTGAGTCAAACAGAAATGGGATTGCATGTACAGGTACAGATGCCCATGCAGCTTCAACACGATGCAACAGTTCATCAACCGTAGTGACTGGCGTTTGGTGACGAGCCAGTCTCTCGGCAACCATTGACCAGACGTTTTCTATTGGTGAAAGATCTGGAGAACGTGTTGGCCCGGGCAACAGCGGAACATGTTCCGTATCAAGGAAGGTCCGTACAATACCGGCAACATGCGGTCGGGCATTATCCTGCTGAAACGTAGGGTTTCGCAGGGCTCGAATAAAGGGTAGAGCCACGGTTCGTAACACACCAGAAATGTAACGTGCACTGCTCAAAGCACCGTCAATGCAAACAAGAGGTGACCGAGACGTGTATCCAATGGCACCCCATACCATCACGCCAGGTGATGGGCCAGTATGACGATGACGAATGCACGCTGCCAATGTGCGTTCACCACGATGCCGCCAAACACGGATACGACCATCATGATGCTGTATACAGAACCTGGATTCATCTGAAAAGATGACGTCTCGCCATTCGTGCCCCCAGGTTCACCGTTGATGACACCATTGAAGGCGCTCTTGTCTATGACGCAGCGTCAAGTGAAGCCGCAGCCATGGTCTCCGAGCTGAGAGTCCATGCTGCTGCAAACGTCGTCGAACAGTTCGTGCAGACACTTGTTGTCGTCCAAAGGACCCCGTTTCTTGACTCACAGCTCGTGATGTGGTGGCACGATCCATTACGGTCATGCGGATAATATGCCTGTCTTCTCGGCTGCTAGTGATAGGTGGCCGTTGAGATTCCGCATGGCGTTCCGTATTACCGTCCTGAATCCATATTCTACTAACAGTCTTTGGATCTCGACCGACGCGAGCAGAAATACTGCGATAAGATAAACCGCAATCCCGGTACGCTACAATTCGACCTTTATAAAAGTTAAAAACGTGCTGGTACGCATTTCTCCTTCTTACACGAGGTATCACAACAAATTTTCACCAGGCAACAACGTTCAAAGCAATTTGTGTATGAGGAACCGACTGAACAATTTCCTCATTTAAACACAATGTAGGTGTCGCCCTGCTTTATCAGAATGCGCTGAAAAGCTAATCATTCATTTGCATATAACAGCATCTTCTTCCTTTCGTATAAATTTCACGTCTGTAGCATGTCGCCTTCTTGGTGGAGCAATTTTAATGGCCAGTAGTATAGAGGATTAAAATTTTAATCCAAATATTGAAACTTATAACCAATAGGAATTATTATTTTTTAGTATACAGATAAATATAATTTATCGAATAAATTGCTGCATTATAATTATTCTTAATTATTTTAATTTTATAAAATGTGTGTGTTTTCCTTATTTAAGTAGTATTAAGTTTATGGGTTACATACCAAGTTATCAGATAAATCACATATTTCACATGAATCAGCTTGTTAATTAACGCTTTATAAAATTATATACCTATATAATTTAATTAACCTTCATAAAATCAATTCTGTTGTAAAATACACATATGGATGTATCCAAAAGGAACTGTCTTACGGCTGTAGAATTTAGCACATCTATAATGTTCGATTAAAAGTGGTAATCAAAACTTCGGAACAACTTGCTTTTTTTAGTTTGCATCAATGCACAGAATAGTCAATTTTGTTGGAAGTAAAATCATAAATATTCAATGGAAAAGAGATAATAAAACAGATAATAATAGACTTCATAAAACGGAAATCGCTAAATAAGATTGTAGATATTTCGAGATGGCTGAAGTTTCTTATCCAATGTGTGAAAGGTATTGAAATTCGACAAACTAATTGAGGATATTTACATCATGTTTCAATAATCTAACATTATGTAAAATGTAACCAAGTTGTGTCCATAACATAGCAATATTCATTTATGAAATGATGTTTATTTATCTGTATGTGGGGAGAGAACTATTAAGACGACTACTTAGGAAATCTCTCTCAAGATTGTTACACATGGTGTAATACTGTGTGCCTATTAGCTATGACAGATGAATTCGATCAAACAATGTTTCATTTCAATCTTTATACATTATAGGGCAGTTATTATAGGATGTTCTCTCCAAATAATGGCAAATTGAGAGAGTTGATTGTGCTATCAAGAAAAATTGTTATAGGACGTGGTATCGAAAACAATGCAGATATATATATATATATATATATATATATATATATATATATATATATATATATATATATATATATATATATATATATAGTCGAGGAAAATAGTAAAATTACATATAAAAGATTATGAAGTTCGATGAGACAAAAATATATTGTTAATAAACTTTTCCCTACTACTATGAATCTGATCTCGAAAATTTAGGTATTATTTCATTTTGGAAGATAACATCCCGAATGCAAATAAATAAATAAATTAGTAATTGTTATTTGTAATGATTTTCTTGAGAAACATTAACATTTTGACGTGGCTTAAAGTTTTTGTACAGGGATCTTTTTCTTTTGTGTTTCACATGAATTTCATGCAATAACTTGGAAGATGTTGTTCATCTGCATTTATAACTGCGTCATGATTATTATTAATTGAACTGTTTTAAGCATGTTCTAAAGTATCATTGGTTTCTCTTTCATTTTTAACGTTTTGAAAAATTGCTACTGATAAAATATTTTAGTTGGTATTCAAAAATGTCAAGTTAAAAAGTTAATATTGGTGATAGTTTATTTAGAGTTAGTGATACTATTTCACTATTTTATCTACTCCAGCGAAATAGAAATTAGTTTAATGTTACTGTAGAAATTAAAGACTGTGATGCAGAAATTTTATTTTTGAAGTGCTATTTTATGTCGAAATTAGAACAACTGATACAACTTAAATATTTTGAAAGTGCACATTTTATAGTGAAATATATGTTCAAATTTCTCCTTGTATGAATACCTTTTAATTCAATTACCTTGTATGAATACCTTCAAATTAGAAAATTATCTCTGAGTAAACAAATTCATCAAACTTTTCTCGATCTTATTTCTTTTTTCTATTGGATACTCTAAGGCATGTATTTTGCATTTGAAGTATAAAGATGATACATGAATCAAAAAGCTGAAAGACTCGTATGCATCATGTTGATTTTGATCCTGCAAAGCCTTATAGCTGAAGTTGTTATAAAGTTGTTTAATATCCAATATGTATGATAAATAAAAGTAATTTCCATAAAGAAATTTCACAGGTGTTTTGTATTATTTTTGCGTCACAAGGGGGAAATCCGTAGGCCTAAGACCATTATAAGGAATTGAAGCATCCACTGCGTGTTGCTTTTAAGTTGGACTTTTCTCAACTAGAAGACGTGTGTTGCAAATGAAGAAATATAAAAATATTTCCAAGCATTCTCTCAAACAAATGCATGTAAATAGTAGGGAAATTCGATACGAATTTTGGAATCATGGTTTCAGATACTCATAAAAATCAACGTTTTACGCACAAAATGTTCATTATATCAAAATTCATAAAAAAAAAAAAAAAAAAAAAAAGAGAGAGAGAGAGAGAGAGAATAAGAGAAACTTAAATGGATTTCTCTCTCTCTCAAGAGAACGTGAAATGACGCAAGAGATGTTAAAGAGGTAGGAAAACTTCAATCGGTCAAGACACAAATTAAATAAGATAGCAATTTCAGGAGATTTTTAAAGCAATATCGCTACAGATTTGAAAATTGGGAAAGTTATTATTTAGAACAAAAGGTAATTTTTATGATTATAAAATCGGAAAAAAATTATAATTAAAAATTACTTCTTTATTACTGGTAAAAATCATGAATGCATTTTTGCTCATCGACGACAACAATCAGACATTCGATTGTGAACCGTGGCTTGTTTGCTGCCGCGCAAAAAATGCGATTTGAAGGCAGGCAGCAAATTCTTCGACTAGTCGCATTTATGACGCTATCTCAATACGATATCGTAATTAATTATGTGTGACGTAGATGAAACGTTATCTAACGTCATGGATATTTTAAACCAATGAGAATTGTAATAAAGTGATTTAACCATGATCCATCTCATTTAGAACAAAAGAAATAATGTTAATAAATAGCTCGTTACGCCCAAATGGCGCATAGTTTTATGCCCATTTGGGCGTAATGAGCTACAAGGTAAGGTGTTTAAAATGAATTTAAAACTATTTCGGTGTATTATACTTTTAAAATCATTATGTTAAGTAAGAATTAGTCAACATAAAATAAGATTTTTTTTAAAAAAATACATGCAATAAATATCTAAGAAAACAAAATTTTATCATGATTTTAGTATTTTTCCATTGATGGAATCAGTAACGATTTTCTGTTATTCTTTTCAAATGTGTGCTTAAAAGTGCATTCACATTATGCTGTTTTATATGAATGAATAAAGATCAGGTGTAACATATGTGTTCAATTTGTATTTCCACACATTTCCTAGGAAGGATATTTTATTCGCCTCTCTATTACAACTAACAATAAAGAAAATGATGCAAACAATTAGCACATAAACAAGTTTAAAACTAGTCAATTTCATTTGAGACTTACTTCCTGGCATACAGTCACATAACGAGTACACTCTGACAATATATTTGTTTGTTTGATGTGTCCATCCACTGCATAAAATCTATTAAATTTAAATCCTAACCTATTAAAGTTATAGCCATTTCTGTGTTGATGATATTTGTTTCGCTATTTTGTCCGTTTATTTTAATTTATCACCATTTTGCCTCCTGTACATTTCAAGGATAGTAATATTTGAAACGTTACTCTGGTAAAGTAAATGGGCGACTACATTTGAGCTACGTGGCTATTTGAATTAAAAAATTTGGCAACTGTTGATTATATCATATAAACTGCTTCATTATATTCTATCATCTGACATATATAACATTTCTGACGATAAATTTCTCTTACCACAATAAAGCTCCTTTAATTTTCATCAAAATACTATTTTTTTCACTTATCTGCGAAATTTTTTCAGTTTATTCAAATTCAGAGTTTGAAAAAAGTATAAATATTCGAATGTTTATTTATTAAATGTGACATTGTCAAAATCAAAAAATATTGCTATGAATTAGCGGGATAAAATTAAATTGGACACATTTACAAAATTCAAATATATAAGATATATAATAATATACAAATATGTAATGTAAACTATCTAGGCTTGGTATTGATCCAGTGGCGTAGTGAGCATAATTGGCGCCCGGGTACGATACCTTATTTGGCATCCCCTTGAAAAGTAAATAAGACTACATTATAAATATGGGCATAAAAAGTATTAAGTAATAAAAGAAATAAAATTATGTAACGATATATGACACATTATAATAAATAGAGTATAGTTGTAATCAGAATACAATATAAATAATAACAGAATGTTGTACCTACTATAAAATAATCGAAAATATATTTATTAATTTAAAGTATCAAGCTCAGCTTTAAATTTAAACAAAGTTCAATTCTAATTAAAAAAAAAAATACTTATATTGAATTCGGAAAAGTGTCATTAGAATAACCGGACTTATGTAATTTAAAATTAATTATAAAAAGACATGATTGATTTTAAAAACTAATACAATTATTTTAAAAAAACATAAAAAAATTTTTAAACGGGAAATAATTTGTTACGTATCATAGATATAAGCAGAAGTAATTATTCACAACCTAATATACTACAGTAATCACATTTTTTTTTCTGCCTTTGCTGAAGCGAATTGACCAATTACTTTATCAAAGTTGATCATTTCAAATTTTTCTTTTCTTATACTTAACATTGTTAAATCACTTAGACGGTTTTGACTCATGGTGGATCATAAATAAGTCAAAATTAATTTTATTTTGCTAAATGAACGTTCGCAGAGCTTGTAATTGATGCAGAAATAGTAACAAGTATTTCAATGGCAACCTCTTCTCTCTATCTTCACCATGTGTTATACCGTCAATAGTGTTTTTGGTTTAATTTCTTTTCTACTGCTGAGTAACATCTTTCAGTCCCACATTTCTCTATAGACTTCTGTTCCATGGATATCTGTATGGCAAAATTCACCCAAACTTTTACATTTGTTAAGGACGGTGACTTAGTCCTCCCAAGATACAGGTCCAAGGTTCGATTCTCAGGCTAGTTTAACTCAATCTTTCATCTTTTCAGTCGATCGATTAACTGAGTACCAATCATGCTTGGGAACTAAACACCGGGGATTTAGCTTTAGGCTGACCACATAACCGGGACATATGCTTCGCACCGCAGGGCCCTCTGTTAGGAAAATAGATATGGGCACTGTAGGCCTTGTGATCCGGATATTACAGTTTTGAAATTGGGATATTTATTAATTTATCAATTAATTTTTAACTTTTAAGAAAATTCATTTTAATGATTTAACATTTCCGTAAGAAAGTCTTACAAAATTTTTAATGTTTTTTTTCCTAGCTTGTTAACCAATTGAAACAAACATTTTTACTCCCTATTAATTGTGCACTAGCTTATTTATGAAAGATTAGATAAATAGTTGATCATTTGGGATTGAACGTATGCTATACCTTATCTTAACATATTTTCAAAAATTCTATAATATTACTAACTTAACAAACTTTAGTTATTTATTGCAAAGTAATAGTTGAGTAAGACTTTACACTCCTAATTTAGGATCAACTCACCGAATTTTTCACAAAAATATCTTTTTAAACATTTCATTTACCACAGATCAGACAGAAAATTTTATTCCATTTTTTTATTTCAGAAAAATTTCTGAGAAAAACAATTTTAACTTTAAGGGAAATTTCGCTTTCAAAATAGCTTTTTAAATTATATCATTAAGGCCATTAAGGTAAACCAAAATTATTTTTATTGTAAAAAATTAAAATCACAAAGCGTAATATTGATAAATTACAATATTTCATTTTAATACAATAAAATCAATTTTTCTGATTCCAAAATTAGAAGACCTTTGTTAATAAGTTTTCATATAATTTCAGTTTACATAACTAAATTATATGCCATAGCGCCATCAATGCAAATATCTAATGAGCAACGGAACGTTAATACAGGCAACAAAAATTTTTTGTATATTTCTTAAATTAAAAATCAAAACACACGTAAACTAAAGTAAAATTATGTATATCTAATATAATCAAAATTTTTCAGTCAAACAATATATTTTATATTATTAAAGATAATTTTTTTCTCCAAACTGATGCACTGTATATTGTTCTTTCAAGTTTTGCATTGATTCAAAATATTATCAAGAATTAAAAGTGCTGAGACAAAAAATATATTTTAATTGTTATATCACATAATTTTATGTAAAGAAATTTACTCAATTAGCTATCATAGTAGTGAAAATTTTATTCGCATTTTAAAGGCATTTTTTTAAAACTGCTTTTTTTAAGATATTAAAATATATTTTATTATTAAAATAAGGGCTAATTTTTATTAAAATTTATTTCTATTAAGAATCATTTTGGAAGTGCTGTTCATGCAATGGCATGAAGTTTCTTTCTTTCAATAAATTTAAATCATTTAAAAACGATCTTATTTTTAAAATTTTACAATGTAGAATGATAAATATGTACGATTTCTTTATAAATTTCTTGAACGAATTTTTCAAGTTAAAAGATTTGTTTCTTATATAAATTGAACTAATTAATTAAGAAATATATTCTGTATGTTTAAAGAGTGCTGTAGAGATAGCTAAAACATGCAATAGGTTGTTACGCTATTAAAGAAGAAGATTCTGTATGTTTAACCATACAGAAAAGAAAAAAAACATTTAAAGAGGAAAAAACATTTATAGATTTTTAATTTCTACCCCATTTGAAAAAAGAATATTTTAATATAAGGTGCTAATGTAAAGCCAACAAAATTACGAGTCAAATAAAAATTATTTCTACAAACAAAAACATTTAAAGTTTATATAAATTATTTTTAAATGAATAGTTTTAACAAATAAGTAATTTTATATTTAATTTTCAAAACTCTGCAAATATATGTTAATACCAGTTTTATACCAGCAAAAATATGAAATAAATATTCATATTGAAAGAATACATAGTAGACAGAAGATATAACTTACGGGAATAATATTTTAAATGTCAAAACTCCAGATTTTCAAAGATTTAAATTTTTGTTTCCGATGAAGCGATATTTTGGAAGAAACGAAATACTAACAGTGTGAACTATAAAAAGGAAGGGAAGTTAATGTGTTTTCCTAGAATTTGGAGGCAATTAGCTCTCTATCCCCTCCATTTCTATTCCAGGAAGGCTATTCCCAAAGAGGCATACTGTACCGAGCTTTGGGGTTCGCGTGGATTGAGAGTTGAAGAAAGCAACTACTCGATGAACACAAGACTTTTATTCGTAAAAATTCCAATAGAAATACCAGCTGTAATAATCACAATTATACAGATACAATTTGTCGGATACAATAAGTAACAGCTTCCAATCACAGGTCTCAAATACCTCAGGCAGAGAACAGCTTCTCTAAACTAGCAGTCACGACTAATCATCTTCACAAAACTGACTGTGTGTACAAAACCTGCCTAACCATGTTGGACTGCGGTATTTATACCTGACTTGGCGGAGAAATCTACTAATTTCGCCAAGGTTCTGGAAGCTTTTAGGCTATCTCGCTAAATATTGGTTCTAGAGCTTAGGTGATGGATTTTTCCAGAAGTATCTATTTGTCGCCAAGTTTTCTTTCCAAAACATCGCCAACTCACCAAATCATTACAAAACCCGCTTTTAACGTATAACACGTCTAAATACCGCAATTTTTACCCAAAATGTGAACATTTCTGATCTGTCAGGGATATTTTAAGACACATACAATAATTATTTATAAATTTGTAAGAACATTGTAGTGCTATTTTATGAAAAATTTCCTCCCTTTCTTTGAAGGTCAGTCTGGTGCAGGACACAATATTTTTGACAAAGGGAATCGTTAGTATGAAACACGTTTCAGCAGGAATTTTCTCACGAATGTAACGCGACACTAGACTGAATGGCTACAGCAGTAAAAGTCAGAGATAAAAATATACAAGGGTTTTATTTTTTGGGGGGGACAATGAATAGTATTACTTCACTAGGTCTCAATAACAACTGAAACGGATCTTTCTATATCGCTTCTTGATAACTTAAGTAAAATCTGACTTTTCTGATATTATAAGTACATTTAAATTCTTACACAAGTTTTCATTAATATTTTAGTTATATGAAATTTTCTCTTTTTTGCGCATAATAATTTATTACGTTATAATAATCACACAAAATGAGATTAAATTTTCACATTTTTATCATAAAAGGATATCAAAAATATTAGTGAAGTGCTGCATGTTAAATAAAATGATTTAATCTGTTAAGAGAAATTAAAAATAGCACGTCAAATAATATTTCAAAACGCAGAAATTTCGACAAAAAACTTTTTAAGTTTGGAATTTTTGAATATTTAAAATATCCAGAAGGATCCAGAAAAATAATGTTCATTGAACATTTATTTTATATATATTGAGGGAAACAAACTTATTTGTTTTGTTAATATTGTTGTTATGACATTTTTTAATGTATAACTTGGCTTATATAACCTGTACAACAATTTAGTCATAAAGGGTACTAGGAATCTTGACGCATTCACAAAATTAAATAGGTGTCTTTCATGAGCTTACTCTTCTGTAATCTCCCTAAGTTAATAGATCCAAAAACTATCGTATAACATTAACACAAATAATTTGGTAAATATTTTTATACTAAAATGAAAACCTTTCATATGCATAAAATGGAACTGACCAATTTAATATTCCAGAAAATTTATATGAAAAATAAAAATATTTTCGTTATTGGCACATTTACAAGATTTTTAGTACAAAACAATAGTATCACAAAATTTGAGCAAAGTATGAAACTTAAAAGGGAAGGATTAAAAGAATGATAATCTTAACTAGTTATGAAATGAAAATAAAAGCATTGTTAAAAGAACAAACTTTTTAAAAGGAACTAAACCATGCAAAATTATTATTAATAAAGAAATATAAGAGTTTCATTTATAGTAAGCTCCTGCAGATCTTCATTTTTCATCAACAACCTCTTCTCTTTTTCAAATCTGATTCCTCCCTGGAGCTTTTTTTCCCCCCATGGACATGACACAATAATTATAAATTGCAAAGTTTATTTCTCCAAATAAAATTGATATTATAATAAAACTAAGATTGAAATTTTCCGAAAAAATTTGTTTAGCTTTGAAATGATTTAGCGCCCCTCTGTAAGCTGCTCCCGGGGCATGATAGCGCCCCCCCGTCACGACGCCATTATACTGATGACACACACAAGTACATTTTACACTTAAGTGTAAAAGCGCCGTTTGGTGATGAATTGACTCAATTAAATTAATTTTAAATATTAATACTGGTGCTGTTTCAAACAACGTTTCACAGATAAAAATTATTTTATTCCAAAAAAGGATGATCTTTGAGCACATCAGTAAAATTTCTAACAATTTTGCAATAAAATACAGAGAAAAATAGTTATTAATAACAGAAATATTCCATCCGCCGAGAAGACAATAAATAACGGAAAACGTGGCGGTTGCTTATACCAGTACATATGTGTAAGTACTGTAAGGTAATGAGTTCGAGTGAACTGAAGATCTGTCATAAGCGCCTGAAACTAGATATTTAAAGATATTTTGCGGGAATAAACTCAACCAATTATCTTTAAGGTATCTACCTATGTTGAAAAGTTGATTTTCGACGACGTATCTTTTTCTTTTTGTGAATCCAGTTCTTTATACTTTCCGATTTCCAATATAGTTTTTTATTTCAATGTATGTCAAATCGAAATTAAATAACAGAAAGTTTAAAGCTCATACAGTCTTTTGAAAAACGAAACAGTAGTCGCATTTTCAAGCCAGACATGGTACAGAAGAGGTATTTTTATTTATGTGTTTTTCTAAAACGTACTGATTGAGGCTATTATTTGATTCGTATATCCAGAGAGAAATAACGGTATTGTCGCTATCACATACAAGAGTATCACTCTAAACGCGATTGTCTCAAAACTGTTTTTCACAAGATCTTCAACCCACACGATGACACGAAATCTCAAATAATAATGAAGATACTTGCATGAACCTTCACTCTATATGTTTTAAGCGTTATTATCGAAGAAATGAAACACAAAATTTTGAATTTACCTGTATTTCCTTTATCGAAGAATATTTTTCTAAGATTTTGTTACATTTCAAATAACACTGTCACAAAAAAAAAAAAAAGAAAAACATTATACTCAAATTAATATGAATTCAATACATTTTTCTTTCTAAAATGTTAACCATTTTTTTTCCCCAAAATTTCATTAAAATTTGCTAGAAAATACCGATTTTTCAAAAAGTATGCTATATTGTAATTATAATTTTTTTGCTAATTTAATGTTTTAACATCATAGTTTATCTAAAACAAAATCATTTTTTTAAATTTACTTTTAAAGAAAAGCAACCACTAACGTAATCGGATATCTTAATGAATTGTTTTCCTTACATATATGAAGCGCGATGAAGATAAATACGCAACAAAAAATATCGGTAGTCTTCAGAACGAAAGTAAATTTTTCGTACTGAGGAAAACAAAAATACTTCTTAAAACAATAAAAACAGTATAATATTTAATAAAAATATTAAGATATATTTCTCAGGACTTGGAATATTAGCATTTTCAGGTTTCTTCGAAATAAAGTCAGTCTGTGTGAGAAAGAAAAAAAATTTTTCAACATTAAGTTTTGAAATTACTAATTATCTTTCTTTTCATGGAAAACTTGCATTACTGTAACTAAGTGTAGAAAAAAGTATATCTATTTGTTTGAATAAGTGTTTTATAAAGAAATCTTCAAAAATTTCTAAAGCATCTAAAAAATTTCAAAATTCTAAAAGGGAACAAACCCGGTTTGCCATTAAATCTTCAGCAAAGTCCATAGGCAATTCGCATGTTAAAGATTTTATGCGTCCCCGGGAGAGAGAAAGTCAAGCCAAAGGTAGTCCTCTTCATCGTGCGGGATTTGTGACATTTAAAAAGCTGTGAACAGAGGTGGAAAAATGTGCTAGAGCTCTAACGTCAAGAAACCATGCCTCTCTCTGTATGGAGAGGGTAACGGCCTGTAATAAACAGGGAATACTTGTTCCAAGATATGATACATTGCACCACTCTAATTTTTACATCATGTAAACCTACCCAAACGTTCAAGAATAGTATACAATTCGTCATATCATTCCTGAAGAGATTTGGATGGTATTAAGGTAATTGAAGCGATGGCTCCGTTTTTTTTTCCAGTGTCAACTAAGCAAAGTTCTGCTTTTTCTTAGTGGAAATTTACATGTGGTTAATTTTTGGTTGTCTTAGGAAATACCTTACTAAGGTAGGTACAACATAACATCGGAAGTGCTGACTTATATTGCTTGATTATGCAGATTCGCTTGTAAATTCGGACAAGGCATACATACACAGCGGTGCAGGCTAGACCCGAACTGTACCTAAAGGCTAACGGGTTTGGAATACTCGCCCACCACCAAGTGAATACACAAAGTCCGTACAGATTTCTAAGAAATCAAATTCCAAGAGTTTGCCATGAGTCAAATCAAACATTTCCAGAAGGTATCGACCTTTATGTTCAATAATTTATTTTAAAAATTGTTCTTAACTAATTACGAATATAATTGAAACAAGCAATATTTTTCTATTTAATTTAGAGTTATATTTAATGGCTACTTCAAAAAGCCTTCAATTAATTTTCAGCCAAAACAAATATATTACGCCGAAGACCCACCGCGAGTACTTGCGATATACATGCTCGTTTAACCCAGGGTCGGTCGTTGAGCAGTTACCAAGGGTGTACTGGTCTGGAGAAAATTTCTTATCTTTCCAGACTTAAAGTCAAAATTGAAGTAGAGAATCCTATAGTAGTGCCATGTATAGGGGAATTCTAAGAGGAAAGACGTATTTTCACCTTTGTGTGCTCTGGTTAAACGAAAGATGCACCCTACTGACTTAAATTCACATAGTCGACAGCAAAACGAGCTTGGCTTCTCCAAGTGTCATAAGTAACAATGGCTATAACAGAATTTTTTTTTTATTTAAATAATCTATATTCTTTACTGAATTATACATTGTATAAAATAATGGGTAATTTTAAAGTCTTTAAATATTTTCGCCCAATTCCTATCTATTAATTTATCGAATATTTCATGATGTGTATAACAATCTCTCTTTTTAAATAAATATACTTATTTAAAGCAAAATAAATACAATTATTAGGTAAAGTTCCCAGGATTTGACTTTTTCTCAATTATTATTTTATAAAAGCAATTCTAAATTTTCCTTGTTTACTTTCAAACTTATTTAAAACTATAGAATTTCACATCGATATTCTACTCTTCTATTTCTTTAATTATTCACTTTCTTGGTAATCCATACCTACAAAATATTACTCGCTCTTAATTCATTATTAATGCTGGGTAATAACTGTTGCTTCTTTGAAGCACTACAGTGGCACTTGTCTGATTTTGCAATTAATGTTAATTTACCAGTTCTTTCAACTTCCTCAGCAATTCCTACTTTAGGTTTCCAAGTTCATATAAGTCATCTTCCAAATACTTCATTTTGATTTGCAGTTAATCAAATTTTTGAAGGAGTGCTTTTTGCTCTTCTTCGGTTGCCAGCAGCTTTTTTTTTTTTACTAATACCTTTGTAGAGCATCATAAGCAAAATGAAACAGGTCTTTACTAATTATCATATTGTTGACACATTCTATTTTTCGGATGTGATCATCAATGATGCACTTAGCCACAATTGATTGATTATTAAAATTTTCGTTCACAGAAAAACTCACATTGAACAGATGTTTGATTATGAAAGAATAGTGAAAGTAAATTAAAATAAAAAGCAGTTATTTCATCTTTGATAGGATCAAATTGTCATGTGGTGCATCAATGCAATCTTGAAATCTTACAGTCACTTGTAATTATTTAAACTCTTCTACAAATTAAAAAAAAGTTCTTTATTTCTAAACCACACAAATATATTAATCTTTATTTGGTTTTTCAAGAGTCTATTGATTACTGAAAAGACACTTTCTACCAAGCATATTAAATAATTTATTTCAATTTTTATTTCATTGATAAACAAATTCATCCCTTTTCACTGAAATGATTTTAACTAAAAAATTTATATTTAAATGTTAATATCCAGTGAATTTTATACAATGTAAATAAAATAGAAACAAATAGAAAGAGAATCAATTAAAATTGCCAGTCAGATTGCACCAAATGATGATCTTTATGGTGATTACTCAATTCACTTCACACATAAATCTAAATATTACATCTGACCCTACTGAACTGAATGATTTTGAAGTTTTTGCTACTGAACTGGAGCTTTTAGTGAATACAGCTTATAAATACAATCTAATATCGATTGTGCTACAATGTAATGGTTACATTAAAAGCAAATATTCAATTTGGCTTTCCAAGAATTTAATTAAAAATTTCAAAGTATTAAAACAAAAAATCCACAAAAATTATAATATTTTCTAACAAAAAATAAATATATCAACAGAAGTAAAAATTACAGCAATTTCAAGGGCCCTTAAAAAATTTTCAAATTCCAGGAGTTTCCAAACTTTGCATTCAAGTATTTTTCGAAATTCATAACACGTTTTAAGTTTAAAATGCTTTTATTCTATTCATTAAATTATTTAGATAAAGGACCATTGATTTACACCCTAGCTTTTTACATGTTCCAATTCTATATTTAAGCATAAAAAATTTCAGTTATATTAATTTGCAACAAATATTGCCTTTTTATAAAATATCAATAATATTAAATTTATAAAAATGTTATTAAATTTAAATTTTCGTTACATTAAATGTATGTTCTTATAGTCCTTTGTAAAACCAATAAATTTAATAAGAGATTTCTAGATGTTTAAAAAATGTAAAGAGAAATTACTCAGAGATAATAATAATAAAAAAAATTTTTCTACACAAATCACATATTAAATGCTTTAAATAGGAAAATTTCATTTATGAATTTTAATATAAATATAACCGAAGAAAAACTATATCAAAATAAAGTTTAAAAAAAATACATACAAAGCTTAATTTTTTGATAAGACAGGTCTTAAAATTTATTGATTTTTGCATAAAGATACTGTAAAAAAAATTACCACATAATTTACTTGGTTTGATAAACTTATATTTACTATCATATATTGAAAATATTTAAAAATTGTACATATTGATTCTGGAAAAAAAAAGAACGTCAAGGAGATTTAAAGGAAGTATCCATGTTTATATTAGTCAACCATAATTTTAAGGGATAATAATGCAATATATTTGGTTCTCTCAAATGTGAGTATTACTATTTATATTTGCTCAAAAATAAACTTTTGCTGTCAATGTATGTAATTCTTTTTAAGCATTTTAAATAGTCTATGGAAGAATTATAAGAATATTTTTTAAGAAAGAGTTTGATATTTAAAAATAATGTGAAATGATAACAAAATGAAATATAATGAATAATTTTTCTTTGAACAATATCCACTCACCATTATCATTTTTTAAATTATCTTGAAACATTTATAACTAATGAACACCATTTGAGTGACATTTATTACAAAAAATAAAATGGAATATTTAGGAATTTAGTTTGATGTGTTAAAAAATGACAATCAGATGGGCCATGAGGGAAGAACAACATTGTATTTTTAAATGAATTTAATGCACCTCTCACAAAATATTTTGTTCAGAGTTAAAAAATTTGTTTGTTAAATATATACAAAAATATTTAGTTTGACAATACTTCATAGCAGAAATTGAAAAGATATTTTCAAAATGAATTCTATATGTTTAGAAACGTTCTAATAATTAAAAAAAATATAATCTTGCTGTTATATATGTTGTTGTTGTTATATGTTTTCAGAATCTATTCATAATTTTTTAAGTCTTTCCTATATATATAAATATATATATATATATATATATATATATATATATATATATATATATATATATATATATATATATATATATATATAAAACTAAAATTATGTTTTATATTTTCTATAGCTGTCTTTTAAAGCAGAAGTAAACACAACAGCAGGAATAGTTTTAAATTTTTCAATGAACATGAAACAATGAAATAGCAAAAAATGAAGTAAAGTTTTTCTTTATAAATATACTTCCATTTGATAAGCTTCAAATTGTTATGCATTGATCATCCATAAAGACATTTTTAAACATTCAAAAAATGTCAAATACAGCATGTTTATGAAATACTTTTATTTTGTATGTAAATGAAACAAAGGAGTAATTTAAATTGTAAATTTCTTTTAATTTTACACAGGTAAAAATAAAAATTCTTGGAAAACAGAAATAAAATTACCAGTACCTTGAAGTAAACAGATTTGACAAGTTATTGAAGCTTTAAATTCTGAAAGAATTAGTACAATTTAAATCATCATTAATTTGAAAAAAAATAAATATTTATAAAAATAAGTACACAAGTTCAATATAGATGAATGTATACAAAGTCTTCCAATGAAAGCGGAAATATAAATCCATTTAATCACACAATGACAGAATTGATGAAAGTTCTTTGGAAGATAAATGAAATTCCGGATTGTTGTACATCTTTAAATTTTTTGCAGCTTCATACAGATTGAGTTGTATTTCTTTTAGAAGCTGTAAAGTGGACAAATAAATTATATAAACATAGAACAAAAATCTATATTTCTCATTTGAAATATAAATATTACTATAGTATTATCAAGATAGAGAAAAAGTTTAAAAATTGTTCTCAGTTTTAACTTTTATTCTTATTATATGTTAGGATTTTTCGCTTCAGTATTTAATTTTATTGAAATAATTATAGGAGTTACAATAGAAATTTCAGATACATTTTAAATATAGATCTTATTTAATAGCCATTGAAAAATTTATTTTTAAAACTAATATAATAAAAACAATGAAGTAATGCTTTCCAATTTTATTGCACAAACACGTTTTTAAGACTGAATATTAATCAAGTTTTAAAATCTAACATCTCAAATGGATATCATTTATAAATTCATCGTTTGATGATGTAGTTGATTTCTTGTTGTGGAACTTTTAAGCTTATTTACAGTAGTTAATATAACGATTTCAATCATTCTTTGCTTACTAGATAAGCAATCGTGATATCTCTATATTAGAAAATTGTAGCACATACATTTTAGACTAATTACAGTTTTTAAAGCTAAGTATTAATTAATGGTGTTTTAAAATTAATTAAAAAAACTACCTATTGTTATGATGAATAAGTAGTAGCTGTGCAAAAAACATATTTTTACATGAGAAAATTTTTATAGATATTGAACACTGGAACATTTTAATAATGTCATAACAAAATAAAACATTTTACTGATTGAAATTCAATTAGTTTTACCAGAATGTCTTGACTAAAAGGATGTATAACTAGAATCATATTCTTTAGGGACATTTGCCTTTACAATGGCAAACTCATTGATGATTAAATCCTGAGGAGGAGTTAATAGCAACAGAGTAGAAGTGTCTCAAGTTTTTAGGAGGCAACCACGGCAAAAAAGAAAAGTACACATCACTGGGATAGTCTATACTTAAAGAAAGTAAAGGCCATGAAATTTAGAACAACGAAAAGAAACTACAGTTGGAAAAATGCTTCTGTTTATTCCAGAAAAAAACATAGACATAGGTTTTATTATAGAAGCAATTTAATCCATGAGAATTTAATTTTTATATCTAACAATTTAAGTCAGGAAATGAAAAAGATAACTGTATAGGATAATTGACTGCTGAGGAATGTCTTCTAAATAAGTTTTAAATGCAATAAAAATAAATACTTTAACTGGTAAAATTAAAACATGTAAAGAAATTAGAGTAATAGATATTTTTATTTTATTTTATTTTATAACTTTTAATTTGATGTAATATATATATAATGAAAATTCTTTATTTTCCTTTAATACATTTTTCTTATTTATTTCACTTGATATACAAGAACAGAATTTTGTAAATCTAAGGTATACTATGATATATTCTTTAATTTGTAAATTCTCTGTATTCTTCATGTGCACAACAAAATATTATTTATGTAAAGGGAAGTTCATTATCTCAATGAACTAGTTGATGCCAGTTGAATTTTTCCGTGTGAAAATTAAATAATAATAAAAGTATATCATTAAAAGAGTTCCTTCAGAATGTACTTTTGCATGAACATTATATGGGGATACTTTGTTTTAAATAAATCAGCAAAAAGATGAATAGGCTGAAAGTTTTAGAAGTATTTTGCTGCTCAGTATAATCTCCTATTGGAATTAAAATTTTTCTAACAGCTGTACAATAACAGGAAAAATAAATTATTTTAATATCAAATCTTTTGACAATGCAATAAACTCTTTGAAAATGTATTTATTTATATATTAAAAATATTAATAATATATCACTAGAAAGTTCTATTTTAATGGGCATTAAATAAATGATACAATGAAGAATAATTACAAGTATTTTGATACTTCAAACATACTTACAGTTTTTGGTAATACTTTATAATAATCATCATTTTGAAGGCACTTTAAAATTCGAGCAAAACAATCACGTGCAATTCGAAGAGCATCTGTTCCTTGATCAGTTTTTTGAAGGTAAATAGCAGACCAAATGTGCCTACACAAAAATCTGCTGACAAGTAACAAAATAGTGTCTTGATTTTCTGAATCTATTAAAATAACAAAACAATAAGATACAAAGTATTATATAAATATAAAAACATCAATTTGATATATTTCCTTGCAAGCAGTTATTAAACAAATTTGATAAAATAAAAAGTAAATGTGATCACCAGAGATTTCCTTTTCTATGTTTAAAAATATTTTAATAAAAATTACTGATAGGTATAAAATTTTTTTTTACCAAATTTACCACAAAATATATTTTTCTTTTTCAAATTGATTGTTTTTATAATATTAAACAATTTTAGTAAATAAATATTAAAATTCAATATTGAAAAAAAGAAGCCATTATTCAGCAATAAAATGATGTTTAATGACTATCCAACAGTTGTAAGCTATTGCAAAATTTTCTTTTTACGCAGGCAGCTTTTATTCCAAATGGAAATAAGAGAAACTCTTACATTATGATGATGTAGTTGTGAATGATAGGATATTGAAAAATACGCAGATTTAGAAACGTAATATAAATTTAGTATTTAAAACGCCTTGAAAATCAAAACAAGTTAAATTACACTTGTAACTTTAAACTCCTAAAACAAATTCATTGTACATATAACTATGTGATCAAAAAACATACTCACCTACATTGTATATACATAAAAATAGTGATGATATTTTAAGAATTCAACATATGAAAAACAGTTTTAATTTCACAAAACAAAGCATCAAAAAATTCAGATTTTAAAAATTGCTGAGCAGAACCAATATAATGATCATATACACATCTAATTTTTAAAGACATATTAGAATATGTAAGAATTTGTGAGAAAGAGTTTAAAAGCACTTGCATTTAAAGTTATTGGATATTTACTAAATTAAGAACAGAAATTTAGTCTTAATTTGAAGATCAGATAACAGAAAACAATAAAGTAATGGACAGTTTAGAATTTTTAAAACAATATACAGCTGATTTGTCACAAGAAATAATGTTTTCCTACAGTAGTGCTTTATGATGTGCAACAACACCTAAACAAGTCATAAAAATTAGTTTCAAAATATAGTTTATTTATTTTTCTTTTTAATTTAAGATCCTAAAGTTAAACAGGATTTATTTAATGATTGTGTAGTCAAGAAGAGAAGTGATAATTTTATGTTGTTAAAATCATATACATGAAAATCTTAAGCTTTCAAAAGTGGAGAATATTCATTGGAATTTCTTTCATATGTCTCATTGGAATTTAATTTGCTTCATATGCCCCTAGATGGTCATTTTTTGCCCAAAATGGTTATTTCAACTATTAAAATGGGTTTCAATTTATTAATTCACATGAAAACTCAAGGTGGGAATCGAATTCACAAACTACTGAAATGAAAGCAAATAATAATATTAACTTAGTTTCAAAATCATGTTTTACATAAAACTTGGAAAAAATTGATATTTCCAGCAAATTTTTAGGTTTTAAGAAAGTAGATTATTGTATGACGGTTTTTTAAAATTTATTATTTAAAAGAAATTGTTATAAAAATAACACACTTCTGGTAGTATAATTTTAGAAAATAATAATTTAACAATTTAGAGCGGAGAGGAGAAACATGCCTATTAGAAAAGTATTAATCCGAATGATAAATTTAATTTGTACATTACATTTATCAACAAATTTAAATGGATAACATCCACACAGTATTTTTGCAGCAATGCTCAATTGAGAAGTGATTAACTAATAATAATAAAAAACTACAATTAACATGAGAAATATAGACAAACATTTTTACACATATTTATTCACTGTATTTGAGGATACATCTTGAAATATCATTTCATAAATTTATAAATGAAATACTAAAACTCAGTTTAATAATATAATAAAAACTTTTTTTAATAACACCTAAAAGTATAAACCAAGATATTGTATTGTTATAAAAACAATATACCTGCTTTAAATTTTTATGTTTTCATCACTTAACTTATATTTAGGGCACAATGCGAATTAAATATCAATCCAAAATTATATTTTGGAGAAAAATGTATTATAAGATCAATTTATACACTTTTTCATCTATAGAAATATGATTTTTCAAAATTCATCAATTTTGTTTTTACAATACCTAAGCTCAGAAGTGTAATTCCAAACTTGACAAACTCGCAATTCTTTGGATTGAAATAACCTAGAAGCGTCATGTCAGACAATATCATACTCAAATGCTGAAAATATCAATAAAAACAGAAAATATCAATATATTTAATAATATTGTAAAAAAATTTCACACATTTAAATAAAAAATTGAAAGATTTTAAAATGGAATCAATTATAAATTCCTTAAATTACAATAGACATTTTAGAATTTACAATTTTAACCCTTAATAACCTAAAATAAATAAAAGAAACTATGCTGAGAGTTCAAAATAAATAAAATTAATTTTCTTAAGTAAAATTTCTATTTTAAATTAAAAGACCACATACTTCAAATTTCAGCCCTAAATTATCACCTACCATAACACAGAGATAAAGGAATTAATTTTCAAATGTCAATAATATCATTAATTAAATAAGATGCTGAAGCCTGTTTTTCAGTCTCAGTAGAATATTATAAAATTTTTCAGAAATCATCAGTGTTTATAGCTGCTTACCCTAAATTAATAGGAATAAAATAATTCAAATTGTTAAAATAAATAAGAAAAGTTTAATTAGTTTTATAAATTAAAGAGAAGCAATTTTGTTACGATTATTTCCCATTAAAAATTAAATTTTCAAAGAAAAAATAGTACTATGAAGTACACAATTGTGTGGGGACGATAAAATATCTTCAAAATATATGAGTCTTTATCAGAATGTCTTTATCAATTAATTAGAAGAAAAACAGCAATGAAATAAATCATTACACTTGTTACTGTCCAGCCATTAAAGATACTCATATTTTCCTGATTTTTACATAAATGTTTACAAAGTGCATCTAATTTTAAGAAATTTTTTCTTATCTAACTTTTTAATGCAATTTTCATTCGATTCTACCAGATTTTGCATTTTAGTATTCAAACTTTATATATTTATCCTATTATTCATTTATTTAGTCATATATTTCATGAATTTTTATAAGCAGTATTTTGAAATACATAGAACTTTTTTGGGAAGTATATTTTTTAGGATATTAATTACATATTCTAACTTTCAGATAGTAAGATTCCTGCTTTATTTCTAATATTTTATTAGATTATATATTAATGGCTAGGAAACAGTTTTTTCTTATTAAAAATGCATATATGACTTCAGTTATGACTTTTAGTTAATCAGATAGAGGAACCATATAAATGTTGAATTGATGAAACTATTAGGAAAATTTAGTTAATTACAGATAAGCAACAAGCAGATTTTAAAACTTTTCCCAAAGCAACAACAAAAAGAAAAAATTGTTTCCAAATATAAAATGACTTAATCATTTTTTGTCAATCAGCTAAAGTAAGGTTAGAGAAATAGCAGCATACATGCTACATGTAGTTCAAAAAAGAATTTTTAGGCTGCTTGTTAATTCATGTAGATAAATCTCACTCTTAAACTCATTTTTTCTATATGAATTTCAACAAGCAATTTTGCTCTTAATATGAAAGAAATGTGATAAAGTAAATTTGTTTCTTTTGTAAAACTGTTTCTAAAATTAAATGCTTACAATTACAGATGATATGCAATTAGCGCAATAAATAAATTGAAAATTACCACTATTTTATCTGTAGACACTGTATATATATATATATAATGGACATCCTAATGATGTGCTAAAGCATATTACTATCCACTGCTTAAATTGCCTTCTGGAAGGAAATAAGCCTTGTTCTAAAGCTGTAAAAAGGAAACTCAGAAAACTCTTAGCATGTTTTTCCCACTAATTGTCAATGCCATCCTTATTTAGAGTCACACCTCACAAATCAGAATAGTATTATTATTATTCAATGGAAAATAGTAATCTATAGCTATAAATCTTAATGCAGTTTAAATTCTTGACTCGTTATGTTTAACAAAAAACAATACTTCAGATCAGTTTTTCAAATGAAGTATTGTGCTACTTTACCTGTAGACATACATGTTTGGCACACAATTTGTTTAAAACCAAATATTTAAAAACTTGTTCAATATAAAATCTAAGCAATTTAGTAATTACTTAGATATCAAAAGTATTTGTAAAATTTCTATAACAAAAGTATTTTTTTTTTGAGTTTCTTTCCATTAAATTAAAAATTGAATATTTTTAATGGAATTCTTGAAAAATTATTATGTTACATTCAATCTCTAATGTTTTAAACATATGATTTGAAGAGTTAAACTTATCAGAATTAAGTTATTGATTTGAATAAAAATGACTCATTAAAATTATTAACAAAATATCTTAATTTCATAACAGTTATAAATAAATTATTTTCTTTCCATTTAGCGTTGTTGCAATTAATTACAGTGAAATGTCAGAACAAAATTTTTATAAAATTTAAATTCAGAAAAATCAGTACAATTAACAAGAATACCATGACAGGAATTGACACAAAATGTTTATATAATCTTGGCTACAAAACAACAGATAAAAAATAAGGATATTGGTTAAGCAATTGTTATGTATTATTAAGATGCTGAAGTTATTATTCTCGCCATAAAGTATAGCAGTATACATTAATTAAATACTTAACTATTAGCATTATTTACCTTATATTTTCATAAAGAATCACTATACAAAATATTTTCTGATTTCCATTTATAAAAACTTTCATGAAAATGCATGATTTCTCCAAATTTTTTGTTAGGGCCAGTTAAATTTTTTTACAGCTACATTAAATTTTATTTAAAAACAGAAAACATATATTTTCAATAAGACATATTTTACTCAAAAACTATACATCCATTTCAATGTTTCTTTAACCACAAAAATAGGTTCTAGCTTTAGCAATTATATCTTTACGGAGATAAATCCCTTTAAGAGTATTTTTTAAATTTTTGTCTACAAATAGGTGGCAGCCAGATCTGAGTGTTTGTTTGGTTTGTCACTCCATGGCCATTTCTCGTAAACAAAAGCTAACTAGTTTAAAGTGGATCCTGAACTAAATTAAACATTCATGCTTACAGTGGGGTTCAAATTTACAATTTTTGAAACAAAGAATAGACCATTAATCATTCAGATGCAAGCTTGGCTCAGATCTGCAGGATACAACTGATAAGGTAATAATTTAGCAATTGTTGCCCTGGATTTATAAGAAATGCTTTGGTAATTGAACTTTTTACTTAACTTCGGGTTGACATCTGGTAATTTTTTTCCTTTAAGCCAACAAATAAGGGCATATATTTGTTATTAATGTTTCTTCTTTTCTTAAAATATTCAATAAATAAAATATGCACATCTTAAAATAATAAGGGAAAGTTATTGCCAGCTGGTTTGCACTTTTTTTTGGTCATATGAACATCAGCTGGGTCATTACACTAGCTGATATCCATATGGTGGCCCATTACCAATTTGATTGTCATTTATAGTGATGGATCCAAGTTTCATCCAGTGTAACATATATAAAAAAATCTTTTATTATGCTAAAATAGCTGCAAACAAAGTTCTGAACTGTCAACACGTTTTTGCTGTGGGATAATTGTGAGCAAATGCAGAGTCATTTTGAATAATTCTTCCCTGGACAAATGTTAATACAAATAATGGATACATTGCCATTTACAGTTACAGTAAACTTCAATTTATGAGAGAACTAAATTAATTATTTTTAAAATCAAAAAGCACCTTATATATTTGTTTTCTTGGAACAAAGTTTAAAATACTTCATTTTTAAATTTTCTTTTCCCAATGAAAATCAAAGTATAATCAACATATGCAATTCAAACTTTTACATTGTTTTTAAAAAAACCAAAACAAAAACGGGTTATGTAATTTTTAACGAGATCATTTGAAGGCTAGTACTTTTTAAATATCAGGATTTTATGAACAGTTTCAACATCAGTGTTGTTATCTGACGAACCTATTGACTGATGCATCATGCATTTAGAAAACGCATATATATCAAATCACTCAAATAGTGGCAGAAGTAAGTCACCAAAGTAAGAATTAGCTAAAGATTTATTATGGAACATCAAAATTTGCAAAATTTTTGTATCTAGTACTCCTTAGCAAATATTGGTCAGAACACTTGGATTAAAATACACAACATAGGAAATAAGTTTTTACAAATAATATTTTTAAATATAGTTGCTTAAAATTATATATGCCCTGTATCAATCCTAAGCTGTATGATAAATATTACTAACATTGATTTTATTCTAATACATTAAAAAGTTTGACATATGAAAATCAGATTCCCAATCGCTATGGTTATAAGAAGTGGTTTATTGTTTATATAACTTATGCTATTACACAAAATTACTTACTTCAGTAACATTCATCACAAGTTTTTCACTGGAAGAAGACAATTTTTTTGATACAACACTACTCTTTCTGGAAACAGAGGTCATGGAATTTGTCCCACAGACTGATTTCCATAATTTTTCTTGAACCCAATTAGTAATACTTTCCAAAAATCTAACAGAATTGATTTTTTCCTAAAATCCATGAACAGTTTTATTAGTGTAAAAATTGATTTTAAAAGTTATAGTAAATGAAAAATGTAAAATCAAATCCATATTCTACATCATTAATAACATTAAAGAATAATTAATCTATTTTAAAATTCTTTATCCTAATTAAAATTTTTAATCTATTTATCATTAACATTAAATAGATTAAAAATTAGAAAGATAGTAAAATCCATAAATGTAAAACTGCTATGAAAGAAATACAAAACATACATTTATTAAGTGATCTATTGATTCCCAGAAAGCATTGTAATGTGAGCCAATTCTTAAGGGATTTTGAAACATCAATTATAAAATTGATTTCATTTATTTAATACCTAGTTATTTTCTGCACACTATATCTGATTCAAACAAAGCATAAGGTTTAAAAGGAGCTCTAAATCAATACATTTATAAGATGAATTTCTGAAACTCATCTTCAAACATAAAATCAGCATATTTCTTAAATGTATATGTTTAAAAATATAAAACTATAAATTTTATCTATGGGATGTACCAATTTATAAGAGTTTAGAATATTAAAAGTCAAGTAAAAAAAAAATTCTAAAGCTTTCATAACAGTATAATATTTTGGAATTTTATTAAAATAAGGTGAAAATTTAAATGACCACCAGAATGGTAGAAATGTAATAAATCACTTTAATACATTTGAAAGTGGTTACTAAAATAATGGAAACACTTGAGAGTAAAAGTGACACTTTTGAATGTGAGTTATCAGCATTGAAATATAATTATGGCTACTTTTTTATAAATAGAAATGAATATATTCTTATATTTATTACAGTTCTTAGAGTCTTGATATTTTTCAAAAAGAACATAACACCTGTCTTCTCAGATTCTTAGAGAACAAACTGTAGGAGCCCATCTAGCTAGAGCAAGTGTAGCTGAATAACTTTTCCGTATTTTTAAAGATGTAGAGTCTAAAGCCATGACAGTATATATATACAGTACATACATAGCAGTGCAGATGAACCTTGCTGTACTTATTATGGCAGCTTATGGTTAATGGGTTTGGAATACTTGCCCACCAACAAGGGTTTTGTAATTTTGAATCATCGCTAGGTGATGAGGTCACAGCTGAGTTGGCACCCTCTTCTCCACATCCATGGCACACCAGGGAAAGATTTTAATTTCACAAATTACTATGCACATATCCAACAACCTGCAGAACTATAGTAACCCAGTGAGGGAGAATATGACCACCCTCCCAATTACTAACAGCAGCAAATAATGCTTCACTTTGCTGATCTTAACAGCAAGTGACACGGAGATAAATACATAGATATCTGTGCAGGCAAATCTGTGACTCTATATTAAGGTTAGCAGGTTTTGTAATATTCACCCATCATCAAGAGCCGGATCATTTTGAACCACTGTCATACCCAAGTGATAAAATATTTTGACAATTATAATCCTACATTTAATTTCACTTTAGACTTTTTCTATTGTATTTCACATTATCTATAAAATAAGCTATTTTGAATCAATGATCTTTTGGAAGAAGTTTGAAAGATGGAAGCAAACTTTAAAGGCTTTTTGTTAAATGTGTGGAAAATTAATTTTTTTCCAGCCATAGTTTGCTTTAAAGTAATTTGAATAATTTAACTCAAACTAATTCAATAAATTCTATATTTAAGTTTTTCCTTTGTATATATATTATTCTCTAGAAATTTACTAATCAAGTGTGAGTAGGTGACAGGTTAATTTGTTAATTCTTCGGCAATTTTAACAGTAGTTCAACCAGAACTAGCGGTTTAAAGTGGATTTTAAAACATTAACACATCCACGTCAGAGTTGTAAGCCAATTTTAAAAACTGTTTAATACTGGAGCATAAACGGTTCAGCAACCAATTCTTCTGTTCGGTTGTATGAAAGATGAAAAGGGATTAAAGTGATAGAAAATATCGTAAGCGGGTGTTTGGTTACAAGAAATAAATTTTTTTTTTACCAATTTAACAAACAAGACTCCTTTAATTGTGCCATTAATAAACTTATTTCTATGGCAAATAGAATTTTCTTAAAATATGATTAAAAAATTCTTTAATAAAATATTAACAATTTAATTGCTTGATAGTTTTGATAAACATTATAAATATATTTTAACCCCTTAACTGCGACATTTATTTCAGAAAACTGGAAAATTTCTTTGATTGTTTCATTTTATTTTTTATATTATTATAAGAGTTAGAAAACGTTTTTTTATTGCAACGTTTTAAATACAAAACTACTATATTTATAATTTTTACATACACATAAAACATTGATTACACATACATGTTGTTCATATTGAGCAAATTAAACGAAATTTTAAAGCTAAAGTTATAAGTAGTATAAATTTGTATAATATAAAAACACAACAATATGTGATTTTCAATACATAAATTATACAAATCTATTACAGTATGGTATATCCCAAAACAAGGTACTGCTCAAAAGCCTATATACTGCACTTTTTACAGTAAACTCTTGTCTCATGTCTTATTCTCATCCCTTGTTCATCAGTTTTACGACATCATATAAAACACTACCTGGTTGGAGTAGATTTCCCCCCCCCCCATCGATGAGGTGTGTTCTGGAAAGTGTTGACCTGTGAGGCGCAGCAAGCTTACACTAGGACGCCTTGGTCCTGGAAGTTGAACATTTGGTTTATTTAGTTCAACAGCTGATTTTCTGAAGTTCATATTTCTCGCCCCTTCTGCTGAAGTATGCAAAATAAGGGAGTTATTTATACAACGCCTGGTGTAGGAGATAAAAAATATTACAAGAAAATATTTTTCTATCTCCTTTTCTAGCAACCACAAAGTCTGTAAGATGTTGATCGACTTTAACATCACCTCCCATAGTGTTGTAGTCATGGACTACCTTCAGAAACGAAATTGGAATTGGTAAAAAACTAGGACCACTTGTGTCATGGAAAATAGGGAATTAAGTATCCTAAAGTAGAAACGAACTCATTTCGGATTTCACAAAATAGGACAGTTAATTTTTCTTCTGCCTGAACTCAGTTCGGGCATCAAATATACTGCACAAAGTAGTTCCGCAAACTGAATTCGGGGGATACTGGCAAGGGGTTACATTATAAATTTTAAAAAAGTGTGAATTCAATATAATTATCTGCATTATCAAAACTTAACTCCAAAGAATTGAGCAAATAGGTTTTATATACATGCTAAAACTCTTTTCATACAAATTTATTTTAAAAAATGGCAACATAGAACTCTTACTTCTTCATGTAGAAGAACAGCTATCTTCATTAGAGCATACAATAATTCTATTAGCGGCTGTGAATCATTAGTAGCTTCAGTAATAAGAATAGATTCTATTTTTTGCTGAAAAAGAATAAAAAATATACAATCATATATTTCATCTTATAAGTCTAAAAGATATTGTTTACCTTAGAATGATACCTTCTATAATGCAAATGGTCAAAGCTACTTTATTCTTAAAAAATCAAAAAAATATCGTTTTTTTTTTTTTTTTTTTTTTTTTGCTAACATTTACAGGAATTTAAGATTTTGAAATTAATAGAACAAGGAGTAAAATCTTTCTTTACATTATAAAATAAGCTGCATATATTTTTACAAGAAAACATTAGAAAAGTAATGACCACCTGCTTTTCAAATGGCGTGTTAGTAAGATAGCAATTTGGACTAACAATTAACAATAAAGTAACAACAAAATCCCACACTTGAGGTTATCTCTCTTGTGTAATACATGCAGTTTTATTTGTAGATCTTTACTACTAATAAATGTTTGTTCAGTTTACATTGTGATCCTTTCTTAGTGACAATGTACAGCAAATTGTTGATGATCCTACACAAATCTTTGTAAAATTATTTTCTAGAGCACTGTGGTATTAAATATTTTGATATCTCATTTATTCTTATTCAGAACAGTATTTTTTGTCTTTTTTCTGTTTTTTCCTCCTTTTTCATTTATCATCTTTTTCTAAACGCATACTATTGGCGAACATTTTTTATAGACTGGAACAATAATCATAAGCAAATTTCTTTAAACAAAGTCATATTCATAATAAATGAAGGAAAGTATCTGATGATTTGCATCTTTCTTGAATTTTTAAATATGATTGAAAGGAAATATACAATCAGAAATGGTAATTCAATTAAAGGAAATTAGAATGATTTAAATTAATTTTGAAAGAAAATATCTAAATTTTTGAGAAAAGTAACTAATTTTGCACCTGAACCATCACCTAAATTTTCAAACAGTAACAAGTGTTTAGCTTCATTGTGATTAACATTTTACAGAAACTATGCATCTTTTTGACAGCATTATCAAGAGTTTGAAAACACATATTTTTAACATTTCTTATCAATCTACTAAACAAAATATGAAATCTAATAAATAGTTAATGACATGGATTACAGGAATGTTGTATTAAAAAGTAATGAAAGCTTGGCTTTTTGAAACATTTTGAGGTAAATTTTTTAATATTTTTTGAGTAGGACAAACAATTTAAGCTCATAATGACTAAATGCATTTTTTATATGACATGCAAAATGCATGCACAAGCATCAATCTAAGAGTCTTAAAGAATTCAGGTGAACATTTAACTTTTTATGAAATAACAAATCTCTCTCATCTATCGAGCCTCAAAACATCTTTTGTACATTAATCCATTTACTGAAACAAAACTCACCATTAAAAAAATTTTTTAATCCTGCATTTTTCAAAGAAAAATTAATTCATTCATTCTTTTTTGATCAATGGGATATGTAAACATTTAATCGTTTTTTTATTTACACTTTCAATGTTTCACAAAGTATAGAATAAAATTAGATCCAATAGAATTCATTTGAACAAAAATAGTATTTCAAAAATATGCAGTAGGCAATAAGTTCATCACAAATTGCCCTTTGGAATTACTAACTTTCCTTTTCGTTAGACATTTTAGACTCTTGAAATGGAACTGAAAATATATTTCCAAGTTCATTTAATAAGAAAAAAAGTAGTTGTATAAAAACAGGTGTAAGAAATATTATTGTTTTAATTTGTAAGCTATAAATGCCAATGACTTTATAGATATTTCTAAATCCTTTATGAATTGGATAAAAAATAAAGGATATGAAAAATAAAAAACACTCTTAACACTTATACTAAGAATTTTGACCGACTAACAATTTTTGCATTCTGAATAAAGAGAAAAATGTGGAAACCATTACTTAACTAAGGTTTTTTGAGCTTCTTCATTTCCTTAACATCATTAATAATGATTGCATTTATTTGGGATTAAAATTATTTTCGCATTATATCATTGAAAAATCGTTTTTTTTTTAGCATAATTTCAATATGGAAGCATTTTTTTTTCTTCTATGCAAATATAAAATTAAGCACTTTTGAAGAAAATCAAGATAACTACAAAGAATGATCTTAGCAAGCTTCAAATTCAGTCAAGTTTTCGAATATGTAGTACTTTAGCATTTGGAGCAACAAAATACTTTTGAGAGTACTAATTTGGAGCAACAGTATTTTGTGAATTCGTGAGTTATCGTACTATACTTTACCTCGATTATATACTAATCAAATTTACAATTTTACAATTTACAAAAGTAAAAAAAAAAACTAAAAAATGTGTAATGAATTTGTTTTTATCAAATTAATTTGTATTGACATGCAAAATTAGCAAAAATTATTGAGCTCTATGACATTTGCACAAATATAAATTTAGTATTAAGACTATGTTTTAAAATCAAGAATAAAGTAAGGAATATCAATTTATTTTAATACAAAAAATACTTAAATATTTTTCAATCAATAATTAAAATTTGTTTTTAATAATTATGTAAATTTTTTAAACACTTTTTTTCTAAAAATTTAATATAATTCTAAATTTTTGAAAATCTCACACATACATCAGGTAATTTCAGAAAAATCTACGTAAGTGGAAAAATACATATAGCTTAATACATTTATAACCAAATGATGCTGACTTAAATAAAAAAGAGTATGTTTTATATTCTAATATTTTTTATTACAGCAATAAATATTTATTGCACAATCATTTTAAGTTAAACTTTTAAATGAGATTAAAAAAATTACTTTCAAAAAGAATAAAAACAATTTGAAATTATTTTTTTTATACTTTGAATAATAAAGAAATTTAAAATACTTAATAGTTAATTGCGATTGTAAAATGTTTTTTTTTTCTCTTCCTTAAGTAACAAGTCAGTTATGTTATTTTGTTCATTAAAATGGTGACATTAGAATAAGAAATGTGAATAAGTAAATAAAAGTCCTTATTTTTTACTCATTTTCACACACACAAGAAATATGAAAATATTTACAAGTTATTTTACTTTACCTAATTTTTATTCACCAGTAATAAAACACAATATTATTTGATCCATAAAATTTCCTAACAATTATAAATTAGATCTGTATTAATGTTTTATTCATTTCCAAACAAATCAAACAAAAAAAATTGATAATTAAACCAAAAATTTAATGAAAATGTAATCAGAGGAAAAAAAAGACAGTTTGTTTTGCCGCTTTTTGACTACTTTTTCAACAAGAGGGATAATTCAAATGGAAGCAATGGTTTGAACTACATTCCAAACTTTTTCTAATGATGGGAGTCAAACAGAAGAATTGAAAACTTATTGCAAATTATTCAATTGCAAGTTTGGTGATACTAATCATAGAAGTGCTCATTTTATTAATGCTTTATTAAAAATGTTTTTATGATAGTCAAGAATTGTTTCACAGCTTTTAAATTTTCAAAACTTCTAGTAAGCAGAAATATACATATGAATTAATAAAAAATAGATATTTAACATTAGAAAATAAAATTATAGCTTTTAGAATATATGCACACATTTTATTATAAAAGGTAGTCAAACTTAAAAAGATATTTTAATAATAAAGACATTTTTAAAACTGATTACACATGGAAATTCCAATTTTAATTAAATATTTACTTTTAAAGTCTCAGCTAATTCTAAGAATAATTTTAACTCTTTTGAATTATGTGTAACAATTTGTTTTTGGCAAGGATTCCTATCTAACAAATCGTTCAGCAATTGAACACCCATCACAGGTTTAATAGAGTCAGGAAGTTGTGAGATTCTCTGCTGTAAGAAAAGAAAAATACATAATATATAAATGGAAAGATTTTTTTAAAATCAATACTTTTGATATAGTGTAAATAATTTTCATGATACACTAACTGATAATTACATTAATAAACAATAATAAATTTTAGTTAATATAGGCTTTGTAATAATAAAACTATTCACATGCATTGGGACAAATATGTTTTTACTCGAGTTGATATGTGATTACAAGCACTATCCAGAATAGACTCAAATGAGTCATATTTGCCAAGAGGTAGCATGATGGATACATGTTGACTAAAATTGACTTGCATGGCTGGTTTTAGTCAGAGACTCAGTTGTGAGCCTTTCATTGTGGCAGCTGCTGGCTATAATTTTGTTCCATGTGAAACAGGTCACCTTTATTGTTCAAATATGGATATTACTTCAAAAGAAGACTTCTAGATTAATCACTTTAAATGAACAAACTTCTATGAGTGTGAGAGATATAACAGTAGGTTGGGGCATATCAAGTGTTTCAATAATTTTAAGAACACATCAAAATTTCAGTTTCTCCTTCAAAATGAATAGGAAAATGTGGGTGCAAATACAAAACTTGAAGAACTGATAAAATTCTTATTAAATCTCGTAAAATAAATCCAAGAAAGATAATTGCAGAATTCAAAAGGATTTATAGGGTTATACTGAAGTGTATACTTTAACTGTATGGAAAAGTCGTCTGGAAAATGACTGTCTAGCAAGAATGTTTATCTCATACGATGAAAAAAACATTTAACACATGAGTAAAAATACTGAATAAAAGATTGTTAATGATAGGGAGAAAGTGATTTTCAGTGAAAAACATTTATCTGGGCAAGTATACAAATCAAATGCAGTTACAAAAAATGAAACTCAGCAGTCAAATTGCATCTAACAGACTTCCAAACAAACTTTCTAAACAGATATTTGAATTCTTTCCCCATTAAATAAATAACACTGGAAAATCAAAGTCAGTCACTTTCTCCATCAAATGACTAGTTTCTCTTAAATGCATGATGAATTTTGACAACTGTACAGAAATATTAAGCAGAAAGACTGTTTCATTCACAGAAATATTTAATAGAACATTCCATATTGGAATCCTCATCAAAATTCAACATTGCTGCAAAATTTTGTTTGGAAAAATTAAATAAAAGTGAATAATTGGTCTCATGATGAGTCAGATTTAAATCCTTTGAATGCTTATCACACATTCTTCAGAATCATTTAATTAAGATGAATAACACAACAGAGCAAATGATAAAATGTGTTAGATAAGTGTGGTTCCATGATAAAGTTAATAATATGTATGTTATACTATTGCAGCCGATGCGAAGATGAGTTGAAGTGATCTTTTCTGCCAAATAAGATATTTCATATTAACACAAAGTTGGCTGGTTGTATTGAATATTATGTCATAAGGTCCAATTTGGGCAATCTGCCTCATATTAATATACTGAAATAATTGAAAATTTTCTTCTTGATTGACACTACAACCTGCCAGCAACAGGATTTTAAAATATTCAGATCTGCTTTCATACAAACCCATCAATCTTAAGTGTGTGAGATCACTTTCTCTTTTCCTGTTACTCTAAATTTAAAAACATGTCCTGTCTAATCCACAAGATGTAATGAAATTTCATGATTTGAACTCAATAAAAATTGAAGGATATCAATATTATCCTTAATTTCTCCAAAATTGGTCAGATAGAATTAAGTTGAGGTCCTGTACATTTTCACCTTAAAATTCACCGAAGAAACACATATGTGCAGTAATAATATATATATTCTTTACATACATATATATATGTGTGTGTGAGTAAATATAATTTTAAAAGGATACTATCTAGATAATTGTAATATCAAAGCATGCCTCCCTTTTGTAAAATGGGACAAATGAAGCCTTCTTCCCATTCAATGTAGGTATTTGCTCTGTAGTTTAAACATTTATGAATGGCATCAGTTACTCCAGATAGGTCACTATTAATAGGCTCTGCTGTAATAATTATTTGGTTTTTATGCATTATTACGAACATTCAGTAACTTACTTTTCTTATAATGTTTTTTTATCATAAAATTTATGTTTTACTCAATATTTTTTGTTGTATCCTTAATTATTTTTTCAGTTTGTGGCCAAGAAAAGTCCCCATTCTGTATATCATGTACAGTAGCCTTTCTTTTAAATTATATTTACCTTTCATCCTCACAAGTTATCACGAGTCAACACATTAAGACTATCTTTTTATTGCTTATTTGAAAATGTCATAGTTATTCTTCCTCAACTTAGGCGCCAAAGGTCCACCAGAAAGTAATCAATTCTATTTAGGGTTTTTCCATCAGGGAATTGACATATGACTTAATATTTATTTTTAGATTTGGAGAAGATACCTCACATAATAAATTCGTGTGCATTTATGAAACATTAATTCTTAAGCCATTATCACTACCTCTCACATGCAAACTATGATAACCTATAGAGTTTTTACTAATCTCATGATAATTTTTTGCATTGAAGTCACTAATAATCAGTTTTATACATTCAAGGGAACATTTACCATAGAAGCTTTTAATCAATAGTTATCCTAAAATTCATCTTTGATAATATCATTTTAGAGTTCTCTTAATAGCTGAATATACGTTGACAGTACTAACATTTTGGGACATGTTCGATCCTGAATTTTGCAGACCCTTACATTTATGAAAACATGAAATCTACCCAGTTTCAGTTTCCTAATTACTACAAATTCTATTCTAAAACAATGCTGATTACTCAAACAACTTATATCACGATACTGCATCTTTTTATTTATTCAAACTTCTTAACCAAGTAGTCTGATCTCCAGAATAGCCACAAAATATCAAAACTGTAACTCTCAAAAATATCAACCACACTTTTAAGTGCTCAATCATTATAGATAGTGTCGCGTGCATCTCAAGCATCCCAGATCAGTTTGTAAGCACCCCAATTTCTGAATATCAATTTTTCTATTTGGTGGAATAGTAAACTTTACATTTAATCTAGAAGACAAATCACATGATATATAATTCCCATGGGCAGAGTGTCTGAACTCTGAGCACCCATTTAGTCGCCTCTTCCAATATCAAGCTACTAATGGGATTATTTTTCACAATAGATCATCACATGGAAATAGCTGAAAACTTAATATATTTAAAATGAATCAATAACTTTAAAGAGCAGGTGAAAGTATACAGTAATTTATAAATATGATTTTCTTATGAAGTACTGTATATTTTTTTCATTGCCTTTTTTATTCCATTCCACTTGTTAACGATTCTTTTCTCCTTAGGTATCTTTGTGATATATAAGCATAGCACCAAGTTTTAGTCACTCAGTAATTTGTTTTTTATTAAAATAAATTATAAATTTAAAAATAAGGATTTTTGTGGTGACATTAGTCACTTACACTATACCATGTTATGAATGTAATAGAACGCATTTCAACCACACTTCTGGAAACTTGAATAATTTTATTTTCAGTTTAAAATATTCACAAAATATACTTTCGCATTTCCAGCTTAACTATTTATAACATATAACACTTAGTATAATTAGTTTGAAAGAACATTTTCTAACTCTGGAACAAATATTGAAAATTAAATAAATAATAATTCTTTAAATAATAACCCTCTAATGTTGAAAATTAAACTTTTAATAATGTTTTAAAATTATTTTTACAGAAATTACAGAATAATATTCTGAAAACATTACTTTAGAATTAAGGCAGGTGTAAAATATATGACTGAAAAATTCCCAATGATTTATTTTTTTATAAACATTGGCAAT
>CM057809.1:7755411-7770411 GCA_030067965.1 Latrodectus elegans
GACACCAACAATGCGATCTTTAATATTAATACATCAAAATGTTCACATCAGTGTCCTCTTCTACATTCAATCTGGTTCCAGACTTCTCTTATCGTCTAAAATGTCCTAATCAGCCCCCTTTCTTTTTAAAGATTTCAAATTTTTGTGTTTTTTTTTTCAGATCTTAGAAAATTGAGAAGAGCTAACACTCCAACCATACGATCTTAAATATTAATACATGAAAATGATCGAAAACATCGCCGCTATAAGATTCAATTTGATTCAAGACATTTCTAGGCATTTAAATTGTCCTAATGACCCCCCCTCTAAAAATTATTAAACTTATGTTTTTTATCGTATTTTAGGAAATTGAGGAGTGTTATGATTTCAACCATGGGATCTTAAATATTAATACATCAAAATGTTTGCAATAGTCTCCTCTTCAGAAATCAGTTGGTTTCCAGACATTTCTTTACACCTAAATTGTCCTATTCACCCCCAGCTATAAAAGTGAATTTTCTGTGTTTTGGTTTGTATTTTTAGAAAATTGAGGAGTGTTATGACTCCAACCAGGGATCTTAAATATTACTACATCAAAATGTTCATAAAAGTCTCCTCTAAAAGATTCAGTTTGGTTCGACACATTTCTAGTAACTAAAGTCTCATAATAAACCCCCCTCCTTTAAAAAGTCAAATTTTTAAATCTTTTCGGTCAAATTTTAGTAAAATGAAGAGTGTTGCAACTCCAACCATGGTATCTTAAATATTAATACGTCAAAATTTGCGCAACAGTCTCCTCTGAAAGATTCAGTTTGGTGCCAGATTTTTTTTTCTCACCTAAAATGTCCTAATCAACCCCTCTTAAAAATCAATTTTGTGTCTTTTTGATTGTATTTCAAAAAATTGAGGAGAGTTTTGACCCCAACCATGGGATCTTTTATATTAATACATAAAATTGTTCGCAACAGTGTCCTCTACAAGATTTAATTTGGCTCCAGATATTTCTAGTCACCTAAATTGACCTAGTCATTTCCCCCCCTTTTTTAAGAATACAATTTTTCAGTCGTTTTGTTTGCATTTTACATATTTGAGGAGTGTTACGATCCTAACCATGCGATCTTTAATTTTAATACATCAAAGTGTTCGCCTCAGTATCCTCTACAAGATTCAATTTGGTTCCAGACATCTATAGTGTTTTAAAATGTCCTAATGAGCCCCCTTTCCTTTTTTAAGAATTCAAATTTTTGTCTTTTCGGTCGGATTTTAATAATTGAGAAGTATTCCAACTCCAACCATAGGATCTTAAATATTAATACATGAAAATGTTCGATAAAGTCGCCTCTATAAGATTCAGTTTATTCAAAACATTTCTAGTCCTCTAAAATGTCCTAATACCCCTCCTTTATAAAGTATTAAACTTTTGTTTTTTATCCTATTTTAGGAAATTGAAGAGTATTATGAGATTTCAACCATGGGATCTTAAATATTATTACATCAAAATGTTTGCAATAGTCTCTTCTTCAGAATTCAGTTTGGTTCCAGATATTTCTTGACACCTAAAATGTCCTAATCACCCCCCACTCTTAAAGTGAATTTTGTGTCTTTTTGATTGTTTTTATAGAAAATTGATGAGTGTTATGACTCCAACCATGGGATCTTAAATATTAGTATATCAAAATGTTCACAAATGTCTCCTCTAAAAGATTCAGTTTGGTTCCACACATCTCTAGTAACATAAGTCTCATAATCAACCCCCCACCCTTTAAAAAGTCAAATTTTTAATTCATTTCTGTAAAATTTAAGTAAAATGAGGAGTGTTGCGACTCCAACCATGGTATCTTAAATAATTATACGTCAAAATGTGCGCATCAGTCTCCAAAATAAGATTCGGCTTGGCGCTTCACATTTCTGGACACCTAAAATGTCCTGATCTCCCCCTTATAAAAATAAATTTTGTGTAATTTTGATTGTATTTGAAAAAATTGAGGAGTGTTAACTTTTCAACCATGGGGTCTTAAATACTAATACATCAATATGTTCGCAAATGTATCCTCTACCAGAAATATTTTGGCTACAGACATCTCTAGAGTCCTAAAATTTCCTATACAACCCCCCCCTTTTAAAAAAATCCAAATTCTTCGGTATTTTTGGTTGGATTTTAGATAATTGATAAGGTACACACCTCTAACCATGAGATCGTAATTATTAATACATCAAAATATTCGCAACAGTGTCTTATATAAGACCCACTTTGGTTCTAGACGTATCTAGTGTTCTAAAATGTCCTAATCAGCCCCTACACACATTTTTTAAGAATTCTAATTTTTGTGTCTTTTTGATCGGATTTTAGAAATTTGTTGAGTGCACCGACTCTAACCATAGGATGTTAAATATTAATACATGAAAGTGTTCGCAACAGTTTCCACTACAAGATTCAGTTTGGCTCCAGACATTTCTAGGTACCTAAAATGGCCTAATCACGTACCTCCCATTTTTTAAGCATTTTTGTGTCTTTTTGGTTAGATTTTTTAAAATTGAGGAATGCTACAACTTAAACCATGGGATGTTAAATATTAATAAATTAAAATATTTGCAACAGTGTCCTTTACAAGAATCAGTTTTGCCCCAGACATCTCTAGTCTCCTGAAATGTCCTAATCACCCCCCCCCTTTAAAGATATTAAAATTTCGGTGTTTTTGGTTGGATTTTAAATATTTGAAATGTGATACGGCTCTAACCATGGGATCTTAAAAAATAATACATAATTAATTTTGCAACAATGTCCTCTATGAGATTCAATTCGATTCCAGACATCTCAAGTGTTCTAAAATGTACTAATCAGCTCCCAACATTTTTTAAATATTCAAATTATTATGTCTTTTCGGTCGGATTTTAAAAAATCGGAAGTGCACCGACTTCAACCATAGGATCTTAAATATTAATACATCATTGTGTTCGCAACAGTCTCCTCTGCAAGATTTAGTTTGGTGCCAGACATTTCTTCTCACCTAAAATGTTCTAATCAACCCCCCTTAAAAATCAATTTTGAGTCTTTTTGATTGTATTTTAAAAAATGAGGAGAGTTATGATTCAAAGCATGGTATCTTCAATGTTATTACATAAAAATGTTCGCAACAGTCTCGTCTAAAATTTAATTTGGCTCCAGACATTTCTAGTAAACTAAAATGACCTAATCACCTCCCCCCCTTTTTTAAGAATTCAAATTTTTCGGTCTTTTTTTTTGGATTTTAGATATTTCAGGAGTGTTACGACCCCAACCATGGGATCTTTAATTTTAATACATCAAAATGCTCGCATCAGTATCCTCTACAAGATTCTATTTGGTTCCAGACATCTATAGTGTTATAAAATGTCTTAATCAGCCCCCTTTCCTTTTTCAAGAATTCAAATTTTTTGTCTTTTTGGTCGGATTTTAGAAAATTGAGAAAAATTAAAACTCCAACCATAGGATCTTAAAAATTAATACATGAGAATGTACGAAAAAGTCGCATCTAAAAGATTCAGTTTGAATCAAGACATTTCTAGCCCCGTAAAATGGACTAAAAACACCCCCCCCTTCTATAAAGTATTAAACTTTTGTTGTTTTTATCGTATTTTAGGAAATTGAGGAACATTACGTTTTCAACCATGCGATTTTAAATATATTAATACATCAAAATTTTTGCAATTGTCTCCTTTTCAGAATTTAGTTGGGTGCAAGACATATCTTGACACCTAAAATGTCTTAATCACCACCCACTATAAAAGTGAATTTTGTGTGTTTTTGATTGTATTTTAGAAAATTGAGGAGTGTTATGACTCCAACCATGGGATCTTAAATATTGGTATATCAAGATGTTCATAAATGTCTCCTCTAAAAGATTCAGTTTGGTTCCACACATTTCTAGTAACTTAAGTTTCATAATCAACCCCCACCCTTTAAAAAGTCAAATTTTTAAATCATTTCGGTCAAATTTAAGAAAATGAGGAGTGTTGCGACTCCAACCATTTTATCTTAAATATTAATACGTCAAAATGTGTGCATCAGTCTGCAAAACAAGATTCGGCTTCGTGCTTAACATTTCTGGACACCTAAAATGTCCTGATCTCCCCCTTATAAAAATAAATTTTGTGTAATTTTGATTGTATTTGAAAAAATTGAGGAGTGTTAACATTTCAACCATGGGGTCTTAAGTACTAATATATCAATATGTTCGCAAATGCATCGTCTACCAGAAATATTTTGGTCACAGACATCACTAGTCTCCTAAAATTTCCTATAAAACCCACCTTTTAAAGAATCCAAATTCTTCGGTCTTTTTGGTAGGATTTTAGGTAATTGATAAGGTATAGGCACCTCTAACCATGGGAACTTAATTATTAATACATCAAAATATTCGGAACAATGTCTTCTATAAGACACAATTTGGTTCTAGACGTATCTAGTGTTCTAAAATGTCCTAATCAGCCCCTACACACATTTTTTAAGAATTCTAATTTTTGTGTCTTTTTGATCGGATTTTAGAAATTTGTTGAGTGCACCGACTCTAACCATAGGATGTTAAATATTAATACATGAAAGTGTTCGCAACAGTTTCCACTACAAGATTCAGTTTGGCTCCAGACATTTCTAGGTACCTAAAATGGCCTAATCACGCCCCCTCCCATTTTTAAGAATTTTTGTGTCTTTTTGGTTAGATTTTTTAAAATTGAGGAATGCTACAACTTAAACCATGGGATGTTAAATATTAATAAATTAAAATATTTGCAACAGTGTCCTTTACAAGAATCAGTTTTGCCCCAGACATCTCTAGTCTCCTGAAATGTCCTAATCACCCCCCCTTTAAAGATATTAAAATTTCGGTGTTTTTGGTTGGATTTTAAATATTTGAAATGTGATACGGCTCTAACCATGGGATCTTAAAAAATAATACATAATTAATTTTGCAACAATGTCCTCTATGAGATTCAATTCGATTCCAGACATCTCAAGTGTTCTAAAATGTACTAATCAGCTCCCAACATTTTTTTAAATATTCAAATTATTATGTCTTTTCGGTCGGATTTTAAAAAATCGGAAGTGCACCGACTTCAACCATAGGATCTTAAATATTAATACATCATTGTGTTCGCAACAGTCTCCTCTGCAAGATTTAGTTTGGTGCCAGACATTTCTTCTCACCTAAAATGTTCTAATCAACCCCCCTTAAAAATCAATTTTGAGTCTTTTTGATTGTATTTTAAAAAAATGAGGAGAGTTATGATTCAAAGCATGGTATCTTCAATGTTATTACATAAAAATGTTCGCAACAGTCTCGTCTAAAATTTAATTTGGCTCCAGACATTTCTAGTAAACTAAAATGACCTAATCACCTCCCCCCCTTTTTTAAGAATTCAAATTTTTCGGTCTTTTTTTTGGATTTTAGATATTTCAGGAGTGTTACGACCCCAACCATGGGATCTTTAATTTTAATACATCAAAATGCTCGCATCAGTATCCTCTACAAGATTCTATTTGGTTCCAGACATCTATAGTGTTATAAAATGTCTTAATCAGCCCCCTTTCCTTTTTCAAGAATTCAAATTTTTTGTCTTTTTGGTCGGATTTTAGAAAATTGAGAAAAATTAAAACTCCAACCATAGGATCTTAAAAATTAATACATGAGAATGTACGAAAAAGTCGCATCTAAAAGATTCAGTTTGAATCAAGACATTTCTAGCCCAGTAAAATGGACTAAAAACACCCCCCCCCTTCTATAAAGTATTAAACTTTTGTTGTTTTTATCGTATTTTAGGAAATTGAGGAACATTACGTTTTCAACCATGCGATTTTAAATATATTAATACATCAAAATTTTTGCAATTGTCTCCTTTTCAGAATTTAGTTGGGTGCAAGACATATCTTGACACCTAAAATGTCTTAATCACCACCCACTATAAAAGTGAATTTTGTGTGTTTTTGATTGTATTTTAGAAAATTGAGGAGTGTTATGACTCCAACCATGGGATCTTAAATATTGGTATATCAAGATGTTCATAAATGTCTCCTCTAAAAAGATTCAGTTTGGTTCCACACATTTCTAGTAACTTAAGTTTCATAATCAACTCCCCACCCTTTAAAAAGTCAAATTTTTAAATCATTTCGGTCAAATTTAAGAAAAATGAGGAGTGTTGCGACTCCAACCATTTTATCTTAAATATTAATACGTCAAAATGTGTGCATCAGTCTGCAAAACAAGATTCGGCTTCGTGCTTAACATTTCTGGACACCTAAAATGTCCTGATCTCCCTTATAAAAATAAATTTTGTGTAATTTTGATTGTATTTGAAAAAATTGAGGAGTGTTAACATTTCAACCATGGGGTCTTAAGTACTAATATATCAATATGTTCGCAAATGCATCGTCTACCAGAAATATTTTGGTCACAGACATCACTAGTCTCCTAAAATTTCCTATACAACCCCCCTTTTAAAGAATCCAAATTCTTCGGTCTTTTTGGTAGGATTTTAGGTAATTGATAAGGTATAGGCACCTCTAACCATGGGAACTTAATTATTAATACATCAAAATATTCGGAACAATGTCTTCTATAAGACACAATTTGGTCCTAGACGTATCTAGTGTTCTAAAATGTCCTAATCAGCCCCTACACACCTTTTTTAAGAATTCCAATTTTTGTGTCTTTATGATCGGATTTTAGAAATTTGAGGAATGCACCGACTCCAACCATAGGATCTTAAATATTAATACATGAAAATGTTCGCAACAGTTTCCACTACAAGATTCAGTTTGGCTCCAGACATTTCTAGGCACCTAAAATGACCTAATCACGCCCTCTTTCATTTTTTAAGCATTTTTGTGTTTTTTGGTTAGATTTTTGAAAATTGAGGAATGCTACAACTTAAACCATGGGATGTTAAATATTAATAAATGAAAATATTTGCAACAGTGTCCTATACAAGAATAAGTTTTGCCCCAGACATCTCTAGTCTCCTGAAATGTCCTAATCACCCCCCCTTTAAAGATATTAAAATTTCGGTGTTTTTATTTGGATTTTAAATATTTGAAATGTGATACGGCTCTAACCATGGGATCTTAAATAATAATACATAATTAATTTTGCAACAATGTCCTCTATGAGATTCAATTCGATTCCAGACATCTCAAGTGTTCTAAAATGTACTAATCAGCTCCCAACATTTTTAAATATTCAAATTATTATGTCTTTTCGGTCGGATTTTAAAAAATCGGAAGTGCACCGACTTCAACCATAGGATCTTAAATATTAATACATCATTGTGTTCGCAACAGTCTCCTATGCAAGATTTAGTTTGGTGCCAGACATTTTTTCTCACCTAAAATGTTCTAATCAACCCCCCTTAAAAATCAATTTTGAGTCTTTTTGATTGTATTTTAAAAAAATGAGGAGAGTTATGATTCAAAGCATGGTATCTTCAATGTTATTACATAAAAATGTTCGCAACAGTCTCGTCTAAAATTTAATTTGGCTCCAGACATTTCTAGTAACCTAAAATGACCTAATCACCTCCCCCCTTTTTTAAGAATTCAAATTTTTCGGTGTTTTTGTTTGGATTTTAGATATTTGAGGAGTGTTACGACACCAACAATGCGATCTTTAATATTAATACATCAAAATGTTCGCATCAGTGTCCTCTTCCACATTCAATTTGGTTGCAGACATCTCTCTTCGTCTAAAATGTCCTAATCAGCCCCCTTTCTTTTTTAACATTTCAAATTTTTGTGTTTTCTGTTCAGATCTTAGAAATTTGAGAAGAGCGAACACTCCAACCATAGGATCTTAAATATTAATACATGAAAATGATCGAAAAATCGCCGCTATAAGATTCAATTTGATTCAAGACATTTCTAGGCATCTAAATTGTCCTAATAACCCCCACCCCCTCTAAAAATCATTAAACTTATGTTTTTTATCGTATTTTAGGAAATTGAGGAGTGTTATGATTTCAACCATGGGATCTTAAATATTAATACATCAAAATGTTTGCAATAGTCTCCTCTTCAGAAATCAGTTGGTTTCCAGACAATTCTTTACACCTAAATTGTCCTATTCACCCCCAGCTATAAAAGTGAATTTTCTGTGTTTTGGTTTGTTTTTTAGAAAATTGAGGAGTGTTATGACTCCAACCATGGGATCTTAAATATTACTAAATCAAAATGTTCATAAAAGTCTCCTCTAAAAGATTCAGTTTGGTTCCACACATTTCTAGTAACTAAAGTCTCATAATCAACCCCCCCCTTTAAAAAGTCAAATTTTTTAATCTTTTCGGTCAAATATTAGAAAAATGAGGAGTGTTACGACTCCAACCAACTATCTTAAATATTAATACTTCAAATGTGCGCAACAGTCTCCTCTGCAAGATTCAGTTTGGTGCCAGACATTTCTTCTCACCTAAAATGTCTTAATCAACATCTCTTAAAAATCAATTTTGTGTCTTTTTGATTGTATTTTAAAAAATTGAGGAGTGTTACGACCCCATCCATGCGATCTTTAATTTTAATACATAAAATATTTCGCATCAGTATCCTCTACAAGATTCAATTTGGTTCCAGACATCTGTAGTGTTCTAAAATGTACTAATCAGCCCACTTTCTTTTTAAAGAATTCAAATTTTTTGTCTTTTTGGTTGGTTTTTAAAAAATTGAGAAGAACTCCAACTCCAACCATAGGATCTTAAATATTAATGCATGAAAATGTTCGAAAAACTCGCCTATACAAGAGTCAGTTTGATTCAAGACATTTCTAGTCCTCTAAAATGTCCTAATACCCCCCTTTATAAAGTATTAAACTTATGTTTTTTATCGTATTTTAGGAAATTGAGGAGTGTCATGATTTCAACCATGGGATCTTAAATATCAATACATCAAAATGTTAAAAATAGTCTCTTCTTCAGAATTCAGTTTGGTTCCAGATATTTCTTACACCTAAAATGTCCTAATCACCCCCCACTCTTAAAGTGAATTTTGTGTCTTTTTTATTGTTTTTATAGAAAATTGATGAGTGTTATGACTCCAACCATGGGATCTTAAATATTAGTATATCAAAATGATCACAAATGTCTCCTCTAAAAGATTTAGTTTGGTTCCACACATCTCTAGTAACTTAACTCTCATAATCAACCCCCCACCCTTTAAAAAGTCAAATTTTTAAATCATTTCGGTCAAATTTAAGAAAAATGAAGAGTGTTGCGACTCCAACCGTGGTATCTTAAATAATTATACGTCAAAATGTGCGCATCAGTCTCCAAAACAAGATTCGGCTTGGTGCTTAACATTTCTGGACACCTAAAATGTCCTGATCTCCCCCTTATAAAAAATAAATTTTGTGTAATTTTGATTGTATTTGAAAAATTTGAGGAGTGTTAACATTTCAACCAAGTAAGTACTAATATATCAATATGATCGCAAATGCATACTCTACCAGAAATATTTTGGTCACAGACATCTCTAGTCTCCTAAAATTTCCTATACAACCCCCCCCTTTTAATGAATCGAAATTCTTCGGTCTTTTTGGTTGGATTTTAGGTAATTGATAAGGTATACTCTAACCATGGGATCTTAATTATTAATACATCAAAATATTCGCAACAGTGTCTTGTATAAGACCCACTTTGGTTCTAGACGTATCTAGTGTACAAAAATGTCCTAATCAGCCCCTACACACCTTTTTTAAGAATTCTAATTTTTGTGTCTTTTTGATCGGATTTTAGAAATTTGTTGAGTGCACCGACTCCAACCATAGGATGTTAAATATTAATACATGAAAATGTTCGCAACAGTTTCCACTACAAGATTCAGTTTGGCTCCAGACATTTCTAGGTACCTAAAATGTCCTAATCTCGACCCCTCCCATTTTTTAAGCATATTTGTGTCTTTTTGGTTAGATTTTTGAAAATTGAGGAATGCTACAACTTAAACCATGGGATGTTAAATATTAATAAATGAAAATATTTGCAACAGTGTCCTATATAAGAATCAGTTTTGCCCCAGACATCTCTTTTCTCCTGAAATGTCCTAATCACCCCTCCCTTTAAAGATATTAAAATTTCGGAGTTCTTGGTTGGATTTTAAATATTTGAAGGGTAATACGGCTCTAACCATTAGATCTTAAATAATAATACATAATTAATTTAGCAACAATGTCCTCTATGAGATTCAATTCGATTCCAAACATCTCAAGTGTTCTAAAATGTACTAATCAGCCCTAAACATTTTTTAAATATTCAAATTATTATGTCTTTTCGGTCGGATTTTAAAAAATCGGAACTGCACAGACTTCAACCATAGGATCTTAAATATTAATACATCAATGTGTTTGCAACAGTCTCCTCTGCAAGATTTAGTTTGGCTCCAGACATTTCTAGTCACCTAAAATGACCTAATCACCTCCCCCCCTTTTTTAAGAATTCAAATTTTTCGGTCTTTTTGTTTGGATTTTAGATATTTGAGGAGTGTTACGACACCAACAATGCGATCTTTAATATTAATACATCAAAATGTTCGCATCAGTGTCCTCTTCCACATTCAATTTGGTTCCAGACATCACTTGTCGTCTAAAAAGTAATAATCATCCCCCTTTCTTTATTCAGATTTCAAATTTTTGTTGTTTTTGTTCAGATCTTAAAAAATTGAGAAGAGCTAACACTCCAAACATAGGATCTTAAATATTAATACAAGAAAATGATCGAAAAATTCGCCGCTATAAGATTCAATTTGATTCAAGACATTTCTAGGCATCTAAATTGTACTAATAACCCCTCCTCTATAAATTATTATGTTTTTTTATCGTATTTTAGGAAATTGAGGAGTGTTATGATTTAAACCATGGGATCTTAAATATTAATACATCAAAATGTTTGCAATAGTCTCCTCTTCAGAAATCAGTTGGTTTCCAGACATTTCTTTACACCTAAATTGTCCTATTTACCCGCAGCTATGAAAGTGAATTTTGTGTGTTTTTGTTTGTATTTTAGAAAATTGAGGAGTGTTATTACTCCAACCATGGGATCTTAAATATTACTATATCAAAATGTTCATAACCGTCTCCTCTTAAAGATTCAGTTTGGTTCCACAGATTTCTAGTAACTAAAGTCTCATAATCAACCCCTCCTTTAAAATGTAAAATTTTTAAATCTTTTCGGTCAAATATTAGAAAAATGAGGAGTTTTGCGACTCCAACCAACTATCTTAAATATTAATACGTCAAAATGTGCGCAACAGTCTCCTCTGCAATATTCAGTTTGGTGCCAGATATTTCTTCTCACCTAAAATGTCTTAATCAACCCCCCTTAAAAATCAATTTTGTGTCTTTTTGATTGTATTTTAAAACATTGAGGAGTGTTACGACCCCAACCATGCGATCTTTAATTTTAATACATAAAAAAGTTTCGCATTAGTATCCTCTACAAAGTTCAATTTGGTTCCAGACATCTGTAGTGTTCTAAAATGTCCTAATCAGCCCACTTTCTTTTTTAAAGAATTCAAATTTTTTGTCTTTTTGTTGGTTTTTAAAAAATTGAGAAGAACTACAACTCCAACCATAGGATCTTAAATATTAATGCATGAAAATGTTCGAAAAACTCGCCTATACAAGATTTAGTTTTATTCAAGACATTTCTAGAACTCTAAAATGTCCTAATAAACCCCCTCCTCGATAAGGTATTAAACGTATGTATTTTTATCGTATTTTAGTAAATTGAGGAGTGTTATGATTTCAACCAAGGGATCTTAAATAGTAATACATCAAACTGTTTGCAATAGTCTCTTCTTCAGAATTCAGTTTGGATCCAGAAATTTCTTGACACCTAAAATGTCCTAATCACCCCCCAATATAAAAGTGAATTTTGTGTTTTTTTTTCTATTTTAGAAAATTGAGGAGTGTTATGACTCCAACCATGGGATCTTATATATTAATACATAAAAGTGTTCGCAACAGTGTCCTGCACAAGATTTAATTTGGCTCCAGACATTTCTAGTCACCTAAAATGACCTAGTCATGCCCCCCCCCTTTTTTAAGAATTCAAATTTTTCTGTCGTTTTGGGTGGATTTTAGATATTTGAGGAGTGTTACGACCCAATTCAGGCGATCTTTAATTTTAATACATCAAATTGTTCGCATCAGTATCCTCTACAAGATTCAATTTGGTTTCAGACATCTATAGTGTTTTAAAATGACCTAATCAGCCCCATTTCCTTTTTTAGGAATACAAATTTTTCGTCTATTTGTTCGGATTTTAGAAAATTGAGAAGAAATACAACTCCAACCATAGTATCTTAAATATTAATACATGAAAATGACCGAAAAAATCGCAGCTGTAAGATTTAATTTGATTCAAGACATTTCTAGGCATCTAAAATGTCCTTATAACCTCCCCCCCTCTATAAAGTATTAAACCTTTGTTTTTTTATAGTATTTTAGGAAATTGAGGAGTATTATGATTTCAATCATGGAATCTTAAATATATATTAATACATAAATATGTTTGCAATAGTCTCTTCTTAAGAATTCAGTTTTGTTCCAGACATTTCTTGACCCCTAAAATAACCTATTCATCCCCCTCTATAAAAGTGAATTTTGTGTCTTTTTGATTGTATTTTAGAAAATTGTGAGGAGTGTTATAACTCCAACCATATGATCTTAAATATTATTATATCAAAATGTTCATAAATGTCTTCTCTAAAAGATTCAATTTCACTCCACACATTTCTAGTACCAAATGTCTCATAATCAACCCCCCCACCTTTCAAAAGACAAATTTTTAAATCTTTTCGGTCAAATTTTAGAAAAATTAGGAGAGTTGCGACTCCAACCATGGGATCTTAAATATTAATACGTCAAAATGTGCGCAACAGTCTCCTCTACAAGTTTTAATTTGGTGCCTGACATTTCTAGTCACCTAAAATGACCTAATCACGTGCCCCCTTTTTTAATAATTCAAATTTTTTGTTTTTTTGTTTGGATTTTTGATATTTGAGGAGTGTTACAAATTTAACCATGGGTTCTTTAAAATTAATACATTAATATGTTCGCATCAATGTCCTCTAAGAGATTCAATTTGGTTCCTGTCATCTCTAATTTTCTAAAATGTCCTAATCAGCACCCTTTCTTTTTTAAGAATTCAAATTTTTGTGTCTTTTGGATGGGTTTTAGGAAATTCAGAAGAGCTTCTACTCCAACCAAAGGATCTTAAATATTAATGCATGAAAATGTTCGAAAAAGTCGCCTCTACTAGATTCAGTTTTATTTGACATTTCTAGCCCTTTAAAATGTCCTCATAACCCCCCCCCTCAATAAAGTATTAAACATATGTTTTTTATCGTATTTTAGGAAATTTTGGAGTGTTATGATTTCTTTCATTGGATCTTAAATATTAATACATTAAAATGTTTGCAATAGTCTCCTCTTCAGAACACTGTTGGCTTCTAGACATTTCTTCACACCTAAAATATCCTAATCACCCCCACTATAAAAGTGAATTTTGTGTTTTTTTTTTTGCTTTGAATTTTAGAAAATTGAGGAATGTTATGACTCTAACCATGGGATCTTAAATATTACTATATCAAAATGTTCATAAAAGTCTCCTCTAAAAGATTCAGTTTTGTTCCACACATTACTAGTAACTAAAGTCTCATAATAAACACCCCTCCTTTAAAAGTCAAATTTTTAAGTCTCTTCGGTCAAATTTTAGTAAAATGAAGAGTGTTGCGACTCCAACCATGATATCTTTAATATTAATACATCAAAATGTTCGCATCAGTGTCCTCTTCCACATTCAATTTGGTTGCAGACATCTCTGGTCGTCTAAAATGTCCTAATCAGCCCCCTTTCTTTTTTTAAGATTTCAAATTTTTGTGTTTTTTGTTCAGATCTTAGAAAATTGAGAAGAGCGAACACTCCAACCATAGGATCTTAAATATTAATACATGAAAATGATCGAAAAATCGCCGCTATAAGATTCAATTTGATTCAAGACATTTCTAGGCATCTAAATTGTCCTAATAACCCCCATCCCCTCTAAAAATTATTAAACTTATGTTTTTTATCGTATTTTAGGTAATTGAGGAGTGTTATGATTTCAACCATGGGATCTTAAATATTGTAAAATCAAAATGTTTGCAATAGTCTCCTCTTCAGAAATCAGTTGGTTTCCAGACATTTCTTTACACATAAATTGTCCTATTCACCCCCAGCTATAAAAGTGAATTTTCTGTGTTTTGGTTTGTATTTTAGAAAATTGAGGAGTGTTATGACTCCAACCATGGGATCTTAAATATTACTACATCAAAATGTTCATAAAAGTCTCCTCTAAAAGATTCAGTTTGGTTCCACACATTTCTAGTAACTAAAGTCTCATAATCAACCCCCCCTTTAAAAAGTCAAATTTTTTAATCTTTTCGGTCAAATATTAGAAAAATGAGGAGTGTTACGACTCCAACCAACTATCTTAAATATTAATACTTCAAATGTGCGCAACAGTCTCCTCTGCAAGATTCAGTTTGGTGCCAGACATTTCTTCTCACCTAAAATGTCTTAATCAAAATCTCTTAAAAATCATTTTTGTGTATTTTTGATTGTATTTTAAAAAATTGAGGAGTGTTACGACCCCATCCATGCGATCTTTAATTTTAATACATAAAATATTTCGCATCAGTATCCTCTACAAGATTCAATTTGGTTCCAGACATCTGTAGTATTCTAAAATGTACTAATCAGCCCACTTTCTTTTTAAAGAATTCAAATTGTTTGTCTTTTTGGTTGGTTTTTAAAAAATTGAGAAGAACTCCAACTCCAACCATAGGATCTTAAATATTAATGCATGAAAATGTTCGAAAAACTCGCCTATACATGATTCAGTTTGATTCAAGTCATTTCTTGTCCTCTAAAATGTCCTAATACCCCCCTTTATAAAGTATTAAACTTATGTTTTTTATCGTATTTTAGGAAATTGAGGAGTGTCATGATTTTAACCATGGGATCTTAA
>CM057809.1:7775411-7830411 GCA_030067965.1 Latrodectus elegans
TAAGTAAGCCAAATAAAAAGAATTAATGTAAAAGAAATTGTAAAAAAGAAAAATTTACGATGATTTACGCTGGTGACAACGAAGCACATCCTTTAATTGCACCTACAGCAAACTAAAGACAAATGGCTTCCAATTCAAATAGAAACGTCAAAAAAACGTGGGACATAGAATGTTCTAGAACAATGAAAGTCGAAGTAAATTTTAAATAGCTTTAAAATTTATGTTAAACATAAGAAAATTGAATAGTGGCAACAAAAAAAAGTGACTAAAACTGAATTTGGCAACACTAAAATAAAAACAAAAGCTGAAATCGGCAACACTACGCAGTAAACAAAAGGCGCCAGATTTGGCGAGAAATCTTATATGGGGATACCGAACTTGTACCTGACTACTTGTATAGGAGTGTTGTTGATATATATCAATGGATTGTTATGAGGAGTTTCCTAGATTCTGGAAAAATATCAAACTAGGGGTTTCACAAACTCTACAGTTTAAAGTCATAAAAACAGATGTTTAAATAATTTAATGTTCTTAATCTTTGGCGATCATATGTTAGCTGATAAAAGGCAGTTTAACAAGTTAAGATGCATCCACCTATGATTGCACAGATAAATTTGACTTTTAAACAGTTCTCTTGTGTGATTCTTTAAAGACACAAAAAGAGAATTGTTTAAAAGGCTCGTGGAGTTAATTTAGGTATGTGTGGCTAGATCATTAGGAATAACACAAGTTTTCCGCTTTAAATTTTAAACTATTAATCGAATAACAATTCGGCGATTTTATTTCAAATTACACAATTAAAACTAAAATATTTTAAGCAAATTATAGTTTACTCAAGTGATATTTCAATTAAATTATTTGTTATGTAATTAAATAGTGCATTATAAACAAAAAAAGAAAATTTGATACTTTAAAAAATTACCTTTATGTTATTTCAGTGTAAATGTAATCCAATCAAAGCAATGACATTTGCACAAGAATTAAGTAGAAAATATTAAATAAAATAATATTCCCAAGTAATTATACTATATAAGTCGCTTTATTTTAGTTGGATTATTAATATTACACAAATAATTGATAAAAATTGTGAATAACAATAATAATGTGAATAACGACCACAGACAATATTGTCTTGGTATCTTGGCCGTTAAAAATGTTAGATAATAGTAAATCAGAATATAACTCAAACCAAATTGCCAGATTCCAAAGATTAACTCATTTACTTTATATGTTGGAAGGCTTATAAATAGCTTCGATGCTTAATAATACTCTCTTATTGATCATAAACTGGAATGAAAATCTAAAAAGGTTAATTTTATAGCTTGCTTTGTTCCCAAGTATGAGTCCCCCATTCAAGGCCAAAATACAATTGCATACACCGACAAACAAAAAACAGAAGCAATTGCTGACGTTTTTGAAACACAATTCACCACAAATGACCTACACGACACCAGAACTGTAGATCTGGCTGCCAACAACATACTCAGATTTCTCTTCAGACCACATACACAAGTCATACAAAGCACCACCCCTTCGGAAGTAATGGCAATAATCAGGAAATTAAAGGATAATAAATCCCCAGGAATTGAAGGAATAACATAAAAAATGCTAAAGAAAATTCCAAACAAAACATTATTCAAAGTAGCGATGCTTATTAACGAGATATTAAGAAAAACGTATTTTCCTCAAAAATGGAAACTTGTAGTAATTGTACCAATATTAAAACCAAAACAAGACTATTACCTTCCCTCAAGCTATAGACCTATTAGTCTACTGCCGTCTCTATGCAAAATAACCGAAGCAATTATTCTAAATAGACTAGATGAATTTTTAGAAAACAATAGTATACTTATCCCTGAACAACACGGGTTTAGAAAATCACATTCAACAACACATCAACATATGAGAGTAGGGGAAATCATCACGCAGGGATTTCAACATAAAAAACGTACAGAAGCACTTTCTCTTGATATTGCCAAAGCTTTTGATCGAGTTTGGATTGGTGGACTTGTACAAAAACTCATTAATATTGGTCTAACCGACCCACTTATTAAAATGCTAATTTCATATCTTTTGGGACGAAAGTTCCAGGTTCGCATTGGTACTACATACTCAACACATAGACAAATCTTAGCTGGCGTGCCACAAGGGTCCAAATTGGGACCAAGACTCTTTTTTATCTACGTGAACGACATTCCAACATCAACACTAACTTCCCTGCCCCTTTTTGCTGACGACACATTTATACTAGCACAAGGTAGGAAAAGGTCATATATCACAGTATCGCTTAACAAACATTTAGAACAGATTGAGCTGTGGTTCGTTAAATGGAAAATACTTATTAATGTAAATAAAAGTGTATCTATAATTTTTAACAAAAAAAGACTACATCCACCCAGTGTAATTAAGGTCAATAACGACATTATACCATGGTCACAAACCTGTAAATACTTGGGAGGAACTTTTGACAGAAAATTAACATGGCACCCTCATCTAATCCAAATTATTAACAAATTTAAATGGCAAACAGCTGCATTATACCCACTTTTCAACTGGAATTCAAAACTTTCCATGGAAAATAAAGTGCTCATTTATAAAGCATATCTTCGACCACTTATTTCCTATGCCTGCCTTATCTGGGGTTACACCCACGATAGTAAAATTAAAAAACTGGAAACTCTTCAAAATAAAGCCCTCAGATAGGCAGTTAAGGCCCCCTGGTTCATTAGAAATAAAAAAAAATCAGACAAGAACTAAAAATCCCTACCCTGAGAGAATTCTTCACGAAAATAATGTATAACGTGATTAAAAATATTTTTTGATAAAACTAATAACGAAACAATAATTAGCCTTCCGTCCTATAATGACCTAAGTACCCATAATAGATTCCTCTGTCTTAGACTGGTCTGGTCTTAGAATGCACTGGTCTTAGAATGACAACCAAACCAAGCTGATATCAGTAAGGTTAGGGATCTTTGCAACAATGTTAATAATTACTTCCAGAAAGTTTTAAAAACGAGAGAAAAGTAATAGACTTTGGACATTTTCTTTAATCCTCCATAAAATGAAACAAAAAATGAAAAGGGCTGATTAATACGCAAGACTATACATATGTATTTTTTAATTAACTTACTAAGAAATTATACACCTTTTCTTAATTTCTTTTTTAGGGTGTCTGAGGAGAATCGATTTCACTAAAAAATCTATGGTTAAATCGATGATCAGTTAACGAATCTAGTCATCCTCTCTCATTGCTCAGATATTGCCCAAAGTTTCCTCACCAACCACCTGTAAATAACATCTGTAAATAGGAAAAAAATTATCTTTGATAACTACTTCTTTGTATGGAAAAAAAAGAGACTACTAAAAAGATAAAATTATTTTTTTTTTTGTTTTTGTTACATTTCATTCTATATGTGGAAAAAAAACTATTTAAAATAAAAATGATGAGGAAAAATGCATATATAAGTGTGCATACTAAATGTATATAAAAACAGATTTTTTTTAAAATATACATGTATATGTAAATACATAAAATATATATAAAAAAAGATAAAGATAAATATATTGTATTACAGACCAAGTTATACCTTGTAAATATTATAGCGCGTATAAATTCTTGTAAATACCTTTACCTGTTCTTATGTAAATATTCTTATTTCTCTCAATTTATTCCTTAACTATTTCCTTTATCATTCTATTACTTTCATTTAATTTAAATATATAAATGATAAATTAATCAACAACATTTTTTTTTAAATTCTGAAATAAATTTTATGAAATAACCATAGTTTCGTCCATTAAAATTTCAAACTCATTTTAAGCCAATCAGATTCAAGTTATAGCTCACCAACCAAGAACCAGCTATCTAATGAGGGTAGAGGATCGCCAGATCCAGAGGCCTCTGAAAACTGCCAGTTGGCAATCACTTCAAGTATGAGTCCCCTTTCTTTCTTTTTAGAATAAATAAATTAATAATTTGAAGTTTTTCTTTTTTTAATTTAAGCAGAATAAAATGTTTTAGCATTGAATTTTGATTTTCATCTCTTAACAATAAGTTATTAAATCAAATTTGTGTAAGATTCCCGCTCCAGCAGCCGAGATGATAAGACGTGTTTTTCACTCGCTCTTCACACAAACCGTATCCTGAAGTTTCTCCCCGCTCACCGCTACAACAGTGGCGGCAACGCGAGCTAACCTTTTTCGCCCCGCGTGTTTAGCTACATAGAGCAGTTACTATTTCGCCTTCACTGAAGATAATTCTTTGAATTCAGTTAGAACAAGAACAGCACTTTTCAATGCTATCAACGGCTGCTTTTTAAAAGCCGATTGATTTTCTTGACCTCTGAGTGGACCTGACTGGGACAATGGCTGCAAATAAAGGAATAATACTACCTGCCAAGCAGACAAACATTATGAATCCTAAATACAACAATGCCTCGGAACTACATCTGAAGAAACTATTGGAAATCCAGACGGCGCTACTCGGTAGCAGAGACTGTACTACTGAAATACATCCACAACAATACATCTTGGACTTGCTAGATATCAACATTAAAACTTGCAGAGAAACTTTAAAGACTGCAAGTACAGGTAGCTATAATCTTGTTTCTGATATGGCAAATCCCCCCTACTACCCCCATAATAGTAAAAGTGACTAATATTGCCATTCAAAATAATAAATTTAATAAAAAACGAGCTAATGATGGTGAGGAACCTTTCATTTTCTCAAAGAAAACAGCCAAAGCTGTGAATGAGAGTGTCACTAAGACCCCCATAGTTGTGGTTAACATGTTCAGTGGGATAACTCCAGAGGAAGAAAGCCATGAAAAAATAGATAACCAGCCAGTGACTCAAATAGCTCCTAAAATTCCACCCATAATTTTAAGGTATGGTGAAGGTCATGTTTCATTCATAACCAAAATAAAAAATGAATTAAGAATAAATATTGAAGCGAGAGCTTCTGGTGAAAATTTGAAATTGCTGCCCAAATCAGTATACCACCACTGGGAAATTACAAAAAATTTCTTGAATATAACATCTACGAATATATTCTCCTAAGAGGAAAAATGAGATACCCCGTAAATTTGTAGTCAGGGGACTTCCTATGACCACGAAAAGTGAGGAAATTGTTTCTTACTTAGCCAATCAAGGATATAAAGTCCACAAAGTAAAGAGGATGACTAGCCAGAGAAATGGAAAACCCATACCTCTATTTTTGGTCCAACTCTACAATGGCCCAGAAATAAGTGCTATAATTAAATTAAAAAGTTTCTGTCATATTTCAAACCCTACCATAGAACATTATAGGGGAAACAAAACAGTTATGCAGTGTTTTAATTGCCAACATTTTCACCGCTCAAGCGATTTCTGCCATAAAGCACCCCGCTGCGTGAAAAATGCAGAAGAACATAATACAAAAGAATGTCCCAAGGACAGAAAACTAGAATCCCCAGTCTGCTGCAACTGTAATGAGAATCATCCTGCAAGCTATCTGGGATGTGAGAAATTCCCTAAACCCAAACCGAAAGCGAAAATATTTAAAAATAACGATACAAGAGAGGAGATCTCATACGCAAGTATGGTGGCTGGTCATAAAGAAAACTCCGTTACCATGATACTCTAACCTGCACCCCTCAACCAATACAATTGTTCCAAGCAATGGACAAAATCGAAATAAAAACGATTTTAATGATTCATTCACACTCTTAAAAGAAATAAGAGAAGTATTTAATGGAATTAATATTCCCGAAGCCATCAAAAAAATTCAGTCTAAAACTGACCCAATGGATAAAATGTTTGTCCTAATAGACATGTTTAAGCAAATTAATAACACCCCTTAATGTGTGCCACACAACGGAGATTTTTAATTTATCGTAGAATTTCTGTGGTATTAGAAACAAAATGGTTGAATTTTGTGACTTTATAAATGAGCATAATCCAGATATAATCTTCATTCAGAAATCATTCCTAGCAAATAATGTAAATATTCACATCCTAGGATATGCATGCTACTGAAATGATCGCCCAAGAAATGCCACCCTAGCAGGGGGTGGGACAGTTATTTTTGTCAAGAGTAGTCTCCCACACTACCAAAACACGACACACAAATTAATTACAATAGAGGCAACTTTGGTCACATTGACCCTGACAACCCTATCCCATATTACATTCTGCTCTACATATATTGAACCTAGACCACAATATCAATAAATAAACATGGATCTTGAAGCAATGCTTACAACAAACTATGATATTTTAATATTTAGAGATCTTAATGCTAAGAGCACTGCATGGAACTGTAGGTCACACAGCAAAACAGGTCAAATAATTAAAAAATCCGCTGATATAGCAGAATTAAAATCCATGCACCTGACACACCCACACATTTTAGTGCTAATTCAGCAACAACAATTGATATTGCACTCATCAGAGGAATTAATTATCACACTAAAATTTATACAATCACGGAACTCAGTTGGGATCACAATCCAGTCATGGTCGAGTTTAATATTCGTTTGATTAATAATCCCACTCTTCATAACACGGATTGAATCAAACACAACCAAATTTTAAATAATAACCCGTTTAAATGGAAAATTCTTATTAATGTAAATAAAGGTATATCCTTAATTTTTAATAAAAAAAAGACAACTTCCACCCAGTGTAATTAAGATCAACAACGAAATCATACTATGGCCATAAACCTGTAAATATTTAGGAGTAATTTTCGACAGAAAATTAACATGGCACCCCCATCTGATTCAAATTATTAACAAATTTAAACGGCAAACAGCTACATTATACCCACTTTTCAACTGGGATTCAAAACTTTCCATGGAAAATAAAGTGCTTATTTATAAAGCAAATCTTCGACCACTTATTTCCTATGCCTGCCCTATCTGGTGTTACACCCATGATAGTAAAATTAAAAAACTGTAAACTCTCCAAAATAAAGCCCTCAGATGGGCAGTTAAGGCCCCCTGGTTCATTAGAAATAAAAAAATCAGACAAGAACTAAAAATCCCTACCCTGAGAGAATTCTTCGATAAATAATGTATAACGTGATTAAAAATATTTTTTGATAAAACTAATAACGAAACAACAATTAGCCTTCCGTCCTATGATGACATGAGTATCCATAATAGATTCCGTCCTCGCTCATTGCTCAGATATTGCCCAAAGTTTCCTCACCAATCACCATGAAATAAACAGGAAATAGAAATGTTTTCTTTTATAACTACTTCTTTGTATGGGAAAAAAAAGAGACTACTAAAAAGATAAGAGAATTTTTTTTTGTTACATCTAATTCTATATGTGAAAAAAAACTATTAAAAATAAAAATAATGATGAAAAATGCATATATAAGTGTGCATACTAAATGTATATAAAAACAGATTTTTTTTAATATATATGTATAGGTTATTTAAAACAGATTTTTTTAATATATATGTATAGGTTAATACATAAAATATAAAAAAAAAGAAAATATAGATATATTTTATTACAGACCAAGTTATACCTTGTAAATATTATAGCGTGTATAAATTCTTGTAAATACCTTTACCTGTTCTTATGTAAATATTCTTATTTCCCTCAATTTAATCCTTAACTATTTCCTTTATTATTCTAATAGTTTCATTTCATTTAAATATATATTTCTCATAAATAATAAATTAATCAACAACAGTTTTTTAAATTCTGAAATAAATTTTATGAAATAATCATAGTCCCGACCTTTAAAATTTCAAATTCATTTTAAGCCAATCAGACCAGTACCTTCTAATAGCAGAAAGCCTGACTACCACGTGACCAAATGGCTGTGACGTTGCATCCGAAGGCTGTCGCTTTCTTCTAAGTGACGCTTGAACAGAGGCTTGTTACTGTGTTGTTTACCATAAACAAATCACTCATTTTCGACTTATTCTTGAAAAATATTGTTTTTATTCTGTACAATAATCAAGAACATGCCTAATAAATGTTGCGTAACTGCCTGTAAAGGCAACTATGATAATGGACCCAAAGTTTCTCTGTTTCGATTCCCACGTGAAGAAGATTTAAAACACAAATGGATTCGGGCAATTCCGAGAGAAAACATGGAAGTGACCAAACATTCCAGGGTAAGTAAATTAATTTTATTGTTTCATTTGCATCATGTTTCGCTAGTTATTTTAATTTTGATTTTTTTTAATAACATTAACAGTAATAGAAAATTTCAAATGAAATCAAAAGTAAATTTCTATGGAATTTTTTTAAAAATTTGTTAGGCATTAAATTCATATCGTTCAAATATAAATTTTCATAGAAAAGTAAAATAATTATTAATTTTTCGATTTATTAATGTCATTAAAATGCGTAGGAGTAAAAGAGAACTATAATAATACTAAACTCTAAGCTATTTCGAAATTAATTTCAATCATATCAATTATCATTTCATATCAATTACACAGGTTTTTGAAATAGAAAAGAAACTGAGAATACGCAGTTTAATGCCTCATATATTTAAATCAAATAACCATGATAAAATTTCTATGTCTTTTAATAATAGTATTGATTTTTCTAATGTTGAGGAACATGAAATAGATGATAATTTGGAAATAAATATATCTGAAAAAGATGTCGCTGATTTAAAAATTTCTGAAAGTAATCTTACATATATTGCTGGTTACTGTTCACATTAAAATACCCTTCTGATCATGTTGTAACTATAATAATTTATTGTTATTTAGTTATAAGTAAACTGTTATCTACTGAAAATAAAAAGGAATTCCTTAAATGTTCTAATCATAGAGCATATGCATTTTAAATAATTAGAAGGATTCTAAATGAATCTGAAATTTACCTTCCTTTTGAAAAATGTGAAAATGGACATGCTGCTGAAGAAATAAAATTATTCATTGTCAAATCATGCATAAATATATTCCTTAAAAATTATTGCAAAAAAATTAATGACTCTATAGTGATTAATGCTCTATCTAAAAAAAGAAAACTTCAAACTTTTAATAATTCTTAAAAAAATTATTTTTAATGCAATTTGAAATAGAAATTGAATCCAATATCTTTATTTCCTTTTAAAACAAAAATAATTTGAAAATAAATTTCAGTATATTCAAATAGTTATTTTTATCCATTATTATGAATGCATCAAAATAAAGTGAATAAAAATGTAAAAATGTAGTAATTATGTATATAGTTTAAATTTGTTCTAATGTATGTAAATAATTTATTTGTGTTGTAATATGCAAAATTACGTAGGGAAATTTTGTTTATATATATATAATTTATTAATTTTAGTCATTGTATGTATAAGATTTCAAATTGCCAAACTTGCATTATTTGTTAAAGAAAATGTTTATGTTAATATTTCTTTTTCATGCTAAATTTATGCATTATTTTTAGAAAAAATATGAAGAAAGTATGATTCTAATAAATTATTTTTTATTTTTCTGATTGTCTTTTCCTCTTCAACCATACAAAATTATCTCACCCATTAAATGCATTAAATATTTTAAATCTATCATACGCAAGGAAAATATTTTGCTAATAAATTAATCATGTTTATTGCATTCAATAAATTTTAAAAAAATATTTTCAATTCATAATAGATTATGTTGCTAATTATTATTTTAGAATAAATTATAACACCCAAATATTTTGCTTGAATTTTAAAAAAAATGTGCACAGGAATGATTAATTAAATATACATATAATTTTCATAAAAATAATTCTATTATTAGATTTAGCACATTAATATATAATCACCATAGATATATATTTCTATTGAAAGTACACCAAGGAAAATTAATATCCAATATTGAATAAAATTTCATTGACTAGAATTAATAGAATGTTTTCATTCAAAGTTATACTTAAATAAGCTTTTACATATAGTTGCTATTAATTTTTTAATATTCTTCGTGGAAACAATATCAATATTAATTTTAAAATATTATAGTAATTGATTGCGAGGAATTTTTTAAACAACATAAAAACACAGTTCCTTTGGAATATTTTAATCGTGAACGAAAGCGGTTGATTTCAGCCTTCGGTTGATGACGTCACAAGAGAGTGTTCAGGCTTTCTTAGCTATAGAGGGTGATGATCAGACTCAAGTTATAGGTCACCAACCAAGAACCAGCTATCTAATGAGGGTAGAGGATCGCCAGATCCAGGGACCTCTGAAAACTGCCAGCTGGCAATCACTAAAAAAAATTAACATGCAAAACAGAAAGTAAAATGAAGTAAAATGCAAGTAAATATTTACAACCCTCCCAAATTGCTTATACATGAGTGATTTAGAATATTAATCAAATTAATCTAAGTGCCATATTTTAAATAATCATATTTTCAGTATATTAATCTTTTTTTTTTTTATATTAAAGGAGAGAATCATACTTCATTGCTTTACACTCATGAACTTAAACTAGTATCAATTTTTGTGTATAATAACAGTTCTATATTTTAAACTTTATTTTTATTCCATTAAAAATAAAGTTTAAAATATAGAAATGTTATATTTTAAACTTTATTTTTAATGGAATAAAAATAAAGTTTAAAATAGTTAAAGTTCTTCTAATTAATCGACCTCTGAAAACTGCCAGCTGGCAATCACTAAAAAAAATTAACATGCAAAACAGAAAGTAAAATGAAGTAAAATGCAAGTAAATATTTACAACCCTCCCAAATTGCTTATACATGAGTGATTTAGAATATTAATCAAATTAATCTAAGTGCCATATTTTAAATAATCATATTTTCAGTATATTAATCTTTTTTTTTTATATTAAAGGAGAGAATCATACTTCATTGCTTTACACTCATGAACTTAAACTAGTATCAATTTTTGTGTATAATAACATTTCTATATTTTAAACTTTATTTTTATTCCATTAAATAAATACTTCTAATTAATCGAAGTCCAATTAAAGTAAAAATTAAATTTTGTTTTCTGCAAGAAATTAAGGGGGATATTTCCGTAAGCAGAACTGGTCCGATTCTACGCCAAATTCCTTGCCAAATATAATGCCAAGAGGATGATAGTAATCTTGTTACGGTGCTACAGCACCGTAACAAGATTACTTATTGATAACAGATGACGTCAAGCAAAGAGGATGGGTTGATGACGGTCTGTTTAGAGCTAGGCGGAGTTAATGATGTATTGGAATTGAATTCCTTATAAAGTAATAGAATACTTTTTCTTGATTTCGTGCTTGCTTTTGTGCTGTATTTCTTTCTTTTTTTTAAATTTTAATAGCTGAATTGTAGGTCTTTTTAATTTCAATTCATTTTATTATTTTTCGTAATTATTTTTATTAGACTACACGTAATTTAAACCAAGAAAAGAGCTTTCCAGTTTTGATGACAATTATTTCTTTTATATTATGTATGTCGAATCTGTTACATATATTAATGACTGTTAGTTCTCCACAAATGAGAACTATTAAAAATTAATGTATATTTCATCGTGCATCTTGATGATGCATATAATGTAGATTTCAATAAAATATTGAGAATTTCAATTTTTATTTTTTAAGTAATTTCATTATAAGATTTTTGTTTTTTGTTTTCTATAAATGAGTTAAATTTGTCTAAATACATATCATAAATAAACCAGAATCATTATGTTATTTAAATACACTTAAATAAATTACTATTCATGTACTACAAATTAAAATTAGTAACAGTAATTTATTATATAATCGGTGAAAAGTTTCACAGTTAAATTCTTAAATTAAATATTTTTCAATAAGTTATTAATAAATTGTTTTTTTAATAACAGCTTATTTAATTCTCATCATATAAATTGAAGTTTTGTTTATTGTTTCCTAGAAAAAATTCTTGAATTGTGTACTTGCTTCATAATTTAATGTACTTTAATCTTATCTCAATAATAAAAAATCAATCAAAAATTTAAATAGTGGTAACTTCTTATATGAATTCAAATAACAAAATTAAATCAGTTTTTGAGATATAATTCAAAATATTATATTTACTATTTATTCAATATTTTAAATAATACATGTGATTCATGATAAATTTCTTAGAGAAATTTCACTTTAAAATTTATGTTTACAAGCAAAATAAAGTTAAATTAAAGTTCAAACATTTGGTTTTATATTTTCTCTAAGAAAAGGTGAGCCTTGTTTAGTCGTAAATTAGACATTGTTCAATATGTTAGCATTTTTTGACTGTTTAGTTTAAGAAATATTAGCCGACCTAGGAGCCAAATGGTTAGCGCTCTTGCCTTCGGTTCAACAGTTCATGGGTTCGAATCCCACCTTGGGTATGAGTGTCTGTAGAGGTTCGGAATCCACTTTAAGCCGTACGTCCCGGTCTAATTAGCCCTCGTGTAAAAAAATGACCGTTGTACGACAAACAAACCAATCTTAAGAAATATTAACATATTGTTACAAACTTGTAAATAATTATTGTATTTGTCTTAAAATATCCCTGTCTAAGATCTAGGACCAATATTTAGCGAGATAGCCTAGAAGCTTCCAGAACCTTTGCGAAAGTGGTATATTTCCCTGACAATTCAGGTATAAATACCGCAGCCCGACATAAAAGGGATTTAGTTTTGTGAAAACGATTAGTCGTGATTGCTAGTCTAGAGAAACTGTTCTCTGTCTGAGGTATTTGAGACCAGAGATTGGAAGCTGTTACTTACTGTATCTGACGAATTATAACTGTATAATTGTGAATGTTACTGCTGGTATATCAAGTGGAATTTCTACGAATAAACGTCTTGTGTTCATTGAGTGGCTGTTTTATTCAACTCTCAATCGACACGAACTCCAAAGCTCGGTACAACTGGTGTTAGAAGAAGGGTTGAAGAGTTGATCCAGCGTGTCACAAGAAAAATGGATATGGATTTAATGAAAAGTCTTCTCGAAAAATTAACGGAGCAGATGGCTGAGATGAAAGCTGGACAAGAAGAGATGAAAGCTAGACAAGAAGAGATGAAAGCTGGACAAGAAGAGATGACAGTTAGACAAGAAGAGATGAAAGCTGGACAAGAAGAGATGACAGTTAGACAAGAAGAGATGAAAGCTGGACAAGAGGAGATTAAAACCGAGATGACGAAAGAGATAAAATCTGGAAAGGAGGAGCTTGAAAAGGAACTTAAGAAGGACACATTGTAAGTGTTAAAGAAGAATTCGCCAATATCATTCAGGAGAAGATGAATGCAATGGAAGTTAAGGTAACTTCAGTTGAAACTTAGGTTTTGGAGATTGAAGAAAACGTTGAAGAAGCATTAGACAATATGAATAAGGAGATTGAAAGCTTGAAGCAGACAGGAGGATGTCAAGCAGACATGAGGAACCCAATGTGGCAGTTATGTCTTCCCTAGCCACGATTAAACTCTCAACATTCGATGGAAAATCATCCTGGCAGGTATACAAGACCCAGTTTATGATGGTACCGGAAGCCAATGGATGGAATTCCCGGGTCCAATCTTTTCACCTGGCGGCATCTTTAAGAGGAGACGCGGCCGATATCCTCGAGACGCTTCCGGAAGAGCAAAGGCATGATTTCCAAGCCCTATCGAGTGCGCTTGAGCTGCGGCTTGAAGAAAAGTGCAATAAAGAATATAACAGATTACAGTTAAAATCTCGCTATCAGAAAGCGGGTGAAAGTCTGCAAGAATTGGCTGCCGATATTCAGCGACTTTCCCATTTAGCATTTTCGGACTGCCTAGCTGAGACACGTCAAGATCTGGCTCTCCATCACTTCATCGATAGTGTGCGGGATCCGGAGATACAGAAAGCACTTAGACTCGCCGATGTCAAAGATATCGGATCTGCCCTAGTCTACGCACATAAGATAGAGTAGTAAAGAGCGGCACTAAATCGGAGACGTCTCAGCTATTGATACGGACTATAATCTAAGAAAGCAAATCGAAGATCTGCGGCGAAAATTCCGTAACTTAGAATAGAGTAAAAGTAGCAGAAACGCGAAAATTCAGTGTTTGACTTGCAGTGCAGTCGGACACTTCCGTAGAGACTACAAGAAAGTAAAATATGGTGGAAATGATCTTCCACCACATCAGGGAAACTAATATGTGGCCATCTCGCGGGGCGGAGATGTCCAGAGAGTCAGAAGCCCCATTTTAAATTGTTTCACATTTCTTCCGTTAGTGGCAGCGACAACGGACTTCGTTATGGGACATGTCAACTAAGTTACCTGCAGAATGATAATCGATATTCGAGCCATTTTAACCATCATTAGGACATATTTGGTTCGTAAACTTGGTGAGAAACTCATCCGGACGTTGCCCTGCATTACCCTCCAAACTGTGACTAGTGATAAGATTAAAGTGCATCGAAAAGTAAATCTAAACATTGCATTTCGTAATGCCGTGTACCATCATATGGCATATGTCGCTCAAATAAATGACGAATTTATTTTCGGATTGGATTTCCTCAAAGAAAACCATGTCAAGTTAGATTTTAAAAATAATGAACTACACTCGTGTTCTGAAGACATAGCGATTTTTAAGACGAAATATTCAGATATTAAAACAGTCTATCATATAACTGCAAAGAGTGAAACAACATTACCACCAAGAACTGAGACAATACTTTCCGGAGCTCTTTCAGAAGATAATAATTTTCATTATGGATTGATTGAATATCCAGATTCAGACAATAGCGTTAAAGTAGTACTAGTGGCTTCTTCCCTCGTCGACCTTTCACGAAATGTAATCCCGGTAAGAGTTACTAATCTAAGCGATAAGGCAAAACTAATAAAAGAAGGAGAAGTGCTGGCGACTTGTACTCCAGTGACCTGTATTAACCAAAATTATCAAGCCACACTATCTGAGCCTCCTGACACTCTATATAATGAACTCCTTAAGAAATCAGAGTTAGATGATAAACAGAGGAATGCTACAAGAAATCTATTATTAGAATTCGGAGATCTCTTTTCCAAGAAATTAGATGATGTTGGGCGAACCAAATTAACAAAGCATAGAATCAATGCAGGAAATCCTCCACCCGTTAAATAACATCCGAAAAGACTACCATTCGCTAAGCAGGAAGAGATGGATAATCTTCTGATAAACAACATCACTAAAAAGATAGTTACCCTCTTCCTAGAATTGACGATACACTTGATGCTTTATCCGGAAATCAATGGTTTTCGACTTTGGATCTCAAGAGTGGTTACTGGCAAATAGAGATACATCCTGATTATCGGGAAAAGACGGCGTTCACCACAGGACAAGGACTTTGGCAGTTCAAGGTTATGCCATTTGGGCTTTGCAATGCACCTGCAACGTTTGAACGCCTGATGGAGACAGTATTACGAGGACTTTCCTACGAAGCCTGCTTGGTATATTTGGATGATATAATCAATGTAGGGCGCACATTCGAAGATCATCTAAGAAACATCCGAAAGGTGCGGGAAAAATTAAAAATGGCCAACCTGAAGCTGAATCCTTGCAAATGTAATTTATTTCGACGTGAAGTAAGGTATCTGGGACACATTATCTCTGATGAAAGTGTAAGAACAGATCCTGAAAAGGTCTCTGCTGTTAAGGACTGGAGTCGTCAAAAGATTTCCACCAATTAAGAAGTTTTCTTGGACTATGCACATATTACTGGAAATTTATTAAGGGTTTTTCAAGTATTGATAGACCCCTTCACAAGTTGACAGAAGTTAAACAGAGATTTCTAAGAACAAATGAATGTGAGAAAGCTTTTAAACAACTGAAGGAGGCGTTGACATCTTCGCCCATTTTTGCATATCCCCAGCCTCGAAAATTATACATTTTAGACACAGATGCCAGCAACGAAAATATCGGAGCTGTTTTGTCACAGGAAAATGATAATAAAAAGTATGTCATTGCTTATTGGAGTAAATGTCTATCCAAACCAGAGCGAAATAATTGGACAACCACGAAGCAATTGCTAGCAATCGTTAAAGCGATAGAACATTTCCGCCATTATATCTATGGAAGAAAGTTCTTGCTCCGGAGAGATCACGCATAATTAACCTGGCTTTTAAAATTTAAAAATACAGAAGGACAGGTAGCCAGATAGATTCAACGAATCCAGGAGTTTGACTTTGAAATGCGTCATCGCAAAGGCACTCTGCATGGAAATGCTGATGCTTCATCAAGGAGACCGTTTAATGGAAGATGCCGATATTTTTCTAGAGTAGAGAAGAACTATAAATTAGTAAATCCTTCGGTACGCCAAGTTACTGTTTCACAGCCATCGGAACCAGACACATGGAGTGAGGAAGGACTTAGAGAAGCCCAAAAAGAAGACCCAGATATAAATCCAAATTTTGAATTATAAGAATCTTCCAGTATGAGACCAACTTGGTCTCATACTTGAAGATTCTTTTAATAAGACTGCTAGTAAACAATATTGGGATCTTTGGGACTCACTCCATATTAAATATGGCGTGTTATACAGGAAATGGGGAGTCTGATGATGGGTGCAATTTCAAAGGGCAGCTTGTTCCTCCAAAATCAAGAATTTAAGATGTTTCGAAAGAATTGCATGGTAGCTCAACTGGAGGCCACTTCGGAGTAATGAAGACTCTACAGAAAGTTCGAGAACGCTTTTATTGGAGCAAAACTAGACAAGGTCTAGAGAAATGGTGCCAATCTTGTGATGACTGTGGGGCACGTAAGGGACCAAAGAAACGTAGCCGAGGAAGATTGCAATGTAAGAGCACCTTTTGAGCGGATATCATTGGACATTTTGAGTCCTTTACCACGATCTTCGAATGGCAACAAATACATCCTATTCGTCATGGACTACTTTACTAAGTGCCATGAAGCGTATTCAATCCCCGATCAAGGAGCGACTACAGTAACCGAGGTTCTAATGCAGCAATGGGTATCCAGATTCGGCGCACCCTTACAAATTCATTCAGATCAAGGGACCAATTTCACCTCTGCTGTGTTTAAGGGAATGTGTCAAATTCTCGGAATAGACAAGATGCAGACCACACCATTACACCCGCAATCGGACGACATGGTAGAGAGGTTTAACAGAACAATCTTGAATAATCTCTCACTTATGGTTTCCAGAAATCAGCAAGATTGTAATTTGAAACTACCGTTGTTGCTACTTGCATATTGTAGTGCGGTCCATGAGATTACCGGATATACTCCTTCACAAATGCTCTTTGGTCGTGAACTTCGTCTCCCTTGTGACCTTCAGTTTGGTCATCCACCGGATACATCTTCATCGTCAGAGGAATACCTTCGAGACCTTCAGGCACGTCTTGAAGATGTCCATATCTTCGCTCGAGACCGAATCAACCTGACGACCGAAAGAATGAAGACAAGGTGTGACACAAGAGCGACAGGACATGAACTTAAGGAAGGTGACAAAGTTTGGTTGTGGAACCCGATTTGGCGTAAAGGACTTTCTCCAAATTTGCAAGCAAACTGGGAAGGTCCCTACACAGTCCTTAATGGACTGAACGACGTCGTGGTTCGTGCAAGGAAATCATCTTCTTCAAAACCAAAGGTAGTTCATTATGATAGATTAGCTCCTTGTCGTAATGTAAAGTAAAAATTAGTAGACCATAGTCTCTTTGTAAATAATATAGATAATTTTAATATTTTCTATTTTTTTGTATTTGTATTTTTAATTGTTTGTGTATGTAATGTGTTCTGTATCCTCTAAAAATTTAAATTCTTTTATATTAAATTTGGCCTCCTATCAAGGGATAGTACAGCCCGGGACGTGCAGTCCTTGAGAGGGGGTCAATGTTACAAATTTATAAATAATTTTGGCTTGAAATATCTGAGACAAATCGGAAATATTCACATTTTTGGCAAAAATTGCGGTATTTAGACGTGTTATACGTTAAAAGCGGGTTTTCTAATGATTTGGTGACTTGGTGATGTTTTGGCGAGAAAACTTGGCTAAAGTTGGTGAGATTCTTGGCGATTTGGCGAGAAATAGATACTTCTGGAAACATCCATCACCTAAGCTCTAGGACCAATATTTAGCGAGATAGCCTAGAATCTTCCAGAACCTTGGCGAAACTGGTAGATTTCCCTGCCAAGTCGTGTATAAATACCGCAGTCTGACATAGAAGGGAGTTAGTTTTGTGAAGAGAGTCAGTGAGTGAAGACGATTAGTCGTGACTGCTAGTCTAGAGAAGCTGTTCTCTGCCTGAGGTATTTGAGACCTGTGATTGGAAGCTGTTACTTATTGTATCTGACGAATTGTAGCTGTATAATTGTGATTGTTACAGCTGGTATACCCAGTGGAATTTTTACGAATAAAAGTCTTGTGTTTATTGAGTGGCTGTTTTATTCAACTCTCAATCGACATGAGCCCCGAAGCTCAGTACAATATTTAACAGAATGATACAATGGATTAACATTGCCAGTCTTATAAAAATTCAACCTTAAGTTTGACATATTTTATTACACAAATATAGTATGATAAATTTCAATCATATGAATGAAGTTGTTCAAGTAAAATTTTAATTTTTACTTGCTTAAAATTCTAAGAAATTAATCTTATCATAGGAATTCGGTTTTGTCACCACATAGTTGTGTTTCAACACTTAACATTTGTTGCAAAGAAGAATGATATCTCACTGCAAAATTGTGTTCCTTCCGGATCACTCGGCGATTTCTTATACTATTTATTCAAGATCTCTTTTTTTCTGAATACATTTCGAAATACACCTATGATCTATAATTTTAATTGTTAAAAACATATATTCTAATGCAAAATTTATTTCTTGAAAAAGGGAAAAAATATTTTAAAAAATATAAATAAAATTAAAATATCAAAAACTTGTTTATTTTAAGCGAAATAAACATTTTGATATCGAGTAATATTCATCTGTGAGTTTCAAAATCCATTGCCATTCCCTTCAGAACATATAATATTTTCAATTTTATTTTCATTTAATTCTAGCAGAACATTGTTGTTGACATTGGATTAAAGGAATTGCACATCCTTTCATGAAAATATTTCACATTTTAAGGACAGTATAAACATAAAAGAATAAACATAAAAAATATCATAATCAGAAATATCGAACAATATTCCTTAGAGAGATTTATAGATCATAGTGGATTCTCTATGAAGATATTATTCGATATATTGATTTATAAAGAACTATGTTATGATGGTGAAATCGTATAATAATTAATGTTGTCGCTTGAAAATTAATCAAGAAATAATTGATCAAATGCACGATATATTACTTTTTTTTCTAGAATGTAATCAATGCAATAAAATTAAATGCTTATTTATAGTGTACTAAAAATTTTCTACGAAATAAAAATGGACACGGCGATAATCGCTGCACATATTTTTATTACAATAGAAATTAAACATTTCGTATACATTACAAATGTGAAAGATTTATTCTCCTTTGCTTCTTCTTTTTTTAGGAATATTTTGCTTAAATATCATACTTCCAATGAATTATATCACTACATGAATTGCTAAATTTTATGGGAGGATTATAATTTTTCAAAGAAAACTTTAAAAATGACTTTTGAAAAATCAGATTTTTATCAATTCTTACATTTTTTATATAATTCTAATAAAGATTTATAGTATAATCATGTTTGTAATATCTTATCACACATATACCTAGTAATTTTTGATAAATTTATTTACCAAAAATTTAATAAAATCTGCCACTACAACATAATTTTTTTGCAAAACGGGAGATACCAAAATACTGTTTTAATTCCAATCAATCAATACCAGTCCATTTTGATTTACAGTTTTTTGTTTTATTATTTTTTTTATTCTCGACCTAAATTAGAGGATTTGTAAGCCATTTCTGTTTCTTCAGCAAGCACAAAGCAGTATAAAAAAATATCCATAGATAAAAAAAAATGAAACATTTTACTCAGTATTTTATTTATGCTTCTATAGTTGAAGTTTTTAAATTTAAAATTAATATATTTGTTATCTGCATTAGCATTATGGCCAAACAAAGTTAAGTTACTTTGATGAATTAACATCTTTATTGTCATCAAAAAAGAATCATTTAATCCAAATTTGTCATAGGAATCACCCCATTATTTGTAAACTATTTTTTTTAATAATTCAGATGTTTTCTGATTTTTTCAACTATCAAATCCTCAAAATATGGAGTCATCAAATATTTTTTGGAAAAAAAAAAGTTAATATGAATATAATTTTAAAAAAATCTGTTCGAAATAAAGACTAATTTTTTCTTTAAAAAAAAAAAAAAAAAAAAAAAAATTACTGTGCTCGGTTTTTCGCCTAATTCTTCACATTAGTTACTTTCAAATTTTACAACTTTCGGACCCCAATGTCCGGTTTCCTTCAACTCTGCGAACGAAATCTGATCGGAAGAATGTGGAGGGCTAGAAAGAGGGATGAAATCACTTGGTACAACTGAAGCCCCACAGCTGCGTTCTGAGAATTGACTTTCACAGAATGTTACTTTTACCGGCAGAAGGAAAAATATATCATTCCCATAAACCATCAATACATAATGTAAATAAAATAAAAAATAAGAAGTCAAACAGAACGAATTTAAAATATAATTAATAGCAATTTTTTCGTCAGTCTAATATAAATTTTTTAGTAATGATAAATCAATACAATTTTTTAAATTTCTCATTAATTCAAAATCCCATCAAAAATTATTTAAAAGTTATGTAAAAGTAAAAGGGAGATTTTCTCATTTTTAATAGTTTTAAATGTAATCACATATTATAAAACACATTTTAATCAGCTTTTTTATCAACAAGCACAAATGCGTTGAATTTTAAGTTTATTAAGTAAAAATAGTTTGCACATAAAATTTTATTTTTAATTCCAGCAACTGTTACATAATTCATAATAATTCACTAAAATGACATAAAATAGTATTATCTTCTAAGATAAATTTGAAACTTTAGCAGTTAGTTAATAAGAGAAAATTTTATTCAGTTAAAGGAAAAATTAATGTTACAATAAAAAATGTAGTTAGGCGTCGTGTCTAAAAATGACTGTTGAGGGATACAAACATTTCATAAAAAAAAAAAAAAGGAATGCTTATTTATATAAAAATAAGAGAATTTATGTAACAGTGAGATATCATTCTTCTTAGCAACAAATGTAAGTGTTGAAACACAACTATGTGGTGACAAAACAGAGGATTCCTATTACAGGATTGTTTTCTTAGAATTTTAAGCAAGTATAAATTAAATTTTTATTTGAATATCTTCATTCATATGAATGAAATTTATCACACTAAATTTGTAATGAAAGTAGGTCAAACTTCAGGTTGAATTTTTATAAGACGGTAATGTTAATCAATTGTATCATTCTGTTAATATTTCTTAAGGTTAGTTTGTTTGTTACGGTTTAAAGTGGATTCCGAACCACTACAAATATCCATGCCCAAGTTGAGATTCGAAACACGAACTGTTGAACCACAGGCAAGAGCGCTAACCAATCGGCTGCCAGCTCCGCTAATGTTTCTGAAACTAAACAGTTAAAAAATGCTAACATATTGAACAATGACTAATTTACGACTAAACAAGGCTCACCTTTTCTTAGAGAAAATATAAAATCAAATGTTTTAACTTTAATTTAACTTTATTTTGCTTGTAAACATAAATTTTAAAGTGAAATTTCTCTAAGAAATTTATCATGAATCACATGTGTTATTTAAAATATTGAATAAATAGTAAATATTATATTTTGTATTATATTTCAAAAACTGATTTAATTTTGTTACTTTAATTCATATAAGAAGCTACGACTTTTTAAATTATTGGTTGATTTTTTATTATTGATGTAAGATTAGAGTACATTAAACTATGAAGCAAATACACAATTTATTGAAGTTCATTCTCACAAATATTTAAATTGAATAAGAAACTTTTCTAGGAAACAATAAATAAAACTTCAATGTTTATGATGAAAATTAAATAAGCTGTTATTAAATAATTTATTTATAACTTGTTGAAAAATATTTAATTTAAAAATTTAACTGTAAAACTTTTCACTAGTTTATAAATTACTATTACTAATTTTAATTTCTAGTACATGAATAGTAATTTAGTTAAGTGTATTTAAATAACATAATGCTTCCGGTTTATTTTTGATATGCATTTAGACAAATATAACTCATTTATAGAAAACAAAAAACAAAAATCTTATAATGAAATTACTTAAAAAATAAAAATTTAAATTTTCAATATTTTATTGAAATTTACATTATATGCATAATCAAGATGCACAATGAAATGTACATTAATTTTTAATAGTTCTCATTTGTGGAGAACTAAGTCATTAATATATATGTAACAGATTCGACATACATAATATAAAAGAAATAGTTGTCATCAAAACTGGAAAGCTCTTGGATTAAATCACCTGTCATCTAATAAAAATAATTACGAAAAATTATAAAATAAATTAAAATTAAAAAGACCTAGAATTCAGCAATTAAAATTTAAAAAAAAAGGAAGAAATACAGCACAAAAGCAAGCTGGAAATCGAAAAAAGTATTCTATTATTTTATAAGAAATTCTCTTCCAATACGTCATTAACTCTGCCTAGCTCTAAACAGACCGTCATCATCTCTTTGCTTGACGTCATCTGTAATCAATAAGCAATCTTGTTATGGTGCTGTAGCACCATAACAAAATTGCTATCCTCCTCTTGGCGTCATATTTGGCTAGGGATTTGGCGTAAAATCGGAGCAGTTCTGCTTACGGAAATATCCCCCAAAAGAAGTTATCAACATTGACCTTTAGGGTGGCTACTGTGGTTTTTAATTATCATAATAATCGTAGATAATAAATATTATGAATTCAACGCATCAAAAACAACGAACAAAACAAAGTGAAATTTCATGGTACTTACGCATTATGACAACCATGTCAAACTCTGGGATAACTTGCTAAATTGGCAACCCCAATGTGGCATGCATCTAAGGCTCTGAATTGGTAACCATGTGCTTCTTTTCAAATTTCCCCGCTTGCCACCTTTCTTAGCCTAACCGTTCGTTGAAAATGAGAAGCTCGAATACTAAAATGCGAATCTGGGATTTATCGAATTCTGAAAATGATGCTGTTACACTTTTACAGAAGTATAACATTTTACCAGACGTTAGGAAATGTACCAACTCTCATCCGATGAAACTTTATTTTTGAAAACAGAATTTTTGGAAGGGCTATGTTCTAAAAAATCTGTTTTCCAAAATAAAGCTTCTAATTGATATATCGTCAAATAAAGGTATAAGAATTATACAGATAAAAATTACTTATTATTTTTCTACATATATTATTTATTATTTTCTTTTATACCGTTTCTATCAGATTGAACTATTCAATTACGTGTTCCTTGTCCTAACAGCTTTTCTGTTTTTAGGATCGGCCCAATTTTATATAATGCCGCCAATATGGTTGCAATAATACGTAAGTACGAATTTAATATTAAAATTAACTCACATATTATTTAAAATAGATTACTATTTGCAATGCTTATTTTGACTTAATTTTACGAACACAAAATAAAAATTAACTTCGTAAAAATAATGAGATAGAATTAAATAAATAGACATTTTGGGGATAATCTTATATCGAGATCTGTCGCCAAAGTTTCGCTAAGCTTGATTGGCAAGCAGCGATAATAATTCAAATATGGTCACTAGTGGCGTCACTGGAAGAATGTAATTTTATGACGTCACAGTCACGTGGTATTCTCTTTCCAGGTGATTATATGAAGATCTTTATCACTGGCGATCGCCAGTGTATTCGCCGCTTGTTCTTTTACACTTATGTTCTGGAGAAATTATTCATTTCCTTTACATAATACTTCAAAATCTTATTTTCTTAATAATAAATACTATTTTTTAAAATAAATAAATAAATAATATTATATTCATGCATTTCTTGTAGTAATATAGTATTATTTATGTACATAATTATTTGTTTAATTTTAATTTAAATCTTGTTTGATTGCTTAAAAATCGTATATGTTTTTTAAAACTATTATTTATTTTATTAGAATTCATTTATCGATTTCTAATATAAATATAAAATTAAATTATATTTTATAAGTGCATCTTATTTAATTGTATAAAAATACTATTTATTTTCTTAAATTATTTTATTTTTTTAATTTTAATTAAAACTTTTATGATTGCTTAAAAATTTTATGTATTTTTTAAAATTATTATGTATTTAATTCAAATTTATTCATCGATTTCAAATATAACAATAAAATAAAGCATTATTTTCATATATTTTTTGTATTAATATAATATTATTTATATACAAAATTATTTCTTTAACTTTAATTAAAATTTTATTTGATTGCTTAAAATTCCTTTATATTTTTCTAATAAAATAAAATAATTTATTTGATTGCTTAAAAATCTTATTTATTTCTTAAATCTATTATTTATTTTAATAAAATTCATTTTAAAGATATATACTTTATATTTATTCAAAGGAATTGGGATATTTCCGTAAGCAGAACTGTGGCGTAAAATGCTTCGCCAAGATGAACTATTGGCATATTCACTACCGATACCTATGTATAGTAAGTCTAAGCTTATCCTACACCTCCTGGAGTAGGAGGTGTTGGATAAGCACTCAAAGAGTCGTGGTCATATTTAACTCTTAAAAGTAGTCTTTCATCTTAACTGGTTTGTAAAAGGTTACGGAAATGGAAAACGAAACTTAATGGAGAAAATTAAGAATTACTTTAAAGAAAAAATTAAAACAAATTAATCTTTTTTAAATGCTCACATATATAAATGTATTTTTTTATTTTAAGTGAGTTTATGGGTTATGGAACAGTGGACCATTTGTCACCTTGGCCGGAGAGCGGCTGCGGTGTCCCCGCCCGTTCATTTGAAGTGCACGGTGTGATGAGTTTATGACGTATGGTCCGGTGAGTTTTTTAAGATTCGATGAAAAAGGAGTGAGTGCAGCGATGATACTAAGCCATTCAGTTTTATATTCTACTCGTGTGCCTATGCTGTTTTCTGGCTTAAATATCAGAAATACACAATCCTTAAAAATAATCTAATGACAGTGTATTTTTGGATATTAAGGAAAACTTATTTTAAATATTCATATACTTATAAGTGTTTTAATAGATAAAAATACTTGTGTTGAAGGATTTTTGTAATACTTATAAATAAATTCAAAATGTAATTAATAATTTATATAGTACAATTATGTAAGTGAAATCAGGAAATGTATTTTACCCAATATCTACTATTTTTTCACTAAAGGACATTTCAGTATTTTCAAGTTTTCATTGCATGACACAAAATTAACATTCAATAATTTCAGTTGTATAGATTTGCCTTTATTTTTTTACTAATATGAAAAATCCAATAAATAACAATATTTATTAAGATTTTTAAAAATAATTTCCTGCTTTTGAAAAAATAAATTAGCAGGTTGTTATTTGTTATGATTTGCCTAATGTTTTCTTAGCAATTTTATACTGGAAAATTAATTGCAAAAATCTAAATTTTATTGCTTTTGTAAGATACATATTTTAACATGTGTGCAAAGATTCAGTTTTAGAAATTAAAATCATACATAGTTCAATTAGTTCCAATATATTTGTAACAATAGGTATAAATTATTATAGTAACATGCTAAATTAGATACATTTGATAGATTTAAAATAAAAATTGATTCTATTTTAATATAGAACGCAGACAACTTTGATTCTAAGGTCTTACAGCTGAAAAGTCGACTTAAATATGAATATTCTAGATTATTTTTAAAAGCAATATTTGCAGAGCTAATGTGATAAAAGAAATGAGTTACAAATTTTTGGTAACAAGTGTATTAAATATATTACTGTAATAAGATTAAAATTAAGTTACATTTTTAGATAAATTATTCCTATTTTACAGCATTTTTGATTTTAATATTTGTTATATTATCTACTTCCATATTTATGAATTTATTCGCAAAAATTAAATGTTCACAAAAGATAAATCTTTATTATTTTAATTACATATTAACGTTAGACTGGGCTTTTTCCAAAGTTCGTTTTATACGTCTCCCATCTCTGTCAGGAGCACGCATCAGCTATTTCTTTATGCACATGCATATCAGTGACACGGCTGTCATGGTGGCGAGTAGAAGCTACAAATAAACAAATTTTGGTCATATAAATAATGTTAAATAAATAACATCAGAAACAAAGTAAGGTCAACACTTCAACATCTTTATAATTGATATTATTAACATTACATGGAAATGACACAAAAGTTAAATTTTAAGTTGTTAAAATATTAAAATTAAGATTTAAATTTAGAGAAAAAATAAATTTATTAAATCTAATTCATGTACTATAATAAACATTTTGATCCAATGGTAAACTTAGCATTTAAAAAATACAGAAGTAATCCATAAATGAAAAATAGAAAATAACAATTTTTCCAATTTTAAGTTATAAACACAATATAAATTGAAATTACATACATTAAACATAGGATAATAAAAATATGCAATTAAAATTGTGTCAGAAACATGAAATATTATGTTCTTATGATTTGTTACAGTGATAATGATTCAGAAATATTTTGATTTAATTCAATTCGTTAACTTTTACATTTGATTTCAATGTTTTCATATTGCACTATATTACTTTTAAAATTTATTTGTACAAGCAGTTAGTTTTGGAAAGTTTGAAAACAAAATGCTAACCTTTTATCAAATTTATAACACTCTGAAGGGTGTAAAAGGGATGCTTTAAACCTTTATTACCCTTCCAGTTGTACTGTTTTGGAAAACCATTTGTCATTAGTTCCATCAGAATTTTTCTGATGATATCACTGGAACTTGTGCCCCCTTTATTAGTCAAAATAGTCAGCTGAAAATAATAACAAAATATTAGAAATATAAAATTCAATTGAAGCTTAAGTTCCCCAATTCTATTAATCATTTTAATGGTTATTTACATGTCAACCAAATATTTTTATACAGAAACTTAATGTTTTAAAACTTTTTTTTCGTTATTTAACTGGTTTAAGTTATTTTGAAATTTAAATTAATTAGGAAAAAATTGCAAAAGAGATTAAAACCAAATCAAGTTGCTTGAAGTATTACTTTGGAAAACATATATTACAATAAAAATTTATTTTAAATAGTTTTCTCTGAAAAAAATAGATCAAGACATACTTCTTTAACATCTTCATATTTATGGCTCTTCCAGACCTAGATGAGAACTTCCGTTGTCTTGTCGCCCCATCTGGTGTTAGTTCTCAAAGCTTGTAGAGGGGAGTATCCAAAACAATATTATTGGTTGATATTTCTTGTCAATCAATCCTTCGAATTTAGCGCGTCTGCCAGATTTGGCGCATTATATCGTGAAAAGTGAAAGTACTAACGCCATAAAAACAGCCAAAAAGAGAGTTTTAAATTTGCTCCTATCAGATGTTTACATCAAATTACCCTCAGTGTTCTCAGAATAGGGGTCAGGGGAAATGGGTCAGTACAAATGCTCAACTAACTGACAACGGAATTACCCGTTGCCGTCTTAGGGACCATTAGCTACCAGTGATTCTAAAGAAACGATTATTTTATTTAAAATTTAAAGTTCGGCTTTTATTATTCGCACTAAAAAAATATGAAGACAAATTGCAGGTGTTGAGTATATGCAGATGTTGCTTAAGCAATTCACATTTCGTGATGAAAAATACACTAAAAATACACACACACAAACTATATACAAACACACACACAAACTATATACAAACACACACACACAAACTATATACAAACACACACACAAACTATATACAAACACACACACAAACTATATACAAACACACACACAAACTATATACAAACACACACACAAACTATATACAAACACACACACAAACTATATACAAACACACACACAAACTATATACAAACACACACACAAACTATATACAAACACACACACAAACTATATACAAACACACACTTACATATATATAATTAAACTTTAATTTTTTTTTTGGATTTTAACAATTTTTCAGCTTTAGCTTTATATGTTTGCTCCTCAGTTATATAACTTGGATTTCTTTTATCCATTGGTCTAGGTTAACCTGGATCGATTAGTTCTGGCAAAAGACAGTCAAAATAAAAATCATTTAATTCAATTTTCATTTGTGTCTCCCAAAATATATCATCTCTAAAAATTTGTTCAGTTTTAATTCCTTTTGGGAACCAAATGGCAAACCAACAAATTTCGTTCACTAACATGTAATTGTCCTTGGATTTGATAATAAAATTTATGATTTTTATTTAAACCTTTAATTTCTTTTGTTTTTCTGTCTTTTTGCCAGAAACTGAATGCAGATTTCTTTATAAATTCATTGGATTGGATATCACGACATGTATATGGGCATTTGATTTCAACAATATCCTCTTTGCCAATTATTCCATCTGACGTGGCAGCTAAATGATGCAAATTTTTATCGATAAATATCCCACACATGGCTCTATTTTAAGTCCTATTTCTTTTTCTTGTTCAAGAATCGCAGTTTTTTCATGAATAATCCTGTACAAAATTGTTTCAGTTTTTATGTTAGAGTATAATATTGTTTTTACTAAATTTTGACATCCTGTAGTTCCGACATACAGCACCAAAATTTGACGCTGTTAGGTAGGAATTCTTTTGACAATAGTTGATTCTCTTCCTACCCGTTAACTTGGCAACAATTGAATTAAATTGTTCTACAATATTTGTTTTAGAGTTATATAATCGACTTTTGGCATGCAGGGCTAAAGACTCTAAAATTTCTAATATTTTATATAAAATAATATCGCTTTTAAGGAGCTGAAGGTAATTTTTTTTGTCCTTTTCCTTTCAAAAATACTTTTTGCATGTTTCAGATTTCCAAACACATGATTTGGGATATTTATTATATCTGATTTTAAATTTAATATTTTTTGATCAAAGGGTAGCAGTTAGTTATGGGTAAGAATTATATTTTCTAAAATTTAATTTGGTTGAATTTTTTCTTTGCCCTGCCATTCAACTTTTTATGATTTGGAAATTAATACTTTTTATAATATTTAAAAAGATATTTTTATTCTTAATTATTAAAAAGCCGCAAATTGGTGATTTCATAGGTTGAAGTCCTCAAAATTAACATGTAAATAATTCTTGCGAAACAGGTAAATAAAAGTCAACATTACATATTTTCTTCAATACACGAAAACAGATTTCTAAAATTATAATTCAATGCTACAATATCGCATTAGTGGTTTCAGTTAAATTTCTAATATTGTCTCCGTTTGCAAATTATTCATTATATAAAACCATGCAATAAAGTCGATTTCTCTATTCCTTACAAAAAATTTAAATGTACTAATGACATATACAATTCATTTTATAGTGATTTTAAACTCTCATTAATTTTTTTCAATTCAAAGGAAAATGTATGAAAATTTTATTAATTTCATAAAGTAACACTTATTTAAGAAAAAATAATTTTAAACACATTACTTTAAAAATAAAATTGTCAATTCGTTAGCATTCTCTTTTAAATGCAATCAAAGATTTTAATTAATTATTCCGGTACAGAATATAATTTTAATAAAAATAATATTCACACTAAAAAATTTAGAGTATTAATATTTGAGAAAAATACTCTCCCAATAAAATGCGTAATCTAGCGAGATTAAGAGCTTAATCTTAAAAAAAAAAATAAAATAAAAAACAAAATGGAAAAATATTCATTCTTTTGGATTCGATGAAATTCTTGAAATGCGATGTTGGAAAAAATGCTTGTTGCTTATTTCGTTTTTAATCATTTCTAATTTAATTAAAAAAATATTTTACGTTTTTTTTAATTTTGTGAATTATTTTTAGTGGATTAGAAACTATGGATTTTATACATTTCAATTTCATCGCAAAATCAATCACGTAATTCCTCTCCATCTGATTTTTGATGAATGGAATGATTTTTTTCAAGCAATTAGAAATGAGTATAAATATTAAAAATTATTACTGTAAAATAAAAATACATTACAGTGATATACAGTAGCTGTATAAAGATCTTTCATAAATTTGCTTAGTTTTATCTTATGATATACCCGTTAGACTTCGATGTATTTTTTAAGTTTTAAACTTTTAACTATATATTTAAAAGTTCCTTAAATTTTTAATATGCGTCGAAAATTTTTTGAAAACTGTAAACTCAATTTTGAATTTCGTTAAAATAAATCTTATATGTACTTCAGGAGATATTTTAAAAGAGAAATTCACAAAGAAAGAAAAAAACATATGTAGGCTTATTCACCCGATATGGGTTGTGGGCAACCACTCTTCACATAAATCATGAAAATGACAATATTCTGAAGTAATCTGTGGAAAGTTGGGGATATATGTTCCATCTCAAATTAGAAGCATCTGTACCCATGACAAGTGAAAGGGGGGAAAGGACTTGCTTTGCAGTGAAATCATAAACAAATATAATGTCTTTCTCTACCTCAGAGGAATCAATTTAATTTAACCCATTAAGGGGTAATATAAAACACAAATCTCATGCATTTCGATAATTAATTTATTTATTTAGTAAAATTTATGTCACATATTGGCCCTTTATTATTTTTAAATTTGATTTCTTTATATCAGCAAATTATTTTTGATTAATATGCAATCTGAAAAAAGTAAGTGCCTATTTATAAGAATTATGATACCTAAAATAGTTGCATAAAAACAACAATAATTGCAATCCAGCTAGTAATTTATTTATTTTCTCATTTGTATATCATGTATTTGCTTTTTGTAGATAAAATACATTTTGTAGATCCAAATATATTTAAAATGGTTAAAATGTTGAAATAAATTCACGAGAAATTCGAATTTTCGGAAAATATCATTCAACATCAATTGAGAAATGCGTCAAGATGAATATGTTCCAACAGAATCTTGCGGTTGAATAGTTTAGAATGGCTGTATTAGAAACCTTTTGGAGACGATATTGTACTACGTATCGCATGTTAGTGGCAACAAGGTGATTTATGATTTAATTATTGTTGTAGCCATAACAGAAAGAAAGTCGTTCAATCACACTATTTCTAGACAAGTTACTCAAGTGACAATGAGCATATCTAATTGATTCTCAATTTACTTCCTGATATTCTTTAACATATGTTAATAATTTTTCCTGTTACACTTATTTGCTCCAAAGCTATTACTTTGATACAGCATCTCTACTAGAAGAAAGGCAGTAATTATATATTCCCCGTTTTTAATTTTTTGGAACGTACAATCAAAATGAATGAAACAAAATTAAAAATTATCAAAATCAAAAATTAACTTTATAGAACATAATAAAAATTTCCATGTCTAAGTTTCCACGGGAAAAAGCTATCGGGCTTGTTTATCATATTCAATATAATAATTTCAAATTCCACCATTTCCTCTCTAACATCGATACCATAACTTCAGTAACATATTTTATATCACCTTAAGTGCTGCATGATATTTATTCATTCTTTTGATATTTTAGTACTTTTATTCCTTTTTTGTCAAAAGTAATGTCATTTGCGTTATTCAGAACAATATTCTTCACAAATAAATTTTGTTAGCATAAAATGATTTCCCTAAGAGCATTTTAAGCCTTTCATCTGCATTGTAGTATGTTGCAATGTATTGTTAATATTCGTTTTATTATTGAAATGCTTTTATGTTTTTCCACTGAACTTTTACTACAAACCTACTTTTTTTTCAACGATATATATAATTTTTCAAATTTAAAATATGTTTAATTTTTTATCAGACGCAATATTTTAGTATGATAGTATCGTATGCTTATTAATCATACCTTATAGTGTATAGTACTTTTTGTTTTCTTTCATGACATAAGTTGAGAGAAAAATTAAATGTCCAAATGCTTGTAGAGGTAAAAACTCATTAATTTTGGAAAATGATTAAAAATCAAATTAAAATATTTGTCTCACTATCATTCTGATAAACTTGCTATCATTCTTATTAGATATTTTATTTTATAAGATATATATATATATATATATATATATGTGTGTGTGTGTGTGTGTGTGTGTGTGTGTTTTGTAAAATGCATTTTTTATATTAAATTCCTTAAATTTTTAATACATAGGTAGTCTTGTTTCAAAATCGTAGCATATAATATAATTTAACAAGGTAACACAAAACAGATTATAATATTTAAAATTTACTTAAATGAAAATAAACAAAGTTGATTTAAAAGTGCATATTATAGCTCTTTTTCCAACGCTAATAAAAAGGAATCTAACAGGCATCATTTAGAGATGTCTTTTCTATTTCGTGAGTGAGAAAAACTAATTCTTCTTGCTCGATTCGGAAGTGTTTCCCAACCGCAGCATAAAACAGCGGGAATCATATGGAGAGAAGTTTTTCCCTAAAATTCCCCATCTTTAGGTTACCGTATTGAAGTCGAAAATCAGCCAAGTTTGGCATTAAAAATTTTCCAGCTTCATAGGTGCGTTGTGCACAGAGATGGATTTTCGGAAATAAGAATGAGTTTGATTTTTAATCAAAATTCGTATCGAAATATTATGCAATCAAAAATATTTTTAGCGTAAAGTAAACAAAAGTATTCATTTTGTAATTGTACGCAGAAAAAAGGAAATTTCTTAAAACCAAATTTTGTACAACCTTAATGAAATTAGAATTTGGTTAAAATTTACTGGGATGAAGATATTTTGACATTTTAAAAATATTTGCAAAAATTTTAAACGCTAAAAATTGTCATCGAGGTGACAGTAGCTCTGTTTTTTGTAATTTGCAAAAGACCAGAAGATTCTATCATGAAAATAGCACTTGTGACACGTTAAAATATTATCCATAGGATTAACATAGGATTCGATTTTCCCCAACGGAGTTCTAGCAGGGCCTTAACATCTATTTACTTCAATTAACATTTTGATCCAGTGGCAAACTTCACATTTAATAAGCATATAAATACGCGTAAATGAAAAATAAAAACTATCCATTAAATTTTCATAAATTATAAACACTATATAAAACGAAATCACATACATTAAACAAAGGATAACAGAAACATAAGACATATTGTGTTCTTATTATTTTTTACAATGGTTATGATTCTGAAATATTTAGAGTAAACTGAATTAGTAAAAATAAATTTTTACATTTGAATTTAATGGTATTTACATATATCATTATATATCTTTAAAAATTTATTTCTACAATTTATTCTTTGTTAGGAGCATACATCAACCATTTCTTTATATACACTGCATAAAAAAGGTAGAAGGACAGTGTTTTTTTCGACAATTAATATCTCTTATTTTATCCAAGCTTCCATATATTTATGCAGATTTAGTTTAACGACCCTTTTCTTTTCCTTTTAGGCAAAAATTAAACATCTACCCTTTTATATTAATAATAAAATTAGTATGCATGATTTCCGATGCGTAAAAAAAGCAGGACACTTGCTAATATATTTAATTTAGTGAGTTGTTCTTTAGTTAATTAGTAATTTTGTAGTTTGTTTTACCCTTTTCCGTCAAAAAATCTAATTTGTTTAAAAGTTACGTTGTTTCTCTGTTCTCAGAAATGCCTAAAGGAATACCTTTGATCGATTTTCAAAAAGGCCAAATTTCCGCATATCAAAATGATGGTAAAAATGTCAGAGAGATTACTCGATTGTTGCAGGTGAGCCCCAATACAGTTTCATATTTTAACAGAAATAATTATAAAAATGGAAAGAAAAAGAAGACTGGTAGGCCGAAAAAGTTAACACCATGTGAAGTAAAAAATTTTGTCGTGTGCTTAAGAAGAACAAAGGAAGTGTTTCAAAGGTAAGAAATCAAGCAGGACTTAATCATATGATGAAACAAACAGTTTACAACTATATTTAAATACCTCAAAAATTCATTTTTGAAAACCGGAAACATTATGCTAAGTGGACACGAGCTCACATTGATAACCATCTAGCATGCGCTAAGGGGTACATATCCTGGACAATAGAATGGACTTCTGTGATATTTTCCGATGAAAGGAAATTTAAGTTAGACAGTTCAGACGGAAATCAACACTACTCACATTGTCTGGTGAACGAAGTCGAATACTATTCAACACGACAAATGGGAGAAGGGAGTTTAATGGTTTGGTTGGCGGTTTGATACGGAAGGACAAGTCTGGTTTTCTTAAATGGTAGTCAAAAACATACAGACTACATTCATGTGCTGAATTCCAAACTTCTTCTTCATAGCTCTGACATGGTTGATGAAAATTGAAAATTTCAGCAAGACGGAGCTTCCATTTACAACGCGACTGGATTCAAACTTTGGTTCCTAACAAATAATGTGAATGTTTTACCATGGCTTGCCAAAAGTCCTGACGTTAATATAGTGAAAAACATCTGGGTAATGCTAGTTCATCGAATTTATGCTGATGGAAGGCAATTTGACTCGCTAACTTCGAGAAGCATTGAATGATTCGTGTGAGAATTTTTGTGAAACAGAAATTCAATCTCTACACAATTCACTTCCAAAAGAGAATACATGAAGTTATAAAGGCCAATGGGAAGAACATTTCTTATTAAAATCACGATTTTTTCCTTCATTATAATGCTGTCCTTCTACTTTTTTTTTTTTTTTTTTTTTTTTTTTTTACAAAGTTTCAAAAAAGAGAAACTATTTTTGTTGCCATTAACAATACATGTTTCAATATCATAATTATGATGTGTGTGTTAAAATTGTATTTTTAAAGTATTTGTAAAATGTTTCTAATAAAATTTTTTAGTAAAAATAAAATATTTTTCGGTAATTGTTACAAAATCAAGTGTCCTACTTTTTTACGTAGTGTATTGCTGTACATCAATATCTGTGATATAGATGTCATGGTGGGGCAAAGAGAAGCAACAAATAAATAAAGCTTGCTCCTATAAATAATATTAAATAACATCAGAAACAAAATAAGATTAACATTACAAGCATTTTTATAATTGATACTATTAACATTTAATTGTTTCTGTTATAAAACAATTTTAAACATTACATGAAAATGTCACAAAAATTAAAGTTGTTAAAATATTACAATTAATGTTTAAATTTATAGAAAAAAGTTATAAATTTAATCCTTATCCTCTAATCGACATTTTGATAAAATGGTAAACTTTGTATTTTTTTTTTTTTAAAAAGAAAACCACACACACACAAAGCATAAATGAAAAATAGAAAATAACAATTCTTCTCAATTTTAAGTTACAGGAACAATAAAAACTAAAGTTAGATACATTAAACAAAGTATAATCAAACATGGATAGTTAAAAATCATAACAGAAACATATGAAATATTGTTTTCTTATAATTTGTTACAATAGTTATTATTCTGATATATTTTGATTAAATTGAATTTGTTAAATTTTTACATTTGAATTTAATGATTGAACTATATTACTTTTAAAATGTATTTGTACAAGTAGTTCACCTTAGAAAGTTTACAAATAAAATGCAAACCTGTAATCAAATTTATAACATTCTGACGGGTGGAAACCAGACCAATTTTCCGGAATATTATTTCTTTTAAAAATATATATTACAGTAAAAATTTACATTAAATATAATTTTTTGCAGCAATATATAAATATACACTTCAATATCTGCCAGTATGAAGTACATTGTAGGCATTGGGACTAATGTATGGTTTAACTGTTTTCCATGTAATAATATTTGTAATATTATTTTTCTATTATATTATGCAATATATTGCTCGATAAAAATTGTTGCTTATTATACAAAAATAAGATAATAAAATTAAAAAATAAAAATTTGGTTTCATACATACATATATATATATACAATATATATATATATATATATATATATATATATATATATATATATATATATATATATATATATATATATATATATATATATAACAGTATTTTTCCATTCTTCCCTATTAATAATACCAACAATGGGAAAAAAATCATAAATTAGTCCTAATTATTTCATTTCTATCGTGTAATGTTTAAAAAAATTTACATTTTTAGAAAATACTAAAAATAATACAAACATTTAATTAACATATTTTGCACGTGAAACTAATTAAACCAGGACATACAGATTAAAGTAGATTTCGAACCATTATCCAAGCCCAAGCTGGGACTCAAACCCATGAACAGTTGAACCGAGGCTATTTCTTCAGGTTTATAAACAGGGGTACAGTAGAAAAGCACTTTTTTACTTTCTGTTCAACAGAAGAGTTTATTTGTAAATATAAACATATTATAATACATATAAATATATTATAATGCATAATTTTGGAATAAAGCTTTAGATCACTAAATTTATTTGAAAATACTAACCTATGGCCAAATTTCACATATTAATGGTAATAACAAAAAAAAGAAATCTAATTTAAAAAATAGCATACATCAAAAATATGCAAAAGAAATTATAAACATTGCCCTTTAGGGTAGGTACTGGTTTTTAATTATCATAATAATCTTATATTATTAATATTATGGATTCAACATTACACAGAAAAACAATGAACAAACTGAAGTAAAATTTAATATTGTAATTATATATATAATTCATATTATTTAAAATAGATTATTATTTGCAATGTTTATTTTGACTTAATTTTATGAACACAAAATAAAAATTGGTAGTTTAGCGTTGACATCACCATTGGAGAGTAACGAGTGATTTTTGTAATACTATTAATTGAAAATATATATTTTCTAAAAGAAAATTTATCTGTGAAAGGTAAGGGAATAGTCCTAAATATATATGATACCATGTTACTTTCAATAAAGTATCTCCTCTTAAGTAAAATCTTGAAATAAAATTTTCTTGGGTCGTAGCTTTCGTGACCTGCATTAGGCCTAACTATTTGTATGCATCCAAATATCTTAATTTGAGTAAATAAAAAACAGAACGATGTTTTAATTTATCATGCGCATTTGGAATGGTAAATTTAAGTTATAAATGGTCTAGAAATTTTAATTTTGGTACTTCAGTGACTTTGTTATTCATAATGCATAATGTTAATTTTTATTTATATAAGTTTATATTGTTAACATTTATTGTAAAGAGTATATTTTGAGAAGTATTTTTGCTTGTATTGTAAAGTAACTCTGATAAATTGTTAAGTTTATTGTTACTAGATTTCCACTTAATATGTAAATAGTAGAAATTTTGTGATTTGAAATAATATAAATAAGTTCTAAGGATAATATGTATTGTTATACATTTTGTAAGATTGAATTTGGTGAAAATAATATTTGAATATTACATCTAAATGAAGTGCATAACATTGTGTTTCAATAATTAGCGATTGGATAAATCTAGATAAATCAATCTAGATAAATCAAGAGTTTAAGTTCAGAATTATTAGTCATGAAATAAGACAGTTTTTATTTGCTTTTAATAAAATGAAGATTTTATATTTTGCTTATTAAGTGATGAGAAGTTGAGCTCTTGCTTTATTACTTTTTGCCTATTTCATCCTTCATTATAATTCCAACTTTATTCAATTGTCTGTGTTATGTATATTTGAATGTTTTATATCAAGGTACATTAGTATTTACTGCAGCCCACTGACACCCTAAGAGTTACTGTCAGTGACTACACCTAAACATAATAATTCAGAATAGAATAGAATATCATAAACTGATAGTTTCTATTCTGATTCAGTATAGCATTGGTTGATATTAACTGTGAAATATTTGGCAATTTATGGTTGGGTTGCTGTTAGTACAAAAGTGCTTAGGTAAAGTATTATTAAGGTGCTGTATGAAATTCATATTTTTTTATTATCTTTTATTATTAGTTCAAAATGACGAGGAAAGGTGTTATCAAGATTCAACATATAATTCAGTTTTTTAATGGCGAGGAAAAATTTATCACAAGGGGTGAGAATGCTGTTGATGCCAATCATATAAGGCACCTTAATTATGATGGTGATCAATCAGTAATCGATGCTGTTGTAGATGCAAGTATGAAAGACAAGTTTTATAAAGTGCAGGTATGTAATAACTTTATATAAAACTTTCTGAAATAATTAGAATTCTTTATAAACAAATAATACCATAAATATGTAAAGCATTTAAACTATTTGTGAAGTAAATTGTTTTTCTTTTAATATAGGATAAAATATCAAACATTTTTACGAATCATAATCTAATGTAAATTATTTTATTTGCAGATAATGCTAGAGAAGAGTGGAGAGATAAGAAAAGGAAGATGCCAATGCCCTATAGGGCTTGCTCGTTGTCATCACATGGCTGCTGTTTTGATTTATGCCCACAAGAATATCTCAATCATTGATGGAATGTGCAAGTGGAACTATAAAAACACTCAGTCAAAAAAAAAAAAAAGCCGAGGTTATTTCTGTGGAAGAATTATTTCCCGCAAAGGATTTTCGGGTCACAGCTTCTATTCCCGAGGATTTTCAAGAAAATTCTTATAAGGATTTATTAAAAGCCAACACCATTGTAGGTTTTACTTGGCTACTTCGCCCAGAATGTACTACCAAACAAACCTTACAATTTATCACACTGGAAGACATATTTTCTTCCAGTGAGTATAAGAATTGTAACAAAGAGAATCGATTCAATTTGTTAAAAGAAAAGTGCAGAATATCTACAGAAGATATCAAAATACTAGCAACTGAAATAATTGGACAATCCAGTAACTGGACCAAATATAGAAAGGGCAGGCTTACTGCTAGTAACTTTGGTCCAATTATTTCTGCAGTAAAGCGGAACAAATACCCATTGTCACTATTCAAAAGGTTAAACAATGAGTATAATTTTGAAAAAGTACGCCAAGTGCAATGGGGGTTACAAAAAGAAAATACAGCCATTTCTAAATTTGAAGTGGGGCTTAAAAAAAAAGTGCACAACACTGGACTGTGGTTACATCCATCAGGACTATTTGGAGCAAGTCCTGATGGACTTGTGGTCAATGAGGATGGAACTACAGCAATAGTAGAGATTAAGTGCCCTTTTCAGTTCAGAAATTGCTCTTTAAAAGAAAGCTTAAAAGATGCGCAAAAATATGTTTTATATAGTGACGAAAGTGGATTCTACAAATTAAATAAGAGCCACAGCTATTACCATCAAATCCAATGGCAATTTTAGACCTTGCTATTTGGTAATTTGGACTTCAGTAGATGTAATTGTTTTCGATGTGCACAGAGATGAAAATTGGAACTATTTAAATGTGATCGAAAATTTCTTTTATTAATAAATGTTTGACGTATAATTGAAAATAAATATTAAGAAAATGTTCATTGTTATTCATTTTATATGCTTCATCACATTCTACATAGCTAAAAAAATCCATGTTGCTTCATGTTTGTAAATGTAAGCTTAATTGGTAATATATAAATATTTAAAAGTACAAAATTTAACATGACTTAAGGAAGTATATGTTTGAAATTACACAAAATCAGAGTTTACAATTCAGATGATATTAAGTTATTTATACTTTGCGCTGTCAATTGTAAATATTGTATTATAAGTAAAGTTAAAGAAACCTTGAAAATTTTGATTATTATATAAAGGTAGACACTGCCTGTTTCTGTAGTAATAAGAAAGAAGTTATGTTAACAATCTTTCTGACAGAAATAATTGGCAATCAATTTGTTTTTAACTATATAGCACTTAAATTTACAAGTAAAATTTTAAAATTTAGTATAGTTTATTAATTAAAAATATATAAAAATTTAATAAAGATTATAATGAATAAATCTTTAACAGTCACTATTATTTACTACCAATTTTGACTAATGTTAAAAAGTACAGTTATACATTTTCTTCCATATCACTTATATTAAGTATAAAAGATTATTCACAAGATACTATGAACAAATTTGAATATTTGATTTTATGTTATAAAGCTTTTATTAATCGCTACAATTCTTTTCCAAAGTTAATTTCTTAAATATTGCAAATATTTAAAATTAGTTATAAATTCAGAATAGCTAAAGTCAAAGTTAAAAATACAGCTGCATTGAAGTAATTACTATAGTAACTAAGTTGAACAAGATAAGGCAAATAAGTATGTTGTTATATACTATGTGTGACTAATTTTTTAATGATAGAAAAAATAAAAATGTGAAAGCTTATTTTTTCTTTACATAATTTATATTGTTAAATATTATCATTTTTAAATGTAAATCCAAGCTTATTTGGTGACTGTATAAATATTTAAAAAGATTTAATGTTTTCAAAAATCATAATTTAACAAACATTAAGCACTAAGCAATTTTTAAAAAGAAATATGTAAATCTGATACGTTTTTTATATTGAAGAAATTAAGCACACACACACACAGCTATATGTCTTTACAATATAAATTTTTATCACATTATTTTTCATTCTTCAAACAAATTGGGGAATTGAGAATGAAAATACATTAGAAAAAATACAAGTGAGAAATATGAAATACATATAAAAAAACTGGTATGTGGTTAATATATGTATAAAAAGAAGGATAATAAATTAACAAATTTCATTAAAATAATTATTTATTCAAATCACAATATAAATGCTGAACTTCTGAGAATACATTAGAAAAAGTACAAGTGAGAAATATGAAATACATATAAAAAAACTGGTATGTGGTTAATATATGTATAAAAAGAATGATAATAAATTTACAAATTGCATTAAAATAACTATTTATTCAAATCACAATATAAATGCTGAACTTCTTTAATCAAAGGCCTTTGCAGATTTGTAAGTGCTACACACACTTGCCTAATTTTTGAAGCAAACGGAAACATTTTCTTTGTAACTAATCATGTCATTTTGAAAACGTTTATACATCTTATAGCTCTTTCAACATGAATCCTAGCTATGATAGTTGTGTCTTTAACTTCACGAGCTGAAAATTGGGTTGAAGACAAGAAAGGGGGGATATTAATTGATGCACCATCTGGTATCAAATCAGTTATAAAAAATCCCTTATCAGCAAGAAGTAAATCCCCTGGCATAAAAATGTTTGAAATATTTGAATTGCTGAATATTTCTTTATCTGATATGGAACCAGGATAAAAATTGCTGCAATATGTTATAGCACCATTTGGTGTAACACCCACAAGGCTTTCCTTGTATGGCGATGTTTATACAAACTAAAAAAGGCATTGGTGACTTAACTGTTTAGGAATAACTGTAAATATTTCGGGGCAATCAATAATTATGCGGCAGTTTTTAAACTTTGAAAAACAAGCTAGCAAACAATTTTGATTTTTTACTAGGGAAGGTATTTCTTTCATCAATTCCTCAAATAAAATTTCATGTAAAACATGAATCCAAGTTAAAAAAAATATTTGAAATAGTTCCTTCACTAACTTGGAATCTTACGCTTAGATCCTTATGATCTAAGTTAAGTTTAAGTTTCATTAAAGTAAAAAATAACTGATTTTCTTTTGATACAGTTTCAACAGTCCAGTTATAATAATAGTTAAAAGGCACTTGATTGCATTGTAACAAAACCCAATCAAATATTTCCTTGTTAACCAATCCTGTGTAATATGATATCATATCATTATTTTCTCTTATTAGAAAGAAACCAAATGGTTGAGCTTTTAATTTTTCATTTTCTTTTCTCAACTGTTCAACATCCATTTCCAATACATAATAATCACTTGTACTAGGACCTGCTACAGATGGGACACTTGAAGCAACTTGAGTGGAACTAACTTCAGTGCTTGAATGTAGCTCACTATATGACCATAAAAAATTAAAAACATTATTAGCATTTATAATAACTGACAACTTTTTATATTAGAAATATTTGAATTTCAATAAGAACAAAAAATATATTACCTTTTTTTGGCTTCTTTTTAGGTGGTTCACACATAAACAGTTTATCTTTATTTCTCTCAAATATCGTAGATCCATTTGCTTTTAATTTATTTTGAAAATGGCATAAGCAAACTAAGGAATGGGCTCCTTGTCTTGTCTTCTAAGTGAGGTTAAGAAATTTACATTAATTATTGTTTGCACATACATTTTCATTAATGATTTGTTAATAACATTTGTCCATAAATAAGTGAGAGACAAATAACAGAAAATTCTATCAAAAACAAACAGATTTAATACTAATTCAATAGAAAGTAAGCTGAAGTAACTTAGAAACAAAAATAAAAATAATTAAATGGATAACACAAGCCTATAATTTGACATCTTAAATGCATACTACATATAAATAAATCATATTAATCTTTATTACTGATTTTACTTTATCCCATTATATAATTATATGTGTGTGTGCAATCTCATACAGCTACATAATGTGTGTGTATACATACATATATATATATATATATATATATATATATATATATATATATATATATATATATATATATATACATACATATATATATATATATATATATATATATATATATATACTGTTCTTGAAGAAGATTGGGGCACATTCATGACCTAATCATTCATGAACAATATAAATAGAATAATTATTTAAATAAATTTGTCTACTTATTGACATTAATGAATACATTACTTAAAAATTTAAAAAAGTGTCATTTTTAAAAATTAATTCAGTAAAATACTACACAGTTTTACCCTAATATATTTCATATAAACATGTGGGAATATTTAAAAACTTATTATATTTACCTTATATTTTTAATCCATTGTTTTTTAAGTCTTTCGTCCTTAGGAAATCTTACAAAACTACATCTATCTCGTTCGCTATAATGTTTACAGTCGGGAACAAAACACATAACCATTTTTAAGCCGTAAAACAAACAGAATTATTTTCGAAGTGTTTGAGTAATGGCTTCCGCACATAGCAACGGTATTGCTTAGAAGTACCTAGCAACGAGCAGATTACATATTTTCACAGTTTCAGTATTTTTTAAAAATATTTGCGAGAAAATTTTAAGAACTTTTTGAACCACGATTGTGATTCAATTTCCAATCTTTCTATTTGTATAACTATTTTATAAAACAACGATTTAGTTTAATTATATAAGAGTAAATAAGAGAACCTACTCAGCCGCCTACGGGAATTTCCCTTGTAAAGATAACTTAGTAACAACCTAGTAGCAAAAAATCACAACTATTTTATCCTCAGCTGCCGTCCAGTGACCACTCTATCAGCGGCCGACGATGGTGTCGTTCGGAATATGCGGTAGAAAATACAGTGACCGTTTAATGTGTAAGTTAATGGGCAAGGATCGGTGAAAAAATTCAGTGTAAAGAGAGTAACCAATGAAACCGGTAAATGGCCACTGTAATATCCTTGAGCCTCTGCTACTAGGGACCAACGTTCTTGAAAGAAGTAAAACGAGCCGTTATCAAATAACATTTCGTTATTATATAACAAGCATTCTTATAATAATGAGTTGCTTTCGAATAATTCTTTGTTACTGAATATCGAGAACTAGCTGTTGTCATACATTTCGTTCTTGCATAACAGTCGGTTCTTTGATTAACGAACAATTTTTTTGACAACACTTCGTTCCTGCATAAAAAGGCGATACAAAAGGCGATAAACGATAAGATTCTGCGTTTGGATCAGTATGACATGCAAAAATTCATATCATACATAGGGTAATTTGACGTGAACAAAATTCAAGCAACCACTGATTTTTCTTCCAACTAGGGGCTAATTACAGAAATAAACAGTACACTGTTTACTGTCGCGTGTCTGTTACTTATCTAGCTCTATGAAATAACACCCATTTCGAAATAACTAGTTATTTTAGAAAATGATAACTGTTATAGAATAACTGCTATAATGTATTATTGACGTTTCCTTTACGATCATGATCGTTAAGAAGTTCGTTGCGGTCCTTAGAATATATTTGCTAAATTCATAAATAAGCTCAAAATTCCACTCAAGTTGCCCCTAATTGTATTAACGATATTTAAAAAATACTTAGTGAAGTGTTGTAATTTATGCTACAATACTTGAATCTTAATTGATATATTCTTTCTTGAACTTCGTATCGCCTTCTCTTGAATATTTTCCCGCCAGCGAGAATACAAAACACAACAGTTTCAATTGTAAGTCGTAATAAATATTTCTATATCTCACTTTTACATGGGCGCTCTTTATTGACGGAAAGTGATATGGTTTTTAAATCACTAAGTTGACGCCTCTTATTATATCAGTAGAAATCAGAATAGTAAAGTGTATTACTTTTGTACAGAAAACATTCTATTTTACACGATAATAAAAATACCGTAACATATCTGTAAAATATATTTAGCAAATTAAGGTACTAAAGTGTTTAAATTTTAGTTCATTAACTTGCTTGCCCCAGTTTTGTTCCTTCTGGTCTGTATCCTTCTACAAATAATAATTACTTTTCTGTGAATCTTAATTGTTCTGTAAATTTTTCTTATGGTTATAAAAAAATTACTTTTGGATTTGTCTAAAAGTTAAAAAAAATTCCTGGTGATTGGTGATACTGTGGTGATTTTTTAAAGTATGAAGATTATTGTTTTCTCTGTTTTTATATTTTGTGAGGAGTTTAAAAATGCATATCTACCTTAAATAGATTAATTTTCATAATAATATTTAATTTTGTTTTATATTGGTGCTTTTTATTTTTATAATTTTTTTTAATATTCTACATTTATACAATCAAAATATATTTTCAAAATATTTTGTGAAATCTATTGCTATTTTAATCAATAACTAAGTGGTCTTATAGTAGGGCTAGGTTTATAATAATTTAAAATGCCATAATAATGAAATCTAGTTCATATGCTTTATAAATATTTTTTGTATTTTTAAAAGAAGCTATAATTTTAAAAATTAAATATAAGATTAAAATATGATTTTTAATATAAATATATATTGATGAATTCAAATAGATATTTAGAAGTTATTAATTATAAATAAATGTTATTTCACTAAAGTTTATTTATATTTTTAATTTTTAAATTACGTAATGAGAACATTATTAGTAAAATTTTGAGAAGCTAAAAACTGTTTTAAGGTTTGTGTTGCGTTATGTAAGACAGTCTGAAATACATTAAACATCCTTCTAATAATGATGGTTTTATAAGTATATTTTTGCTAATGACGTGTAAAAATATGCTTAAATTTAAATTCAAACTAGCTCCAAAAAGCTCTTGACAAAAGAAAGCCTGATTTTTTTCTAAATGAATTAGTATTTGTCAAAATTGTCATGACATGTATCATGTTATAATTTATGTAAGCTACAAAATCCATATTCTATTGACTGGCATAAAATTTTATTTGAATCGAGAATAGCAGCACACATTATGTTCTTGCTTTTATCTGAATGTTGATCTGATTGTCTGACAAAATGTTTGTCTCTGGGAAAAAAAAAAAAAAAAAAAAAAATTCAAAATTTTGATTATTGTACTTGTAATTAATTTAAAACATAATGACTGCTGGATTGAACTCCATGTAAAATTGCTTATGGTGCTATGTAATTATTGTAACATTCTGCTTTGGAACTCTTCTCATTTGGGCTTCAATGTTTTGCCTTCTGGTTCAACTATAATGAAATATCTTGATTCATTTCTGGTATTCATTCTGTCTAAAAATAAGTTTCCAGTTCAGTTTAAAATTATTTTTTATTTTACATGTATTCTTATTAGTTTTGATTGAAAAATTAAATGACAGTCACACAAAAAAGGAATACAAATTTAAAATTGAAGAAAGGGTATCAAATTTAAACTTAAATGTATGTATTGTGATGGAATGAAATTTTCTGAAAGAAACTATTTTAGATGCTGCTGAATCAGCATTCTAGAGGGTTGAAAGACTAACTAAAGAATGGTTTGATGAGTCTAAATTACAGCAAAACAAATAAGGTGAATTGCGAATATAAATGAAGTATTTTAAATAAAAGTTGTAGAAAGAGGAAAAAAAGTGTTTCTAAATGATAAGATTGAAAAACTTATTGAAAGTAACTGTAATGAACTGATGGGGAAAAATTGTCAGACTTATCAAATGTTAGAGAGAAGGAAGGATTGTTTTCAGACTTTACATAAGTTGGGCAATAGAACAATATAGATAAATAATTTTAACGTTTATCAAGAAGAAATTCCAGTCCCATCTTTTGAAGTGGTAAAACTAATTATTAAAAAAGTTAAAAATATTAAAGTTCCGAGAAAGGAAGAGATTAGACTTGAATTTATAAAACATTTTTGAACAAAACTGTGGCATAAAATTTACCAAGTGATTAGCCATATTTGAGATTAGGAGGAAATGCCAGCAGAATGGCACTTTGGAATTATTGTCCTGATACTTATAAAGGGTGAAAAAAATGGACTGTTGTAAATAAAGAGATATTACATTATTGTCACCACACACAATAAAATTTTTACTTATTTAATCTGCAGGAAACTTATGTCAATATCAGAACAAATTATGGATAATTACTGTTGTGGTCTTGGGTCAAATTGCTCTGCTATCAACCAAATACATATAGTGAGAAACTTCTTTGAATATATTGATTTGTTTGTTTTATTTATTGATTTCAAACAGTTATTTGATATGGTGGATATTGTCAGTGTGTGTGTGTGATTGGAATTTTAGTTGACCTAAAGATAGCAACAAAATTAAACTAATCCAAATCACTTAGAAATATGCTCAATCCATCATTTTGATTCAAAATGACTTCTCAGGGTTTTGTGAATAAGTTCAGGTATTTGACAAGGTGATGTATTAAACCCTTTATTGCTTGATTTGGTTTTTTTAAATATGACATCCAAAAGTTGAATCTTAGAGGTTCAGTTTCCAGTAAAACAAGCAAAATATTTAAAGTTATATATTTTACAAGCAAAATATTTAAAGTATTATATATTTTACAAGCAAAATATTTAAAGTATTATATATTTTACATGCAAAATATATAAAGTATTTTTAAATTTGTATACTTGCTGATGGTATTGTGAATCTGAGCAGAAGCAGGTATGCATTAATTGTTACTGCAAGAAAATTTATAGACTCCGCAGCAATATCAATCTTACTTAATGAAATAAAACAAAATATATAGAGAAGACTAAATTTTGCCAGTGACTACAGAAATTCTGATTATTGATGATTATAGATTTGAAACTGTTTATAATTTTACAGATTTAAGGTCAGTCATTAACATTTCAAATTCAACTTTAGGAGAAATTAATTGTAGAAGGGGTGGAATACATGTTTTTTTTGTATTGAATTTTTTAAAAATAAACTAATCTCTAAATTAATCAAATTAAAGATCTACAAAACAATTATCCAGTCTGGTAATGTATGGTTGTGAGATTTGAACCCTGAGTTTGAACAATATTAATAACTTAAAAATGTTTAAATCTAAAACATTGAGAAAAATCACTAATTTGTAGAGAAACGTACAGAGGGTAAAATGCACCAAGCTTATGTGCCAAGAATGCGATAAAGTGCGCCAGATCGGTTTACCGGTTCGGATTACGTAGGTATGTTGTGCTTTTCATTTTACATGCGCGTTTTGTATGTTACCCTTGAAACTATTACAGAATAATCTTAAAGCTTTGAGTTTTGATATTTGATTTTTGGAGTTATTGTGTTACTTGTGAAAATTAATAAGTATGGATGAGGATATATTGACTTTACGTTTTGGCGGAGTACGTATGGAGCAAGAATCATCAGAAAAACATAATAGATGATTTTTTAGAAGCAATAAAAACGGTATATTCGCCGAAAAGTAACAATTCGGGAATCGATGAAGATTAGGTTGAATTATTTTGTTTTTCATTACAATTTTATTCAGATTTAGAAATAAAAGTTTTTATAAAAATGATTGTTTAAGTTGTGAGTATTGCGTTTTTCATGTTATTGTTTGCTTGCCACTGTAGTAGGTAGCGCTACACTGATGTTTTTCTTAAGGTTGGCGCCATTACTCGGTATATTAAAAATTTTGTTTCGATTTATTAGAATTTTAAAACTTCTAACATATTTAGTTATAATGAAATATTAAAATTTTTAATATTTGGAATTCGGAAAAACATGCGATTTCAAAGCTGAAGTTCGAAAGTGATTGTTATTGGTTAACGGCTATCGAACGTAGTGACGTAATTTAGGTTGACGACAGAGCTGTAGAGTGCTTGGCGTGAAAATTTGAAATTGCGCCAATCCTGTTCGGGTTTATCATTTACCAGAAAAATATACGGGCCAATTCTGTCTCTCAGATGAATAGAAATCTATGGAGAATAAGAACTAAAAGGCAAATATATATATAAAAGAAATCATTAAAGACACTGTGAAATATATTAAGGCATAACATTTATCTTAGCTCAGCCACTTCACGAGACAAACTGATAGTTTTGTGGCAAAATTCTTATACTGAAAGCCAATGTGTAATAGACCAAGGGTAAAAACAAAAAGTAGATGGCTGGTTGATGGCCCATCCTGGGCTAGAAAGTCAGTAAAAAAGATTATTCTTATTACTAATACTAAAAGTGATTCTATAATAAATGGAAAATGCAATTCTATTATAATTATAAGATTTTATTTATTTTTCAATGGGTGCTCCATACAAATGGATGAGAATAGTGAGCATTGACATTATTATCTATTATCAAAATTACTTTGATAACTAAGTTTATGATTAAATCCACCATGTTATGCATACTGAGTCTAAGCCCAAAAACTTTTTCCAGGTTTGGCTTAACCATATTTTAGTTTAAAAAAATTAAGTACTTAAAATAGATCAATTTTAAAAACATCGTGTAGTTCCTAAAAATTTGTGAAAAGATGTGTTGAATAGAATATGTTGTAGTTATCTAGGTATGGAAGAATTAAAATATAAAGTAAGAGAAATTCTCTTTTGGCCAGGAATATGAAAGGATGTTGAAAACCTGATACAAAATTGCCTAACTTGTTTGAGTTTCTAGAAAGCAACTAAAGAGCTATTAATGCCTAAACAATTCTGTATGATCCATGAGAAGTTTTAGGAACTGATCTGTTTTATTTCTAAGGTTAAGAGTATTTTATTATAGATGATAATTTTAATAAATATATTGAAATTGCAATTTTATTTAGATACATTTGGCTATTAAACTACTAAAGAATACGTTCAAATGTGCAAAGACTCATTATCGCAAAAGTAAATCATTGATATGAGGTGCTTTTACAAATTGTCGCAAAAATAAAAATAACACATTTCACATTTTTAATGTTTTATAACATCCCAAAATTCTCTATTTAGATAATGGACCTCAATTTAATAATATAATGTGTTATAAATACGTAAAATCCTGAAATTTTGAGAACAGAACATCAAGTCCCTGACCTTCTCAGTCAGTATGGTGGAAATATATCTATACAAACTGTAAAATGCGTGTTAAAAATTCTGTTTTAGAGAATAAAGATAACAGCCTAGCCTTTTTGAAATATTAAAAGATGCCTATATTTAATAATATTGCATTGCCACCTGAGTTGATGTTTGGGCGAAAAATAAGTGGAATCATACCTTGGAAAGATTCTTTCTTTTACCAAAAATTTTACTGTGATAAAGATGCTAAGTTTTTGGTTCCTATAAAAATGGAAGTAGCTTTTATTAAAGATGGTTTAAACAGAAAACAAACTTGCAAAAGTTTTACATAAAACAGAAAAAACACTTTCATGCAAATTAATAATAGAATATGATAAAATGCTTAATGAGAAATTGGAGACATTCATACTAGCTCAAAAAACATTTAATATAAAGTTATGAATAATATTATCTATCTAGTTACTGTATTTAAAGGGGGATGTGTCATATGTGAATCTTAACCATATTGTTATATAACCAAACGTATTATTTAGAATGCTCTGCTGCGTGCGCATTCTGATGCCATTTTCTAAACCAGGGCTTCTGAACCTTTTCAGCATGGCAAAAACCCTTTATTAGGCAAAAACTCATGGTGGATCCCTGTCAGTCAAGCACACAATAGCTAGTAAAGTTCAGTTTGAAGCCCATCAGAATTAAAAACTTAATAATGCAAGTACCATTTTTTTAAATAACCAAACGGTGAATCAAGAGCCTTTAATTTAATGATAGAGAAACAAAAAAAAAAAAAAAAAAGATTAAACTACATTTTCATTAGTCTTAATTCCCACACTATATTCAGATACTTTCTGTTGGATTTACTCACATCTTTCAACACGCAAAGTAGGTCATATTTCTAAATGAGTGGAGGGGACAAAAGTTATAGTCCAGTAGCATTCACTGCTTGTTGAAATGCAATGCGATCTTTACTAGAGATGAGTCTGTAGGAATAATAATGGAATTTTAATGTTTAGGTTGAGGTTGCTTCTGAGGACACAATTTTGAAAAAGTCTGGCTCAGTACTTGACAACTAGAGACAGATGTCAGGTTCAGCATCTAGACAGCTTTGGTACATAGTTTTGGTGCCAGCATAGATCGAGAATCCGGATTCACACATGTATGTTGTGGAAGAATGGAAGTAGAAAACGATTTGCTTTTTTCAACAAATGGGTAGAATTTTTCACTTTCCAATTGTATCGAAAAGTGATATTAACCATAACTATTGAAAGTAGATTTCAAGGCTGAGTCTGTGGCAATTTCTATCAAGAACTCGTATTTATTCAAGTATGTTCAGCTTTTTGGACGCAGCAAATGGGTTGACCACCCATTCGTATTCCTGCAGCTTCTCTTCTTGAGCTGTTGGAAAATAATGTTCCAGCGATGACGTTAAGCTTCGGAGATTTTCAAGGATTTCATGAAACAAATTGTTTCCAAACTACAATGTCTTGTCTTTCAAAAATCATTGAAAAGAGGGAAACACTTGACCTCCTCCACACTCTTTGCACTCTTTGATCAAAAATTGATTTTCCCTTTGAACACTCGAACTTTGTTGTTTGCAGTGATCATTCTTATAGTTTTCCTTTCTAGTGAAGTATTCATTTCCCTCAATTTGGGGATAAATATCTGTCAAATAAGTAAAACAAGTTTTTATTATTAATAGTCTCTAATAATTTGGTATTATGGCGGTCTAAAAGTAAAGCAAGGACTTCTAAACGTAATTCATATAATCGAGAGAGTGCATTCACAAGAGCCACCTTACTTCTGTATGCAGAAGTATAGAATGATGAAAGCTTTCCATATCTTCCCTCAGTATTTTGAAAAATTTTGACTCCAAAGGCTGTAATTTTATGTTGTTGTTGCTTATCTCCAAGCGCCTGACGGAGTCAGACCAAATCTAGGAATCCGTTGGCTGAGAGGAAATCGATGGCAAGGAGGGGAAAATGTAGATTTCATTCCATAGTATATTCATACAATTCAGGATATGCTAAAGAGAAGCTTGGTGTCCATGATATTTAGGGCAGAAAGGGAAGGTCTTGTTACTCGCTACAAAAGTGAAGCCTTTCAGGTGGTCAGAGGTGAGACATGCAAGGCAAGTGTTGGATTTCTTATAAGAGCCAGAGTAAGTCCCGGCTTTCTACCCTTTTAGATGTGGTGAGCCGAAGGTACCTGCCAATCGGTTTTAATCTGGGCTTTTCTTAGGGAAAGGAGTTCTAGGTAGGTAAGTGCGGAAGAAGAAGGAGCAGGATGACCTGAGTCCTCCTTGGCTAAGTGATTTTATGTAATTAATAATTCTGGCATATTCATCTAAAACTTTCCTGAAGGATACAGGGCTTTTTTTTCCTATCTAAAGTGTGACTGTGTAGAATACAATGACTACTCGTGCAATCCTTCGATCCATCTTTTATTTTTTGTTAACGTTCTGACCATTGGACCTGTTATAGCTTTTGCACCATCTGTGCACACATCGATGCAATTAGACCATGAACTTTCATTCGTTCTTAAAAAGTCATACACCAAGCGGAATATTTCAGCACTTGTTGTATGGTTAGGAAGTGGCTTGCACAATAAAAGGTCCTCTTCGATACATCCCGAGTATGCATAATGAACAAAAGCCAATAAAATCACTAATCCCTCAACATCAGTAGATTAATCTATTTGGAGAAAGAATGAATTGTGTTGGTTCTGAAAAATTAGATTCTTTCACATCATTTGACATACCAACTATATGTTTCTTGATAGTATTGTTTGATAGTGACACAAAGATAAAATTTTTACTGCTTTTTCGTCTATCATACAAGAAACAATATCGCTAACACATGGTTTTATGAGATTTTCCACAATGGTATGAGCTTTGCCTGTCTTTGCCACCCGATAATTTACCAAGAAACAATCTTTTAGTGAGTTTTCATTAATTGTTTTTGTGTGAGTTTTCATGCAGTGTTGAGAAGCAGCTAATTCAGTGCTCTTCCTCTTGAAAAAAAATCGACCTCTTTAGTATGGAGATCAGGGTGATTACCCTCAAAATGATGCAATTTAACTGGAACAATCGAACTGTTCGAAAGGACTCGTGCGCAAATTTCACACCGAGCTTTACCTTTCTCTGTCTCGATAAAGCCCATTTTTAAATAATTTTCGTTGTACTAACACTATTTAGTTATTGTACTTCCGCAGGGTACTATAACTAATCAAGTACTTGTAGAGTTTTCGCATAATAAATCCTGCTGTGGTGCTTCATGTGACTTCTTCATTTGTGGCTGTCCTCCTTCATCATTAATTTCAACCGGGAGCTTTCCTGACTGATGATGGAGAAATTGCCAACTGCTTTAATGACCCTGACTTCAGCCACTGGTCTACGATAGAAATAATAAACTGTGCAAAAAGCAAATGATGCGTTCACAAAGCAAGTTTAACCCTGAATGATGTCTCTAGAAAATGTGGGCCACCGTACGCCTCTCTCAAGGTGAGAAGTGCATATTAGGCAATGAGCATTCAGATTGGTCAGCTGAGTTCGCACTATTTTTGAAGATTATGCTTAAAAGTTTTCTACACATTGAGCGGCGTAAGCCGGCACGCACAATACCCCTAGAGTGTAAAAAAGTCGAGCAGGGAAACCACATATACAGGCACTAATTTACCAATGGGTCAACACTTGGGAACCATGGCCACTGACCCCTTAAGAAGAGTCGGCAGACCCCTAAGGTGTCCGCGTACCACACGTTGGGAAGCCCTGATCTAAACCAAATATGTAGCACTAGAATGTGTATTTTGGATACTTATAAATTACTATGTGCCTAATGTCATACTTGGTTCTTTAAAACATGTCACTGATGGAAAAAATTTATTATTTCTTAAGTTTTCTTTTACTCTCATCATTAAGAAATACAAATAAACTTTAGGATAGAAAGCTCCATAACTTTTAGCTATATAATCCAATACTTTAATAAATTAAAAAAAAATCTTAATATACTGAAGATTATCTTCCAGCAACAAACTTCACTAGAAAATGTTTGTGTATTGTTCTATGTATGTATATATATATATATATATATAATATATATAATATATATAATATATATAAAATATATATATATATAATATATATATATATAACATTTAGCATTAGCTTGAAGAAAAAGATTTATTTCTTTTTGCAGTTATCATTTGAAAATAATTTGAGAAAGTAGTAAACATGCAGTGTTTCCCTGTAATTTAAATTGTACATTTAAAAACTATTAAAAATTCTAATTAGTTTGTTTTCTGAATAAGAAAGCCATTTGAAAATAAAAATATCTCTTATTTTATATTCAGGCAGAATTTTATTTAATATTTTCAGTAAGTTTTTTTTAAATAAATGTAAACAGTGAATGACTATTATTTTTAGAAATATAATTTTCTTTGACTTTTTTATTTATGATTATTAGTTAATTATTAATTATGTTAATCACTTATATACATGAGTACTGTTAAAATTTTAATCTAAAATTCATGCATATTTAAATAGGATATTTTTCCAACAGTACCAGTTTTAAATGTAATAAAATGAATGAGAAATAATTGGAATGAATTCCATTTTTGAAAATTATAAAATTATAATTTGCTATTTTATATTTAATAACATTTATATTTATGTCATATCAATTTTTATTTAAACTGTATAGTAAACATTTAAAAACTTTTTAACATTGTAAATAATTTTTTAACATCAGTTATGTCAAGGGACAATAAAATATTTTGTTTAATATAACATTTTATATAATAAATATATGGGATCCCAAGTCACATAGGTTTCGATGGCAATGAGAGGACTGATGCAGCTGCTAAATCTGCATCTGGCCAATCTCTTCCGTCCATTCCTTTATTAGATGTGTAAAAACATTTATTCAAGATCTTTGGTAGGAACTGTGTAACATGCAGCTCATTAAAAATTGCATGCCAAATTTTCATTCGTCACTTCATTAACAGTTTTACCAGTACAAAGTGTTTATGTTTGTCTGACTCGCCTTTGTATTGGACCCACGCATTTCACACACAGACATTTGTTTTTAAGTGAATTAAATCCTTGATGTGAAATGTGTGATGAAACATGTACTGTTCACTATATTTTAATTTCATCTCCAGATTTTAGCCTTTATCATTATACATTTTTTAACTGTGACATTTTAACCTTGCTTGATTTGGTGGGAGAACCTCCACACAGAAACCTTTTCAATCTAAAGATTTTTGTTTTATTTTGATTTTAATATTGTGATTGGGTTTTACAAAATTAATGGTTTTAAAAGAAATATATTTTATTTTTATAAAACTTTGATTTAGTGCAGCATGTCCTTTTTAGGACCTTGTGCCAGAAAACCCAACTAACCAATCATAATAAATATAAACTGGGTTTGTACAATTCTTGGAATTTGAAAATTTTTCGGACCTGTGACTAATTGAAAATCATGAATCACTCCTGGAATTTTTACTTAAATCTTGATGCATTTATTTTTTCTTAGAAAATATTATAATTTTTTGAGTTTTTTGTTTTAATATTTTAAAATTTTCAATGAAATTGCCCTATAACAAAATAAAGTATCAGCATTTATTGTTACTATTATATAGTGGCATGATCAATATTTTGTTATTGTATGCATAACTGTTAAGGCTCTTCCAGACCTACGTGAGAACTTCTGTTGTCTTGTCACCCCATCTGGTGTTAGTTCTCAAAGCTTGTAGAGGGGAGTATCCCAAACATTATTATTGGTTGAAATTGCTTGTCA